>QANY01012737.1:0-238775 GCA_003255025.1 Datisca glomerata
AATAAGGACAATAAATGACATGACATGAAGAAGAAAATATCGTAATACGGAAGAATGTTACTGACAGCGTTAATATCTTTTACGGCGATGGTACAGAAAATCGTCGTAACAATCTCTAAAAAAAATGACGGTGTTTCACATCTCATGAGGTCATATATAGCTATCGTCGTGGTAGGGTTAACCAGTAACAATGTTTATGCAAAATGCCCTTGTTGTAAAGATGATGTTTTACGACGTTTTTTCCCTATTGTGGTGTAATGTAAAAACACATTACACGACGCTTGCATAGACGACGGTGAATCCCCGTCATCTATAACAATAGACGACGAGTATTTACCGTCGTAAAAAGTCTATTTTGTAGTAGTGAATAGGAAAACCTTTCTCAAATGTCACTCTTTTTAAGAGTAGTATTAGTACCCTACAATACTTGGTAAAGACAACACCTGATATAGGTTTTATAGTCAACAAAATGAGTTAATACCTGCACAAACCAATTGTCAGTCATTGGCATGCTTACAAAAGTGTTTTAAGATAAGTCTAAGTAACTTTTTCAGTAGGTTTGCACCTTTAACCATTCAAATCTTCAGTCATTCAAGCTTATTCAGATGTTGAATGGGCAGGGAACCTAGATGACAAAATGTCTATTACATGGTGTTTTTAGGTGACGATCTTATCTCATGATCTTCTAAGAAGTAGAATGTGATATTCAAATCTATTACATAAAGTGAATACATGGCAATGACAAATGCTGCATCAGAAATATCATGGATCCAAGGTCTGCTTGAAGAATTGCATCTCTCACTTTCACATCCTCCAATTCTCTAGTGTGATAATTTGAGTGCAATAGCTCTTGCATCTAATCTTGTTCTACATGCAAGAACCAAGCATATAGAACTTGACATTCATTTATCGTAGACATAATACTTCACAAACAACTTGAAGTTCGATTTATCTCATCTGTTGATCAGCTAGCAGATTTGTTGATAAAGTTCCTATCTACTCTCTGGTTTGAGTACCTAAAGCAGTTAGTTAGAGTGTCTTAAGTGTCATGCCTCCCGCTGGCCTGACTCGAGCCTGGCCCGACACATATCCCATGACATGGGATTATTCTTTATGATCTGACACCGCCCAACATGCCAAATTTGATGTTTTTGGCCTGGCCTAGTCTGGTCCGCTTAAAAGCAGGTTGTGCCGGGCCTGACATAGTAGCTTGTTACAGTGTCTGCTGCTTAAAGCACACCACATTGGTGTTTTTAATTAATTAAATTTTTCATTTATTTAATTAATTTTTTTTTTGCAAAATAAAATTTACAATTTTTATTTACTTTATTGTTTTTTTATATATTTATAAATAATTTGATAGTGTCAACCTAATTGAAATTTACTTAACATAAATCTTTAGTGATGCAATTATCAAACAGTAACGAATAATTGTAAGCTTATATTTATAAATTGACTTTACATTTATAAGTTATGGTCTAACTAGCCTATTGAACACACCTAATTTAGGAGTGCTTATTAATTAGTTTTGTCAATAAGTGCATGAAAAATGTAATCCAATTGGTTTAGTCACTTTTCTCGTACTCTGTATAAAACTGAAATAACTGGTTGAGTTTTTCTTTGTAAATAATATTATCTTTTGTGAATAATATTATTTATTGTGAATTTTATAATTTGCTTAAATAATATCGTCTCTATTTTAAAAATAATAAATATATTCATTGGTAAGAAGATATAAAATTTGTTGATCTGGTATATCTGTAAATGGTTTTTTAATAACATAAACTTCCTTAATAATCAAAGCAACAACTAATCTCATAATTCTGCATATGCAACAAACACAACTTATAATAAGCCTGAAGAAGTCTCACTATACCACTCATGCCCATAGAAAGAAACTAAACCAAAATTACAACTAAGGAATATATATATTGATGCAGCTTAAGCATAACAGAAAGGACATTAAATCAACATTAAATTAAGAAAGAAAACACACCTGTTAGCGTCAAATTGACAAAATAAAAAATGAAAGTTTATTGATTAATTTTTTCTTAATCCGACAAAAGGATAATCAAATTTAATAGTTTATTGATTAGGTTAGGACTGGAAACGACAATTAACATTCTGAGTATCCAATTAGGACTATCCAATTCAGTAATTTTAAAACCATCAAAGGAGCTTGCAAGTCACACTTCTTTAAAATAATATTTTTAGCACTGCAGGAATATCATTATATATATTTAACGTTTCTTCTAAACTATAATATTTCTTATATGTTAAATTACGGCAAAATAATATTAAATTTGAAGAGTGAAAATATTTTCTTGGTTCTGCTCTCCAAAAAAATCAAAGGTTAGATGAGAATTAAGCCATTTCATTTCTTGAGTGGACTTAAAATTAATAATTCAAAAATAATTTTTATTAGTTAATTAATTAATTAATTTCAGGACCTTTAGACGCACGTGTTTTTTTGGAATTTATTTCATTTAATTTTTTATTGGATTATTTAATATCCACTTGTGTAGGGCCCATAATTTTCAAAGTTGGTCTTCTTCTAGCAACCATCTCTTGGGATGGGATCTAGTCTAATGGAAGAGGATCTTTTCCCCTACATTTCATGTAGATTTATCATTAATTAATTTTCAGATAATATAAATTAATTTGTAGCAAATTTAAAGAACTTTTATGAGAAATTTGTTTTAATATATGATATGAGTCATACTTTGATATTGAGATTGATTCACTTCAATACAGGCATTAGTTAGTATTAACACATGCCTGATACCATAAAGTTTATCATATATTTTATACTACATTAAGCATAATTTTTGTAAACACGATTAAAATAGACTAAACAAAATAATTAGTCTGAGAACCTTTGACAAATAAATTATGAAAAGTTTTTTAATCATTTTATTTAAATTATCATCTTTTAAACATATTTTTTCCTTATTATTATAATCTAAAATATAAAAAAATAAAACAAATGATTAGTCTCAAATTAATTCAATATTTCGTTAGCTTATTATTCTAGATAGCAAGGGTTATCAGATTCTCTTAAAATTTAATGAAATAAAATTAATATTAAACACATTAAGAGAATCTTTTTTCTATCCATAATTATTTTACTTTATTTGATTCGAATTATTTTTCATGTCCATATATATCATTCTATAACTTTATAAACAAAATTTGTGAATAAGTTAAAACATAATAGTTACGGACATATGCATTATATGTAAAACAAATTTACTTGATAATATTTTTACAAAATGTATTGAATTAGATAATTTTGGTCCACATCCAATATGGGTAAGTCGTATAATTGAGTTACTCTAGCTCTAGGCATCATTTACACCGTGTAAAGATGCAATGTCTCACCAATTATAGCAACCAAACCATAGGAATAAAAGCTACTTATACAATTAAATAATGAGCCAGGAATAAACCAATCTTAGGTCGTGCTTTTGTGTGGCGACAACCATCATTTATGACTTACCAAATCTATAGCAACAAAGAAAAATAATATGACTCGTATATAATTTTTTATATGAATGTGAGAGTTTAATTAGTTATTTTATTTTTAAATAGATAAATTTTTGTTGAGTTAATTTAAATGATGGGTGTGTTAATAAAAAAATATACAATCATAAAAGAAAAAAATGATTGAAAATGGCTGAAATAATATATTTACAAAAATATATATAGACATAAATAAATTATTACATTATTTCGGCCAATTATTAGGAAAAAAATAATTCAAAGAGAAAAAAAATTGCCGAAACTCTAAATTTTGAAAAACTGAAGGACTAGAACGGAAACGTCATTTTTCATATAAGGAGACGCAAATTAAAAACGTGTAAATTTCAAAGTACTTGTGACATATTACCTAACGTTGATATCCATCAAATTTCAGAGATACAACATACAAGGCTACGACAAATTTTACCCAAATGAACTCTTTTCATTGCATGTTGTTGATTGGTCAATGAATTCTCAACATTCCTCAGTCAGACAAGGGCAGCAGCAATGAGCCGCCATTGAAGCTGCTTCTTCTCTCAATTCAAACACCACTCCTTTTTGCTTCCCTTGTTCCTACACTTCTGCTTGTTCTAAATTTCTTTCTGCAGATCAGTTGTCGCAATACTTGCAGACTGTGACATGGCCACCGCTAGCAAAAACAGAGCTATTACTCATCTTGTCTTCTTAATTTCCATCTCTTTCTTTTCTGCTCTTCTTTGCCAAGCAGCGGATTCAATCACACAAGGCGAATCTTTGAGAGGAAACCAAACCTTAATTTCTGAAAACCAATATTTCGAACTTGGATTCTTCAGCCCCAGAAACTCTAATCTACAATACGTCGGAATCTGGTATTACAATATCCAAGAACCATCGGTCATATGGGTCGGAAATAGGGGAAACCCAATCTCCGAAAGCGGAGGAGAAATTAGAATCGGAGAAGACGGTAATTTTATGGTTTTTGATGCGAATAACAACACAATTTCGTTAAGTAATGCTTCGATTACGCCGTCTGATTCTACTAGAGTAACCCTCACCAACGCCGGCGACCTAGTTCTTTCAAGCAGAGACGACGCCACAAAAGAGTACTGGAGCAGCTTTCAGGACCCAACGGATACATTTTTACCAGGCATGAGGGTACTCGTGAATGCGGAAATGGGTGAGAACCGATTCTTCGTTTCGTGGAAATCTGAGAACGACCCATCGGTGGGAAACTACACTATGGGCATAGATCCTCGTGGGTCACCTCAAATTGTGATTTGGGAAGGCCAAAGAAGGAGATGGAGAAGTGGGCATTGGGATCAACAGAAATTCACTGGCGTCCCTAACATGACTGCTAGTCTCTTATATGGGTTTGTGCTTTCTTCTTCTGATGATGACGGGAATAGGTTTTTTGGATATACCCAGTTGAACAATTCGGAGAAATTAAGGTTTCGAATTAGGTGGGATGGGAGTGAAGAGCAACTAAGGTGGATTGAAGGTGAGCAAAGATGGAATGTGATGCAATCTGAGCCTGCTACTGAATGTGAGCTTTATAACAGATGTGGTGCTTTTGGTGTTTGTTCTGATTCGAACTCGCCTAAGTGTAGTTGTATGCAAGGCTTTGAACCCATGAACATAGAAGAGTGGAATATGGGGAATTGGTCAGGTGGGTGTGTGAGAAAAACCCAATTGCTTTGCCAAAGGAATAGTAGTGGTGTTCTTCTTGAAGAAGATAACGAAGAACAAGATGGGTTTGCTACTGTAAGGTGTAATAAGTTGCCTGATTTTGTCGATTCAGTAGTTGTGGCTACCATGGAAACTTGCAGGGAGATTTGCTTGAGTAATTGTTCATGCACTGCATTTGCAGATGTCACTGGGATTGGGTGTATGATATGGAGGGTAGATTTGGTTGATGTTCAGCATTTTTCCAGAGGTGGAAGTACATTGAATATTCGTCTTGCCCTTTCTGATTTAGGTAAGGTAATCTCCTCCCATTGTTGTTCATTTCATATTAATTGAAAGAGAAATTATTGTTTTACTGTGAAGAACAATTTATGACTTAGCTTCTCTTGATGTGTATATGTGTAGGAGGCAAAAGAAGCATATCGACCGCTATCATTATCGTGATTGTTGTATTGGGAGCTGTCTTCTTACCCATACTTATTTGGCTATTATGGAAATTCAGAGCAAAACTGAAAGGTTAGATCATATTTCTTTCTTGGAAGAACTCTAAAAATCGCCAATTTTCTAACTGAAACCGTAGAAATGGTAGAAAACTTTTTTTTTTTGCAAAAATTGTCGAGGTAAATAATTTATTTACAAAATTGTACATGCGTGAGTGTAAATAGTTTATGTACATCTGTGTAATTTTCGTAAACAAATTTTTACTTCGGCTATTCTTGACCATTTTTACAAAAAAAAAAAAGTTTTCTGCTGATTTCTATAATTTGATCTGGAAAGTTGGTTTTTTTATCACTTTCCGTGTTTTTGGGCTTTTTATTGGTTTAGATTAGAAAAAGACTAAAAAAAATGAATGAATATTGCTTTACTTATCTTATCTATATACATTATTGTTTTCAGTATCACATACCAGACAATCAATTTCGTGCTGGAAAAGCAGCGAGTTACCAATAATTGACATGAGCAGGAGCAGAGAATTTTCAACGGAGTTTTCTGGGCCGTCCGATCTTGGTATAGAAGGGCATCAAGTAAACGGAGCAGAGTTACCACTGTTCAGCTTTAATGCCATGGCTATTGCTACTGATAATTTTTCCGAGGAAAACAAGCTAGGGCAGGGCGGGTTTGGTCATGTATACAAGGTCAGATATTAAAGATCGGTTTTGATGGATAGACTAGAGAGAAATAAAAAAAAATGATATTTAGACTGCTCTGCTCGTCTGCTTGGAGCAATTTTTATGACGGCCTATTGTTGAAGAAAAACCGATATTGGGACTCTTATTTTGCTTTTAACGAAATTCAGTTTTTCTTTTTTACATGAGAAAAACTACGTTGTTCTTTTAATTTAAAATTTTTTCAATTAAAATTGATGACTGTTAGATCAGAATCTAATAAAAAAAAATTTGCTAGATCCTGATCTAACGATCCAAAGGTTATAACATTGTTCTCTTTTCTCTTTCTCGATATTAAATTACTTTTAGCAATAAAGTGAAAGTACAGAATATAAATTAATTGATACTGAAAATTCTTCAACTGCCTTTCAGGGAAAGCTTCCCGGGGGAAACGAAGTTGCTGTAAAGAGGCTTTCGGTGAAGTCACGCCAAGGCTTAGAAGAGTTTAAGAATGAAATCATGCTAATTGCCAAGTTACAGCATAGAAATCTTGTTAGATTGTTGGGCTACTGCATACAAGGGGAAGACAAGATGCTTCTTTATGAATACATGCCAAACAAGAGTTTAGATTGTTTTCTTTTCGGTATGTTCTTTGTTTGTACCACTGACTGTCTTTCTTTATGAAGAGATGAAAAATAATGTCTTATCTATGACAACAGATTCAGCCAAGCAAGCATTACTAGATTGGAGAACGAGGTTCACAATCATCGAGGGGATTGCTCGAGGTCTTCTTTACCTTCATCGAGATTCGAGGCTTAGAATTATTCACCGGGATTTAAAGGCGAACAATATTTTGTTGGATGAAGATATGAACCCGAAGATATCCGACTTTGGCATGGCTAGAATATTCGGTGGGAATCAAGATGAGGCGAATACCATTCGCGTCGTTGGTACATAGTGAGTACTACTTATTTATATCGATTTTCGATCTGTGTCGAGAGCCTGACTGATTATCTGACTATCACAATCTTGACTAAATGCAGCGGGTATATGGCTCCGGAATATGCAATGGAAGGTTTATTTTCAGTGAAGTCAGATGTGTACAGCTTTGGCGTACTATTACTTGAAATTGTCTGCGGTCGGAGGAACACCAGCTTTCGCTTATCTGAGCAGTTAAGCCTTATAGGATATGTAAGTAATAAAAGTCTAAAACAAAACTTTCCTAATCAGTAAATAGAAACAAAAAATGAAAGATTATGAACTCTTTAATGATTTTTTCAGGCATGGCACCTTTGGAACGAAGGAAAACCGCTAGAACTTCTCGATCCATCTATCGCGGATACGTGTTCAATGGATGAAGTACAGAGATGCATACATGTTGGGATGTTGTGTGTACAAGACTCACCAATTGCTCGGCCGATCATGTCAAATGTTGTTTTGATGCTTGAGAGTGAATCTACTTCTCTTCCGTTACCTCGACAACCCACTTATACATCGATGAGGAGCTCGATCGATACAGAAATGTTTGTGGAACCCCATGAACTTGTATCGTCCAACGATATGACGGTCACAATGGTAGTCGGCAGATAGTTCCTTCTTTTTCCCCTGCATATATCACTTCATATTTTGGTTAGCGAGAAGATAAAGACAAAGACGGTTGATACATTATAAAAAGGAAAAGGTACAGCTTAGATTTTTCTTTACTTAATAGATATAGTTAGATACATTTGAATATAGTATAAAGTAGAGGATTGCGGTAAAGATGTAGTACGGATATTATTTGTGCCGAATTGCTTTACGACAGAATTTCGATATGTGAAAATTATATTTCAAGGACATTACTCGTGTTTTTCCCTTGCGAACGTAATAGCTGCTGAGTTGAGTCTTCTATTCAAGTCATTCTCCAAACACTGCAAAACTGATCTCCCAGAAGTATGAAAGCTTCTTTCATCACAGCAATGGGGTTAGCACTGTCAAACAAAACTAAGTTTATTTCCTTCCAATTATACCAACATAGAAAACAAAACAATGAGGCAACTTGCTTTCTTCCATCAGGACGCCAGTATAGTTTTGATAACATGTCTTTAAATAAAATCTTCTGAGGAAGGATTCGAAGTTCCATTCTGCAATTTTCCTCATGAAGTACATGATAAAATGTCTTTACCGAGAAATCTCAATTCTCGCTCATCACCTGTTTCTCCTGCCGAATACTTTTCCAACCCCATGAACATGTTTTATGAACTGAGGCATCAAGAAAATCAGTATTTGCATAACACATGCTATTTAATAATCTTGCACACAAATATTCGTAGCCTGTTTTGCCTAAACAGCTAAGTTATATTCCTATAAATCTCTGAAACCCAGCCCTCCACCTTCTTTACTACAGTGCAGCTTCCTCATAGAACACCATCTGATACCCTTTTCTTTCCTACCTTAAACAAATGGACTTCATATGTCCTTCCTCAACTGCATTGACAAGACATTTTGACAAACATTATGCCACCAATATGAACATATAGGGCGATAAGATATACCTTGTCCCAACCCGTACTAGGCTTGATTACATTGTAAGGATTATCATTGATAATAATCCTATAATGAGTAGATGTCACACGAGTCATGATCCAAAGAATAGCAGTTTACTCTATATAGAGGAAAAATGCATGTGGCTATTTCACCTATATCTGTCCAATGCCCGGCTAATGAGACCCTTTTATGTTCTTAATCAATTTTAATGGTCCAAATGTACTCATCCCGAATTCCAAAATATCATTTTCTTTGAACTTGTACAAATTTAGACTATTAAAAAGTTATATGACATAACCTCTCATATTATTGTGAACATGAGAGGATTTCGATCCAATGCATATAGATACTTTTGTTAAATCTAAATTCTTTCTACATGATAATTATTGTAATAGAAGCATCAATAAATAATAAAGAAAATGATATTTTTAACGTGGTTCGGTGAAATTGTCTACGTCCACGGTCATCTCACTATCATCATCACATTACATATTAAATATCAACTCAATCACTTAACACAAATTGTATTACACTCAAATCTACACACAACACACACATAATCATACTTTCAAAACTATAATTAGCTTAGACAAAGTCACAAGTCCTCGATCGTACTAGAGTTAATCCACTAGCTTGGAAATCATTTTCAGTATGGAAAAAGTCCTGTGACTAAGTCTCTCAATATCATGTGGTATCTCATCTGAGATATAACTATTTTCTCATCTTAAAGTTACCCTCATCTCTTAGGGCAGTGTCTCCTTAAGCGAGATATTTTCTTTAGGGTAGAGTCACTTCTCTTATTCGAAACAGAACCACTTGAATCAATAAAAACCTCTTATACATAAACACTCCCAAAACATAACTTTCATATTCAAAAATAAGATTTCATTCAAACTTACAATTAGCATAATATACTTTTCTAAAATATCTCACAAAATAACAAACTTAATCTTAAAGTAATTTGAGGCATATTTACTAGCAGGAACCTTGGACTTAATTAGCTTAACCGCAGTTCCTAGACATAGAAAATGATGTATAATAGTCTATTTGATTCTTCTTTGGTCAAAGTTTATATGGCTTTTGGGATTGTTTGAGACCCTACTCAGCCCAAAACCTACTACTCTCTCCTATCTATGTCTAGGGATGAGAAAAATATTTATGGGTAAAAATATTCACAAGTATCTAATTTAATGAGTGTGTTTAAAATATTTTAAATGTTCATTTAGAGAAATAGTACATTTTAAATAATAAATAAGAGAATGATAAAAACAAGTTATATTTGCAAGAATTGCTGTTTTTTTAACTATAATTTTTTTGATAAAACTGGAAATTTTTTATATATATATATGTACTATAGTATATAAAATATACCATGATATATATTTATACATCATAGTATATTTTAATACACCATCAATATACCGTAGTATATTTTTATATACCATTCGTGATATGCTATAATATATTTATATACTATGGTATATTTTGATATACCATCAATATATTGTAACATATATTTAGTATATTTTTATACATCATCCGTGATAATCATACATTATACTAGTATCATACCATTTACCACACCTAAACCCGTCTCCTCCTCCGTCTTCTTCACCTCTCTCATTGGATTTCCTAATTCTCCACTTTGGAGTTTCAATCTTTCCAAAACTATACAAGAAAATCAAGCCCAAAACCATACGAGAGTGAGAAAACCCAAATACAAGAGCGAAAATAGAAATTAAGTGCCCAAAAACCAGATCTCGGAAACTCAATCCGGAGCACCAAAAAATGCCGACGACGAGAGCACAATGGTGAGAAAATCAGGCGACAACCGATGAACAACAAGCCAGATGAATAACCCAGTGAGAAAGAAGAAACCAGCAAGGACCAGAAGAGAGAAATAATGAGATCGTGAGAGAGAAAGAAGGAGACTGCGAGAAGGAGATGGTGTTATGAAATTTTTGGCCATATATGTAAAATAGGAAAAAATGTCATTTTGTAAATAATAGACTATACTAAATACCTAATTTTTCTTATTTTAAATTGGTATGAGTTTTTGTTGAGTGGGTAATTTTTTACCCATTATAAATGGGGGGTATCAGTAGTACACGATCCCCATTGAGTACCTATTTATTCTAAAAAGTTATACATCCACTCCCCAAGCAACCCCGATTAAGGGTATTTTCTCCATCTGAGACGATTTTCCTAAGGACAATAATATATAATGAAATCTGTGATGCAATTATCCTTCTCACTGATGATTGATAATCATGAATTGAATACGCGAACTAAAATTTATCAATTTTATAATCAAATTGAACCATAATTTATCAATACTACAATCGAATAACATTTTGATCAATTATATAATCAAACAGAAAGGGAATTAATTTTTTATAACCGAAATAAATTATATCTCAGGTTTATAATCAAATTAAGTTTACGACTGAATTAAACTGAATCGTCAATTTATCATCGAATAACCAATAGTAAAAATAATCAATTTTATAATCGAACCAAATTAAAAGTCATAATTTTATCATCAAACCAAACTGAATCATCAATTGAATAACTAAAAATAAAATCCATCAATTCTAGTCGGAATCGAATCAAAATTCATCAATTTTACATTTGAATAACACTAAAATTCATCAATTCTACAATAAAAATGGAACTAAAATTCATCAATTCTATAATTAAACTAAACTGGATAATCAATTTTATAATCGAATAACCGAATTATAGTTCATTAATTTTACAATAAAAATAAATTGGATAGTTAATTTTATAATCAAATAATCATACAACCGAACAACCGAATCATCAATTGTATAATCAATTAGCCAAACTAAAATTCATCAATTTTATTAGTTTTATTAAATAATTTTATCAACTAAATTTCCAGTTTAAGCTATATCTAATGGAAATTATAGTCCGGCCTGTCAATTTGGAGAGAGAGTAATTTTGATTGAATCGTTGATCTCCATGGTCATAGTTCGGTGAATAGAGAGAAGTGAATTGTGAAAATATTATGTTGGTTGAATAGAAAAAAAAAGTAATAGTCATTTAGTTTCAAAACAAAAAAAAATGAAAAATTAGGAGATCATGCTACTTTAAGTTTCATTTTTTATATTATGTCTTTTAATTTTATATTTTGCACATATGACTGGATTCTCTCTTTAGTTTGTTAGTTAATTATGATTTTATTTGATCATTTACATTTTTACCATTTTGTAAAACTAACTGTATGTTTTTTAGATTTTATTATTTTTTATTCGTTTGCAGGTTGCCGCTGCTCCACGTCTCTCTTTTTCCTCGTCTCCGACAGTTTTTGCTCAGCCATGAGTTTTCTCCAATTTCTCGTCCCTCAAACATTGCCTTACCCATAGTTTCTCCACCAAAACACCCACTTCCCTCCCTCACGAACTAACCCCAATGACCCCTAAAACCCCTTCTGTATCGACTCCACTATTTGTCACTAAGGACCTCCGTTCCAATTCCAAGCTATCTCGACTCCATCGGCTTCAACTTCTTCTCCCTCATCGAAAATCACCCTCCAATCATCTTCGTATTTTAAATCCGTCGTTGATTTCATGACGTCCATGAACTTTACTGCTATTGAGTTCCGTATGATCGGTGGGACCAGATCTGGTCGCGGCTTCCCTGACCGCTGCGACCAGATCTGGTCCTGGCTTCCTACACCGCGATGGTATATAAAATATACCGGATGATATAAAAAATATACTACATATACTAATAATATATAGAAATATATCATAAATAAACTACGATATACTGATGATATGTAAAAATATACTAGTATATTATTATATACCATAGAGTATATATCCATAAACTACGTAACATTGTGCGCGAGGGTTGCGCGGTGATCCCTTATTTAGTGAGAGCAATTTTGTATATTTACTATATTTTTTAGATTTTAATGATGAATGATTATATATTTCGGTCATTTGTACAAATTACAACTTTTGCGTCATTTTTTCTTTATTTTCCTACAGTAGTCCATTTGCCTGATTGAGCCAAAAAAATATATGAGTACCCATTGAATACTCGTTGGGTACTCATATCTTAATAGATATTACTTACCACCACCTATTTAATTTAACATGAATATGAATAGTAAAAATTTAACATGAATATTTAATAGACATACCCATACACACTAACCCATCCATTGACATCCATACCTGTCAAAGCTCAAATCTCCCCGGAAATATGAGGACCCAGAGACTTTTGGTGGGTAATGTGGCGGTTTGGGGAATAATTTCAAAACCCGAACCGGGTGTTTTGAGTGAAAACATTTTTTGAAGGTTTTTCTGATTATCCTACTTGGATTTTGTTGTTTCATTCATTAAGGCTTTTAGTTTAACCCGTTAGGGATTTTCAGTTTCACGTGTTAGAGTTTTTTTAATTTTCTCCCCTAAGAATTTTTCACTTTTCTCTAGTTAATGAATTGATTTTTCTCTTAGGTTTTTAAGTTTCAAAAATGGTAGTATATGACTCTTTTAATTAATTTATATACAACAATGATCATTCATATGTATATATGCAAAAATCATGATTTTTAAATTTAGAAAATTTACGTTAGTTATTTACTTACTATTTTATATTTTCATTTCTTTAGTAACCACAAAGAGTAATTTTTCATCAATTTTATTTTGTTTCCTTATTTTTGTTTATAATATTTTGTTAAATTCTACTCAAACATGCTCAGCTTGTTTCAAAAATTTATCCAATCTACAATAAATCTACAGAAATCATTAAAAAATCTTTTATATTATTGGTTTAATTTACAAATTATTTTTCATAATCTGAAATGGATAAATTTATTGTTAACAAATTGCTAACTTAGCAGGAGATCATTCTAATTTATTCTTTTATGCTCATCTACAAAGATGATTTATTGTAAAAGTAAAGATGATGTCTATCTTTTGGCCAACGTCTAATAAATATAGGAGAATGACGAAAAAATATGATACATTAGAATGTAGCATAGCAATAAGTAAAAAAATATTAATAACAAGTAAATTATATGTTTACCTATTGATAGGTAGATGCAATTGAACCAGTAATGACCATGAGGATCTCTCATTTCATTTTTACTATTTGTTTCAGAAAAACAAATCAGAGAGAGTGAGAGAGTATGTGAAAGCACAAAGAAAATGAAAGTAGAGTTTTTTTGGGTAAATGTGCTTTAAATAAAATTATTTAAGAGAACTGAAAAATATCATAAACAAATATAAGGAAAAAAATGATAAGAAGTTACTCTTACTGATTATTAAAGAGAAAGAGTAAAATAGTAAGTTCATAACTAATTTAAGACTTCCTAACTTAAAAAAAATAGTAAGTTCATAACAAGAGGCATGCCCCAAGAAAATAGCAAACAAGGAAAGAACACTAAAACAAACAAACTAGGAAATCAAATTAGAAAACCTAGGTCCACCTCTCAATGTCAAAATCAAAAATAAAAGCCTTGGAAGGCTTGAGAAAAATAAGTCTCTCTCTAATCAAGAACATAACATTTTTTCTGAATAAAAGATATTTCTAAGATTTTACCTAGAAAAATCCTTCTATTTCTTTCAAGCCAAGTATAATAAATGATGGAAGAAAAAATAAGCCTAGCTTGGAGTGCCGTGAAAGGGTTAGAGTGAGTAATCTGCACAAGCCAAAGTAAGAAGCTCTCACATGAAGAAACTGTGCAAAACAGGTTGCATCTGTTAAAGAGATCAATCAACCCACTGTTAATAATAGGGCAAAGGAGAAATAGATGAACTGCAGACTTAGAACATGTGGTGCAAAAGATACATTCAAGACCAGTTGAAGAACATCAGTGAGAAATTCTATCTATGGTGGAAAGTTAGTTAAGATAGGCAAGCCAAGCAATAAAAGAGCACTTGGGGATATGTCCAGAAAACCAAATAAGAGACGCCCAGGGAACTTTTTTACTTTGTTGCATCAAAATGTCGTAAGTGGATCTGATGGAGAAGGAACTTGAAAGAGATGCATAACAAGTCCATGAATTTTCATTGTGAGCATTAGGGTTTGCAAGATCCAGCCTAAAGCCTCAGCTAGACATTATAACAACAAGATTATGGTTGGTCCAACACCATCTGCCATCCTTTATTAGAATTGAAAGAGGAGAGTTAAGGGGAAGACCAGAACATACAAGCAAGTTAGGGACACCTGCAAAATATAAAATACCATTAGGATGACAGGGCCAGTAAATAAGGATAAGTTGGATCCATCACCAATCTTGGCCGAGCAAAAGTGGACATTTTATCCCCAATCTTGAGTAGTTTCCTTCAAGACCAAGAAGGATCTGCAGGAAGTTTCATAGTAAAGATAGTATTTCTTTAGGAGATTATGTTCGTACCAAGTAACCCACAGAGAATCCTTAGAATTAACCACAATCTTCCAAATGTGTTTTAAGACAACAGCCTGGTTCCAAATATCCAAATCCCTGATACCCATTTACGCTTTTTCAATCTCCCTTCTTTTAGTTTTTTTTTGTTTCTTCCTTTAAGGTTTTGCAAATTCTTTAGTTCGTGAATTTGGTTTTCAATTTCACTAGGCCTTTTAACTTTCTCCCCTAGGCTATTTCAATTTCTCCCCTTAGGCTTTTTCAATTTCACATCTAAATTTTATTTTCGTTTTTCTCCTTTAAGTTTTTAAATTTCAGCAGCATGAGAGTTTTAAATGTTCATTTAAATTGGAGTGTTATGTAGTTAAATTACTTATTTTCTCTTTTCTTAAAAATATTTATTTTTACTCTCCGTTTGTCACAACTAGATCTATTACAGCTAGATCAAGCACTGATGCTGAATATCGAGCCATGACAGATGCTTCTCAAGAGCTATGATTATAATTCTTCTTTTTAGTCTAGACCTATTGGTCAAATTTTTTCTTGTCTGTTCTATTTTGAATTTCTCATTAATTTTTCATCGTTCTTCACTGTTTCATATCTATTTCCATTCATTGTTATCACCTTCATCTGTCACTTAACAACAGTCATCATTGTCATTCGACGCTACCACCTCCAGCCATCGTGAACACTCACAACCATGACCACTCTTCTCCTTGGCCACTGAAGTACGACTCTGATCGACCCCGATCAACTCTTTACATCTGTGATCACTCTCACTCGCTGCTACCATTTTTGTCTTCATAAAAAACTCAGATATATGAGAAACCAAGTCACTTGGAGATACAACAATTATACAAACATTCTCATAATATTTCTCTTAGAAATCTGACGTAAACCCGGCCGTCTGTAACAACTGGAAATCATCGTAAATGTGACCACTCGTCGTCGTCCATGGATTACTTTTTTTTATTACAGAAACCATATATGAACCCAGCAGGTTCACCCGCTCTAAACTACCGACCCGTTATCCGACCATATGACCCGTGGACCGACCCGCGCATCTCTTAACTAGCTCTTTTTTAGCATGCTCCGACCTGCTGACCCATGCTTCTTTGCTGACCCTTGCACCGCCAGCCCACTTACTGTCCAGCCCATCAATCTTCCTTCAACACATTATACTGGTTTTCCATTTACCATCTGCCATTATGGATAATTTTTGGGGCATTATCTTGTAAACTTCAATAAACCGTTGCACAATCGATCCGATGTAGACATATCAAGTCCATAGTGTTAGTTCAAGCCTGTGATCACTAATCTTCCTGTTGTCGCCACCAATGATATTTTTTTGGATATTCTAATGTTTCTATCATTGTGAAAGATCTTGAAACAATTTTTTTCTAACTATGGTAATCAATCTGTTAGTGGTTTATCTGATATATCAGGTACTTCCACTTGGTTTTTTGATTCTGCTTGTTGTAATAACATAACTTCTCACTCTAGTTTATTTATGATAAAAGAATCTGGTTCACATTTACCCCCATCTTTACAGCTGATGGCGCACAACGCCTATCCGCTATGTTGGTCAGATGTCTTCATCCAATCTACCTCTTTCTAACACCTATTTTATTCCTAAACTAAAGTTAAATCTAGTGTCCATATGTCAATTAGAAGAACTAGGAGTTGATTTTATCTTTACTATTTTTGGACGTCTATTTGAACTCGTGAACCTTCACCTACCTCACTAACCTCCCTCTCCTCCTCATATAACTGGTTCTACCACTTCCATTCCTACTTTAAGTCTTTGACATTCACACTTAGATCATGCTTCATTTAGTCGTATACGTTCTTTAGTTTCTAATGGTCAATTAAGTCATGTAACTAATGAGAACTTTGATTGCATATCTTGTCAGCTTGTAAAACAATGTACTGCCCCTTTTCATAGTAGTGGCTTGACTTCCTCTACACCTTTTGATTTAATTCACTCAGATATTTGGGGACCTGCTCTTATTGATACTATGAGGGATCAAAAAAACTTTATCATTTTTGTAGATGACTATTCTAGGTTCACATGGTTATATCTTATGCGTAGTAGGTCTGAGTTATGCAAAATTTACATTGAATTTGCTAACATGGTAAAAACTCAATTCTCTAGTTCCATAAAAAAATTTCGTACTGACAATGCTATGAAATATATATAGATACTGGATTTTTAGATTTTCTTCACTGTCATTCAATGCTCTTGTCTGGCACATCTCAACAAAATGGAAGAGCTGAACGAAATCATAAGCATATTCTAAAAACTGCTCAAGACTTACTCATCTCTGCCCCTTGTCTTGAGAAGTTTTGGGGGGAAGCGACTTTAACAGCTGTCTATACTATAAATCATGTTCCTTCTAAAATAATTTTGAATTAGAACCCTTTTGAACGTCTTCATGGCATTCTCCCTGATTATAGCTATTTAAAGGTTTTTTGTATTGCGTGTTTTATTCTCCTTCAACCACATGAACGCACGAAACTTGAACCATGAGCTCGCCTATGTTGTTTTCTAGGATATGGAATTGAAAATAAAGGATATAAATGTTACGATCCCATTTCAAATCATCTTTGTGTATCTCGTCATGTTACCTTTTGGGAACATAAGATATATTCTTCAATTCTCATCTACATCTGTGACCCCGTACTTTACCAACTCATCTATAGAATTATTTCCTGAGGAAGACCATGTCCCACCACCTTCTAATCTCTCTATAGTCATTCATGCACCTTCTAACTTCTCTACAGACAATCACTCTCTTCCATTCCACCTCTATGCCGTTCAAATCGGGTAAGAGAACAATCTACTAGTCTTTGTGATTTTCATTGCTTTTCTACTGTTCTATCTCTCAATGAGCCTGAATCATATTAGGAGGCCAGTTCTAGCCCTGTTTGGCAGCAAGCAATGGAAGAAGGATTACAGGCTCTTAAAAACACTAACACTTGGGACATGGTAGATTTACCTCCTCGGAAATCAGTTGTGGGCTGTAAGTTAGTTTACAAGATCAAAACACGTTCTGATGGTTTAGTTTATAGATATAAATCTCGGTTAGTAACAAAATTTTATACACAAGAGTATGACATTGATTATGAAGAAACATTTATTTATGTTGCTCATCTTACATCAGTATGATGTATACATGAAGCCTCCTCCAGATTATCATTATTCACCAAACAAAGTTTGTAAACTTTGTTGAGCTTTGTATGATCTAAAACAAGCTGCTCGAGCTTGGTTTGCCAACTTTAGTACTACGGTTATATAGTTTGGTTTCACGCCTAGTTCTCATGACTCAACACTCTTTGTTCAAAAATCTGATAACGGCATTATTCCTTTGTTGCTTTATGTTGATGATATGATAAATATTGGAGATGATGTGTTTGACATTTCTGATCTAATGTTTTTTTCAATCGTCACTTTGAGATGAAATATTTAGGCCTTCTCAATTACGTTCTTAGACTTGATGTCTCATCTAAATATGATGTATATTATCTCTCTCAGGCTAAATATGCTTCTGACCTTCTCGTTCGTGCTGGAATAAGTTATAGCAAAATTGCTCCCACTCTTATGGAACAAAACGTTAGACTTAATCGACTTGATGTATGACCACTCCACGATGCAACACTCCATCGACAATTGGGGGATGTCTTGTCTATTTAAATGTTACCAAGCTTGATATTGTCAATGCAGTTAGTCAGTCAATTTCTATCTGGTCCTCGCTCTATGCATTATTCAGCAATTCCTCAGATACTACGTTATGTGAAACACACCCTATTTCATGGTCTACACTTCTCAACTAAAAGTTCGAGAGTTCTTTGGAACTTCACGAATATGTTAATGCTGATTGGGTATGTAATCCCATTGATACATGGTCTAATACTGGATTTTGTTTCTTCCTAGGGGATTCTCTAATATCTTGGTGAAGTAAGAAGTAGTCTATTATAGCTAGATCAAGCATTGATGCTGAATATCGAGCCATGGCAGATGCCTCTCAAGAATTCCTCTAGATTCATTGGCTACTTAAAGATATGAGTGTTGTTAAGTCTATTGCTATAATTCTTTGCTGTGGTAATCAGAGAGCGATTCAAATTGCACATAATAGTGTCCTTTATGAACACTCTAAACACATAGAGATTGATTGTCACTTCATCCGTCAACTTGTATCTCGGGGCACCATTCAATTTCGTTCAGTTACTTCCAGTGATCAGACTGCAGACATATTTACCAAGACTCATTCTCCTAGACACTGAAAATTTAGTATGCAAACTCAAGTTGACTTCTATCTTACCACCTTGAGTTTGAATGGGGGCGTTAGTATATATATAGTACATGTGTATTTAGATTGACCGCTCGACCATATTCACATTGTACTATATCTTATAATGCATTTTATATATTGTACTACAAGTTATTGTAAGCATATAAATAGGCTATCATATGTACATATTTTGATGTATTGGATATATTGATTTATTCTCACTTATCATTGACAATTATATGTTCGAGTAAATCTCTTTTTATTTACATAGTAGTTATAAAAAAATTAAATTAGACATGAAATTCCCCTCCCTTGCTCGTGTACACCCTGATAGTCATATACTGTTGGGTCATTTTTACCAACAAGTTCTATAATACTACCATCTATATGCCAGAAGCCCTATCTAAATTGAAGTTTTTTTGTCTTAATTTCACTGTTTCAATTGGGGGTCGACTTGATCCTAAAACTATTGGTTGATATTTTAATCCATTCTGAGACATTTTTGCTGATAGTTTGAAGTCTATTTAATTAGCAAAATTTTCAGAAAATCCATAACGTGTTTTCATATGTAGCTCTTCTATATGGTGTGTTTCATATATCTAATTGAAATAAAATAAAAATCCATTATTTTAAAAGATAAGCTTTGATTGACAATATCATCCAACTAGACCCTTTATATGTACCCAGATAATTTTTTTCCTTACATTAGTAATTGGAAATTTCAGTTTTAAATCATTCTACAATCTGTGAATTTAGAAAATCCTATTCCCTCATGCCTAATATTAAAAAGATGCATGAAAGCGAATGTTTTCCACAAAATGTTGACATCGTAATAGTAATAGTAAGGGGCAATGACAAAAAAAAAATTGATTCAATCCCTTTCATGATTCCAATGCAATTAACAAATTAAGGTCCATTTCTGCTAAACCAATCAAACTTAATGCTCACTATTCTTTTTCTTATGAGCTTATAAAATTACAAATTATATGTATATTTTGGATCTTATTATATCTTTTTCGTTTTTTTTCCTTGAAGAAAGTGTAAATAATTTAAAATCAAGTGTAAATAAATTAAAATCAAGTGCATGGTGACTTGAACTCATGACAAATTTGTAAATGTGGATATTTTATGTGTCATTAATTAATTGTACCAACCAATATCCGACAAGATGTGTTGCATAGATTGTTTGAGCATTTACAGTGCTATATGGATCATGAGCCCGTAGATTTCAGTTAATATTACGGTGATGCTTTAAAGTTTGTTACTTCGTAAAAAAAATAATGGTACCAACCGATTTCGTTTGACTTAGACTCAGTTGACTTTCATTAAATTATATAACATAATGGAAGTTGGAAGGAGTACATGTTACCAAGTCCTGTTAGCCACAAACAGAATGGGCAACCAAAGAACAAGACTAGCAGTATTTGGAAGACTGATAAAATGAATAATAAAGTATTAAGTGCATTTGATTCTATAAATTCCAAATTTCTAAAGAAATCGAATTCGCATCGCGACCAAACTTTTGTTCCTTTCCCTTATAATGAGGTATTTTGAATTTTTTATAAGAAGCCTTGAATTCACTTAAAATTTTCTGATTTTCAATTGATATAAGATATTTTAATTTTTATGTCACATCTTTAATGTGTATGATAGGGAAATTATTGAGTAAGTGAGTTTCAAACTTAAACATATGTTCTTCTACTACGCGTATTCAGATTAAACTAACATGAGATGAAGATGACTAATAAAGTAGTATGAGATAACATTTGTAAAGTAGCAACCCTAAACCCAAACATTTAAAACCTAAACCCCGAAAACCCTTAACCTAAAAATCCAAAACCCTACACCCTAAACTCTAAATACTAAACCTTAAAAATCCATAACCCATAACCCTAAACCTTAATCAGCTTTGTTATATTGCAATAGTATCTCAGTAGCATTAACCTTAGCTCTAGAGCCAAATGAACTGTCGTACTTAGGATTACCAATCTAAACCTTAATTAACTTATGTCTAAGCATAATTTCAGACTATAGATTGATTTCTCAAGTTCCAGCTAATGAGTTTATAAGGTGAGCTCATATGTCTATACGACATATACCCTAAACAGTAAACCCTAAAAACCCTAAAATCCTATAACTATAAAACCCTGAAATCATAAACCCTAAATATTAAAATACTAAACCCGAAACCCTAAAACTTAAACCTAAAACATAAATTTTAAACCCTAAACCCTTAACCATTAACCATAAAACCTAAAATCCTAAACCATAAAACCCTAAACCCTAGACCCTAAAACCCAAAATCCTAAACTCAAAATCCAAAACCCACCGTAAAACCTTTTAGCTGTAAGTGTGTTTCAAATATTTATCTATGTATTGTTTTTTTGCATGAAAAAAAACTTAAGAAAAAATAATTATTTTTCATAAATGAGATATGTAATCAAATAAAATATCAATCTCTTGATGACTTTCTTAGCTTGAAGTGAAGATGGATAATATTTGGGGGAAAGGTTTGTGAAAATGGAGTGAGACGAAACGATAAAACTGATCTTGCAGTTACTTTTACTATATGTGTAGCAATTGTGTTGCATATGGTTTACTACATTAATAATTATAGATTATTTAGAAAGAATTAAAATGTATAATATCGAATAGGTATTGCATGTAATTTTTTTTCGTTATAATTTAGATTCAAAATCATTAATCTTAAATCGGAGAAACTTTTGATTCTTCTTTTTACCATTCAAGCCTCGTTAAAATATAGTACAATTTAAGATTTTCACACATTTTCTCATTTAATATAACTATATAATAGAATTTATTTTCTTTTCAATAATAATTTACTTATAAATTGTTTTTAAATTAAATATTTTAGAATGATATGCAATTAGAAATGTAAATATTCATAATGTTGTATTTCATGAATTTTACGATTCTTTTTAAGTCAATAATAATTTTATCCATTAAATATTATATAATATTTATTATCAGAACAAGAAAATTCATATAAATGAATTGAGAGAAATATTTTCTTATCTCTATAATATGACATTATTTGATCAATTGATAAATAATCATTTTCATATAATTCAAATACCAATGTTATATAATAAAATTTCAACATATATAGACAAATTAATGTATTTATTATTACTACTATTTTATTTTTAGTTTAGATTTAAAATTATTTTCAAGGATAATGTATTGTATTTCAATACTAATATTTATTTCAAATTCTACATCTATTTTAAATTACTTAACACATGCGAAGTACGTATTTTTTGACTAGAACTATATTAAAAAGTGCTTAAAATGGAGTAACATTTGATTTCTCCTTTGTCCCTTAAAGCATCAAATAAATTAGATATTTCAGGAAATTTTTCATTTGCTTTATTTACAAAATAAAATTTGTAAATAGCTTACAAATTAATTACTTTTAATAATATTGTGTAACGCGAATAATGTTCGCTAAGACTAATATTAAGACTTTTTACATAAAAGGAATAATAATTTTTTAATTGTTCATATTTCTAATTTGATATTACTTTGTAAATTTATATTATGTAATATTTATGTTATGAGCAACATTAAAATATATTAATGAATTTGAATATATATCTATCTATATTACATTAAAATGTGCTTAAATGGAAGAAACTTTTAATTTCCTCTTTTACCCTTTGAGCCCCTTTAAAACATCAAATAAATTAGATAGTTTGATCAATTTTTCATTTACTTTATTTACATAATAAATTTGATAAATAGTTTGTAAATTACACATTTTTTATTAATATTGTGTAGTTAGGAACGTGAATTATATCCACAAAGACTAATTTTTTAGATTTTTGATATACAAGAAATAATAATAATTTATGTTATTAGCAAATTAAAATTTATATAAATGAATTTAAAGAAGACACTAATATATTTTTCAACAATCTATTAATGATATAATCATTTCTTAGAAATGTGACAAAGTAATAAAATAAAGTCATTTTCTAAAAAATTTAAAAAGAACCACTATATAGTATAATTCTAAGCATCTCATTTTTAATTTAACACATCTTACTTTATGCACACTATGTTCTAGCACCAAAACTTCTAATATATATAATATCTCAATTATATATTCTACCATTTCTAATAAGTCACTATGTTAATCATTTTATATATAATATGCAATGTATGTTGTTTGGAGATGGTCTCATGTCATTTAGTCAGAGAAAGGACTTAGTGTTGAGCAATAAACCTTTCAACGGTCATAATAAAAATCTGGTTGATGTGACCAAAATTGATGACTTATGTGCAACAATCTTTGAATTGTACATTGTCACTGACACCACTACTTGATGGATTGATACCAATGCTACTAGGAAGATATGTGGTGACAAGACTTTGTTTTCAACTTACCAAGAGGTTGAAGACAATGAAAAGATGTGCATAAGAAAAATGCATCAAAGCTGTTGTGAAGGGGAAACGGAAAGTGCCTCTGAAGTTTTCCTTGAGGAAGCAACTCACTCTTACCGATGTATTTGATGTATCTAAAACTCGTTGGAATTTGGTTTCGAGATCTCTCCTATGCAAGAGTGGATTTAAACTTGAATTGACCCTGGTAAGTTTGTCTTGACTAAGGGGGATGTTTGTGGGAAAAGGGATACGTATAATGATCTCTTTAAAATTAATATAACCACTGTATCCTATGTTGTTTCTGTTTATGAAAAATCTACATCTTCTATTATATTGTTGGGTTACGTGATATGTGGCATACTAGATTAGGTCTGTTACGATTATTCTATAGTGCAAATATACACTATCGTCATCAAGTAATAAATTTCTATAAAAATAGAGTATCGTTCACAAGATTAATTGATATTAATAATTGAAATTAACTAAACTTTAATCTAATTGAGAATGACGAAAAGTTACTGAAATTCTAATTAAACTAAAACGATAAAGATTTGATATAGATAAAATTTGAATAGTTAAAAGCTCTAGGATTTTCGATTTGACCAAACCAAACATGCTCTAAATTGGAGAAACAGAGGGCGAGAGAGAAGGAAACAGAGGGAGAGAAAGATGAAAAAGAGAGAGAGAGAGAGAGAGAGAGAGGAAGGGGAAACAAAACAGGGGAGAGTGAAAAGACTAAGAAAGAAGAGAAGAAGAACAAGAAAAGAAAAAGCTTACCGGTGATGGAATGTTGATGGCAACAGCAAGGAGCAAGAAGAGAGAAGGAGAAGAAAACGTAGGCAATGAGGGAGAACAGTTACATTGAAGAGGGCTGCGTTCAAAGAGAATCTGAGAGTGGAGGAGAGAGTTGTAGAACAAATATATAATATTAGGTTAGGGTTGGTTTAGAGTGTATGTGCATATAGGTGTGAATGTGTTTTAATTGGAGGGGTGAGATTGCAGAATCAAGGATAAAAATAGGGTTAGGGTAATACTAGGGTATACATTAGCATATGATGTGAGTGAGTTTTAAAATTATAAAGTAAAACACCTTTAAAATATAAAAAATCAAAATTTGAAAAATCAAAATTTGAATAAATCTTATCTAATTAAAAATAATTTTACATAAAAATAAATAATCCATCTTTAAAATCAAAATTTAAAATTATATTATCTTTTAAATCAAATTTACGAAAATGCGCATTTACAAAAGGTCTGGATATTACAACTTTCCTAAATAATGATGAGCTATCTCATCCTCGTCAGCCTCTGCATTGTTCTTGTTGTCTCCAAGTGAGAAGAATGTGGTGCATGAGCCAAATTCGTCCATAGTTTTTTTTTTATAAAAACTTGAAGAAAACAATAAATAAATAAGTAAAATAAAATAAAAATAAAACTAAAAAAATGAAATGAGAGAAATATAATCAGGTTGCCTCCCGGTAGCACTTGCTTTAATGTCTTCAGCCAGACATAATGATCATCCAGGCTTCACCCGTTGTCCACTGACTTTAGAATTCCCTTTGTGTCATAAATTGACCAGCCTAAAACGATTTGTTGCTCTCTCAATACTCTCAGCAGCTTATCTTCTTGTTCACCATTTAACAAAGCTGAGATAATGACAAGTAAAGTGGATGCTTCTCCCATAAAGGTGTACCGAATGTGGATATCTAACACCGATAGTTTTTTGACAAATGGTAAGTGTCTAGGTTTACCTTCTCCAAATTCTGCACTATCCACCTGCAAACAACTATTCATATTATTTGGGTGTTTGATTGCTTTGAAGACATTAAAAACTACCTGATCATCTTGCATTCGTAGAATAGGTTCCCCTTCTTACACATCAAACATAGTTCTTCCCGTAGCTTAAAATGGTCTACCAAGAATAATTGGAATTTCTTGATTTTCCTCCATGTCAAGAACAATAAAATCAGCTGGAAAGATAAATTTATCCACATTTACCAAAACATCCTCAATAATCCCCAATGGTATCAGATAGACTGATCAGTTAACTGTAAGGATACCGTTGTGGGCTTAGCTTCTCCAAGACCTAGCTTCTTGTAAATTGAATACAGCATCAAATTGATACCAACCCCTAGATCACATAAAGCATTTTCAAAATATGAATTCTCAAGGTGCAAGGAATAGTAAAACTCCTAGGGTCCTTTAACTTCGGAGGTAATTTATTCTACAAGATAGCACTACACTCCTCAGTAAGTGCAATTGTCTCATACTCCTCTAGCTTTCTCTTGTTTGGGAGAATATCCTTCACGAATTTGACATAGCTCGACATTTGTTCCAAAGCATAAGCAAAATGGATGTTTATATGTAGTTTCCTAAAAACATCAAGAAACTTAGAAAACTGCTTGTTCAATTTCTTCTTTTGAAACCGCTAAGGGTATGAAATAGGTGGAACATATGGTAGAGGATTATCAGGAACGAGCTTTGACTTAGGCTTGCCTTTCTTCTTTTCTGAGCTCTTGGGAAGATCATCACCCATTGTCTCAGCTTCTGCTTCAATTGGCTGAGAATTTTCAATAATGGCTTTCTATGATTCTGATAACTCCTTGCCACTGCGAAGAGTAATGACATTTGCTTGTTCTTTCGGATTCCTCTCGGTGTTGCTCGGTAGAGAAACTTGTGGTCTTTGTGTGAGTATTTTTGAAAGTTGACCCATTTGAAGCTCCAAATTCCTGATCGATGCAACTTTACTCTAAATACTGGTTTCTTGCCTCTGAATACTTGTTTCTTGGCTCTGAAGTGTAACATCTGTTCTTTCCATAAATTGATTAGTACTAACTATGAGCAAGGCAATAACATCTTCTAGGAGAAATTGGGGTGATTTCTCCAACATTGATTGTAGGTGTTGGAGAATGTATTATTCTACCTATTATAGTTCCCAACAAAGTTATCTTGTTCAGATTGGGAAAGAATAAATGGATTTTCAGCTTAACATTCAGTGCTAGAATGAGGTCCATTGCATAGTTCACAAACTTTCTGTGTCGCACGAACTGTACTAGCATTGGTAGTGAAAGAGCTAAATTACTTTGAAAGTGTAGTTACTTAAGCTGTGAGGGCAGTGAGTGCATCTACTTCATGAACTCCATGAGTCTTTCTTGGTACATTATGCTTAGTTGGCCATTTATATGCATTAGCAACCATTTCTTCTAGCAAGGCATAAACATCCTCATGTGTTTTTCCCATCAAAGCACCTCCTGCTGCTACATCCATTAACATTCTTGTTGAATTTCCCAAACCATTGTAGAAAGTTTGGACTTGTAGCCACCCAGGAAGGCCATGATGTGAGAATCCTCTTAACATCTCTTTAAACCTCTCCCAAGCTTCATAAAGAGACTCCATCTCATGTTGGGCAAATGTGGTGATCCTAATCCTCATTTTGTCTGTTTTCGCTGGTGGAAAGAATTTGGCTAAAAAAATTTCAGAGAGGTCATTCCAAGTAGTGATCCATCTAGCTGGAAAATAGTCCAACCAACTCTTAGTCTTATCCTATAGTGAGAATGAGAATAATCTCAGCCAAATTACATCAGTTGAGACATTTTTGTACTTGAATGTCTCATAGATTTTGAGAAACGTGTCTATGTGAACATTTAGATCATCGTTAGGTAGACCATTGAAATGGTTTTCTTGCACCATTTGAATGATAGCCGGCTTAATCTCAAAATTGTTGGCATCAATAACAGGGTGTTGAATGGCAGACTCGGCCTCATTGAACACTAGCATAGCAGAGTCTTGAATCGCCTAATTATTTTAGTAGTTCACAATTTTCGGATTTTCTCTGATATCTTCCATGGTTTCTTGAGGTTTTTTAGAAACTTCTCTCCTCATTTTTCTATTACGAAGAAACTTTTGCTCAATTTCTAAATTTAGGGGAGTCAAATTTCCTCTTCTAAATTTTTTAATACACCTTAAAATATGCCTGAAAATTCAAAAGAGAAAACAACCGTAAAGAAAATAAATTAAGACTCGAATTAAAATTAAGAAAATTTGACTCCAATATTAATAAACAAAATCAATCCCCGTAACGGGGCCAAAAATTTGTTACGATTATTCTACAATACTAGTGTACACTATTATCGTCAAGTAATAAATTTCTATAAAAATACAGTATCATGCGCATGATTATTTGATATTAATAATTGAAATGAACGAAATCTTAATTCTAATTGAGAATGATGAAAAGTTGGGATTTTTAATTAAACTAAAACAATAAAGATTTGATAAAGATACATTTGAATAGTTAAAAGTTCTAAGATTTTCGATTTCACCAAATCAAACATGCTCTAAATTCTAATTCTCAATCAATTAACATTGATTTAGAACATTGATAGCGAATTTATCTAATATAATTATAAATCTTTCTCAAGTATCAATAGTAATGAATCAAAACTACAAATCATACATCTCTGTCAATATTTAGTACAATGAAACTCATTAAACACAAAAAATTATAGTTAGTAAACTAGATTCATAATTATCTCTAACTTATGAAATGCTAATGATGTTATAAACAAAGCGTAAATTCAATCATCACTTCTCAGTCTCAGAATTAAATCTAAAATAATGTAATGGTTGACCAGACAATCACAAACATTAAGAACGAATTATGACACTCAATAATACTAAATAAACATCGATTAAATTAAAAATCAAAATTTATGAATAATCATGGTTTGGCTACGTCGTAGCCCTAGATAAGAAATTTAGAACATACTAGAATAAGAAGATATCCTAATAATATTCATGAATATAGAGAAAAAGAGAAGAAAAAACTAGATTTGAAGATGAATTTAAGTTGAGATCCGTCTCCCGATTGGATTCATCTTCGTTCTCCTCGCCAGGAGCTTTCTCCTCTGGCTCTCACGTCCCAAAAAGTCCCCAAAAAGACCTAAAATATTCTCTTTATATACCAGGTTTGATAAGGATAAAATAGGACATATGCCTAAATGTCATGCCAGCGTCGTGACACTAGGAAGTCAGCGCCGCGATGCTGGAGTTCTGTACTGCCAGGCTTGTGACGTTGGGAAGTGAGCGTTTCGGCGCTGGCGTCCTGTACTGCCAGCGTGGTGACGCTGGCCCTCCTACCCAGTTCCATTCTTTTTGCGATTTTTCCAAAATTTTGACTTTGAAATCTTTCCAAATCAATCTAAATGCAATTGAATATCAAATCTATAAGATACAAACAAAAATATATATAAATCAATCAATCAATCTAAAAGAACTAACAAAAATAAGGTTAAGATTATTTAAAATATAAGTGTAAAATACACTCATTAAGGTCCCATAAGTATGACATAGAAGAGGGACATAAATGTTAAACATGTGTCGAATCCAAATTTACTAGAAAATCGTTTAAACCTGTAGAAAGAAATAGTGAATTTACTTGGATTAATACTTAGTGATTTATGTGATATGAAATTTATACCAAGTAGAGAAAGCAAATGTTTTATAACTTTTATTGATGATTATAGTAAGTTCTATTACAATTAATTGTTACGTTCAAAAGATGAGACTTTGGATATGTTTAAGACATACAGTCTGAAGTTGAAAATCAACTTTGAAGTAAGATTAAGGTACCTAAATATGATAAAGGCAGGGAATATGATTCCACAAAACTCTCTGAATTTTGTGCTCATCATGGCATAGTGCATCAGACTATTGCGCTTTACACGCCTTAACAAAATTTGGTAACTAAAAGAAAAATAGAACTCTAAAAGGCATGGTGAATTGGTTGTTGAATAGTTCTGGATTACCTCACAATTTGTAGGAGATACCTTGCTTATGGGTAAAATTATACTTAATAGAATTTCACATAGGAAGACCAATAAGTCAGCTTATGAAGTGTGAAAAGGGAAATTACATTCCTATAAATTTCTAAATATGGGCTGTCTCGCAAAAGGATAAGTATTTTTACCTACGAGAGTCAAGCTTGGACCTAAGAGTTGTGGATTGTGTTTTCATTGGATATGTATTAAACAATGTTGTATATAGATTTTTGGTGATTAAGTTAAAATTTTCTGTAATAAGTACCAACATTATAATGGAGTCTACTAATATCTAATTCTTGGAGAATGTATTTTCATTTAAGGAAGGAAGACACAATCAACCTACAAAAAAAGGTATAGGAGAAAGTTCATCTAATGATGAGAATGATGAAGATATAAGCCTGAGCCTCGGATAAGTAAAAGATATAGAACATGTATCTCATTTGGACCAAAGTCTCTAGCATACTTGACGGAAGATGAACCTTAAAATTACAAAGAAGCAATGTCCAATCCGGAAAAGGGATCTCCAGCCACCTTTTCAGATTTCAGGCCAATCAGGAATCTCTTCTGGATGGAGGTTGTTGACAGCGGGAATGAATCCATTTTGTAAAAAATAATACTTAGATGTTGATTGATATCCCACCAGGGAATAAGCCAATAGGTTATAAATGGATTTTTTGAAAGAACATTTAGAATTGATGGTACGATCGAAAAATACAAAGTTTGGTTGGTAACTAAAGGTTACCAACGATGGAAGGTACATATTTCTATGATACCTATTTTCCATTGAGGAGAATCACTTCTAATAGAATATTGATTGTGATAGCAACTATACATAATTTGAAAATACACCAAATGGATGTAAAGACTAATTTCTTACATGGAGAGTTGGCCGAAGAAATGTACGTGGAATAATATGAAGGGTTCGTGGCTAAAGGCCAAGAACGAAAGGTTTGTAAGCTTGTTAGATTGCTTTATGGGTTGAATAAGCTCATACGTAGTGGCATGAAAACTTTGATCACAATATGTTATTGAATGGTTTCGAGTTAAATGAGTGTGACAAATGTGCCTACATTGAAGATAGTAGTGATCTGTTTGTCATAATATGCTTCTATATAGATTATAGGCTCATAAACGGAACAAATAAAAATATTATCCTCTACCAAGAAGATGTTGAGTTCTAGTTTTGACATGAAAGACTTAGATCTAGCAAATGTCAATTTTAGAATTCAAATAAAGTGAACTTCTAATAGATATATCCTTACACAATCTTATTATGCAGAAATGATCTTAAAGAAGTTCGGCCAATTTAAAGTAACCCAACTGTAACTCAATTCAACTCAAACTATAAGTTGAGGGAAAAAGATGGAGTTGGAGTATCTCAGTAAGAGTATTCACAAGTAATTGGTAGCTTGATGTATATCGTGAATTATAGAAGGCCTGACATAGCATATTCAGTAGGAAGGCTTGGAGGCATATGAGAAAACCTGGATGTGATCACAGAGAGGCATTAATCAGGTACTTATGGTACTTAACATACTTAATGTACATCACTTACAAGAAAGCACTATCTTTTCTTTCATCTGAATAGGGTAAGAATAATACTCTTGCACTTATAAGGAGACGACATGGATCTCTATCTTGGCTACACAGATCCCGAGGACACATCATTGCGGTCCAGGGGTCCTGTGGATCTCAGCCTCAAACTGGGCCCCGAGGTCCTAGACCTCAGGGATCCTCACCAAGGCCCTACGCCTTTAGCCTCAGGGTGTCCCGAGGGGGCTGGCCTCGGGGAGCACTCGAGGGGCCCGACAACAGAGCGCCCTGAGGCGCCCGGCCTCGAGCTCCTCGGGACACCTAGCCTCAGGAAGAATTCCTGCATGCCTCGGGTCCCTCGAGAATATGGCTCGGGGACCCGAGAGCGGGTCTCAGAGTACAAGGTTGTGTTCTTAAACGATTTTTTATGCATGCCCGAAAAACAGCATAACACTAACGATAACAAAATCTACAAATACAAATGCGTTCAGCCATAATGAACATTTTAAGAATAACCAATTAAGAGATGATGTCAGTAAGTCCTTGCATGAAACATCGTAATGATAAACTTAAATTAAGCGATATAAGATAGTCAGATTACTAATTTAGTTAGCACAAAATGGAATGATGCCCCTAGCTAGCTAAATTAATAATAATATGGCGTCAACAAGAATCAGGAAATATAAATAAGAATGTCATTAAGCCATAGTCTTTTTGAACTTAAAACAAATATTGTCAAACACATAATTAATAATGTAACTACAACAATAGTTAATGTAGTTTATTAATAATCCAACCCACATAGTGAATATTTCATATCATAAAGATGATTTATTTTGTTTTCAATCAAATAAATTGTAACTCAAAACTACAATAGAGATTACAATAGTAATTTTTATGCACTGTAATATTGAAATATCATAATTTATTGCTGCAATTCTTTTTGCAAGAAAATCATATATTAAAGCTTAAATATCAACGTAATAATTTAAAGTAATTTAAATAAAGAAACATGCTAACATGAACAAGATAACTTACACTACTGGCATAAAGATGCAATTATTCAAAAGCTAACAATAGGACGTTCACAATTCGATTTGGTCATTTTTTGGTAAAAAACTGAACCGAAGCTTCGGTTTGGCGATAAAATCGAATCAAACCGAATCGTTCATGTTGAAAGAACCGAACTGAACCAAATCGTAAGTTCTGGTTCGGTTCGATTTGATTCTTCGATTCGGTATTATTAATTAAAAATAATTTTTAAATGATATTATTGAAAAATATGACATTAAAATTTTGGTTTAGTTTGGTTTGGTTTTATAAGAAATTATATATAAAAAATAAAAAAATATATAAATTTAATGTTTTGGTACGGTTCAGTTAGAAAAGTACCAAAATTCTGAATAGAACTGAAATTTCGCTTGTCTCATTTTTTCAAACCAAATCGAACACATATAAAAAATCAGCCGAACTGGTCATTTTCGGTTCAGTTCGAGATAATTTTGAACACCCCTAAGCAACAATTTCAAAATACTTCACAAGTTCAAAAATTATAGATAAATGTAGTGAATTATCAATGTAGCTGTGATAATCTCTAAACTTTCACCAACAAAATATATGAAATAACATAATCAAATGGTAGAATTTCAAATATGATCACAACATAATGTGGTTAGAGACTCGTGCTGATAAATGCTTGAATTAGAACTAGAAAATTACAGACTCTATAATGAATAGTATAGGGAAAGATTACAGGCTTCAAATGAAAATTACAACACTTGATGAAATTAAACGTGTAGTTGCTTACGAATGCAGTAACCTAAAGATATGACACAACTACCTAGCCACAAACGAAAACTTCACTCTCTATCAGAACTCGGAAATATTTTCTTTCTCCACTAACTAATCACACATACAGGAAGACAAAATTCTTTTATCTCAGAAATTTGACCAACACCAACAAAAACCATTTCCTTATCTAAAATGGTGTATATAGAAGGGCTGGCAGTTTTCTTCTCCAGAAAATTGCCCACCCACACGGGAACGCAGTTCCCTTGAGTAGGAACTGCTCATGAATTTCTATGAACTGCCTTTATATAGAGAACTGTCAATTGGACCAAACCAGACTAGACCGGTTGAGAAACATATAGTTTATGTCTCTTAACTGGATAATAATAGGCATAATAAACATGTGACAAAAAGTTAAAGCTAGAAGGGACCAGACCTAACTAAACCGGGTATGGTCATGCTGTGTCATGTCTGTACGTGTGTGTGAGTCAATTGTGTGCCATATAAGTCATCGTTCTCCATAAAAATGCGGGGTTTTGAACTGCACTCCCAAACTTTGCCTAAGTAGTGTGGGATTTTAGCTTCTTAGTTACCTAATACTTTTTCCATCATTTTTTATTCACACACTTAGCTCCATCATTTTTTATTCACACACTTAGCTCACTTAGCTTTAATCTTAAAGCTCTAACAATCCCTCATATAAATGAAAGATTACCTATGATGACAATGATATAAGGAGAAAGAAGCAGATGATTTTTGTATCAGGAGAGGTGTCTTTGGACTTGCACCTACGTTAGTGAAGATTTATCAAATTTATTCTAAAGAACAGTGAATAACATTCTCAAACTTCCTTCCTTTTAAGTAAACCAAGATAATAAATCTCACACATAACTCATCATAATATATTCTAGTTAACACGGTTTTATTCATTTTGGTCTTAAACATATCATGTTTCCATGAAAGTTTTAGAGAGATTAGGCATTGAAATCTTTCAGTGAAACAACCCCAATTCTACTCACATATAGTTGACAAGAATTCAGAGTATTCTGTCCATACTCCTCTCGCAAGTAATATATTAATGTCATTAAAAGTATGTATACTCTTTAATGTCGACAGACATCACACTTACGTTACATCATATGAGTGGAAAGAAATAGAGTTTCTTTGTGTGTTATTGTGAAGCATTCCCATCATTTTGCCTTTTAGACCTAGATTTTTGGATCTCCAATCAATTAGGTTAGGTTACCATCTGAATGATTCAGTGAATAAACTTTAAGCCTAAGGATGATCACAGTCGGTTTGGTCAATTTTCTCACAGAAAATTTAAATTGAATTGAAAATCACGGTCTTCTTATTGGGTTATTCGATCCAGAATGAATTTTTTTATAAAAACTTATGAATTGGTGTCTTATCAAATTTTGAACAAGACAAAAGCACATGATCTATTAGGCAAATGTCTAGAGCTATATGGCTGAATTAGATGTTTAAAAAATGCAACAAACCCAGCTGTTATACATAATGAATGGATAGTGGAGATCCTTCTTTTCTTAAACAAAACACAAAATAAAAAATGGGTTTGATTTGACGAGAGAGAGAGGGTGAGAGACATATGGGTTTAGATTTTGTGAGATACGAAACCAGGTGTCGCTTGTAATTGAAATTTAGTGAGAGAAGTAGTGAAAGCAGAGCTGTGAAAACAAGAAAGAGGTTCTGATCCATTTTCTTTCTAAACACACAGTAGATTCAGATCTAAAACCAGCAGGATTTCAGAGATAAAAAGAATTTGAAATTTACACCAAGGCGCTGCTCTCATAATACAAACTTGGTTATGGTGGTGATTTGGTCTAGCGTAGATTCAGATCCAAAGCCATCACTATTTGCCACAGTTATTTGGTCGACGTCTGGCGATGAAAGGAGAAAGCTGAAGGGTAGGTTCAAGGTTAGACGATCGAGCAAGGAGAGGCCAGAGGATAGGGTTCAAAAATAAAAGACTATATATATTGGGAGAATATATGGGCTGTTCCATCTAGAATGGACTGAAATTCAGGACCGAACAGAAAATTTGGTTTTTTTTTTCCTAATTCTAGATCGAACTACCCATTTTTAACTAAAATCCTTCCAAATTGATCAGGTTTGGCTTAGATCGAACGGTCTGGTTAGGTTCTGAACACTCCTATTTAATTCCATTCCCCTGGATGTCAACTTGACAAGCTTTTTGGATTGTCCTTTTGTTAAAGGATCTACTAGATTTTTGTTTAATCTAATGAACTCAATGACAATCACCCCATTTGAGAGTATTTGCTTAATGGTATTATGCCTTCATATGATGTTTCTAGACTTATCATTATGCAAATTATTCTTTGATCAAAAGGTAGTGACCATATCGTCACAATGTATACATGGCTGACACGGTCTTTGGCCACACTGGCCTTATTCAATGTTATAAATTATGATTTCGTAGTTGAACGAGCTATATCAATATTCTTTGTAGACTTTCAAGATATAGATCCACCAGAAACTTGTTGGGTGTCATCGTACACATTAAATACAACTCTACCAAGCATGAATTTAGGTATGGGTAGTCATATGAAGCCCATTAACCAAGGGGTGAGTCAACCTGAGCCCAATATGGTGTCATCGTAAGCATTTAATATGACTGGTTCAATGTAGGTCGAGAAAGTACATTGTTGTATATGAGGACATGCTGTCCTGACATCCAACATCATCACATATTACCTCCTACCCTGTCAAGCCAATTAGAGGAGCCTAAAGTTTGAGGTTGGTTGGTGGTGGCACCCCATAGGAGGAAAAGCCTCCTACCGTACTAAGACCAACCCAGCCTCAAAACCAACCTGCCGCTATATATATCCTAGTAAATGAACTTTAAGAGGTACACAATAAACTTTCAACTAACTCTGCACTCTACTCTCCTATATGACTTGATTGACTTAAGCTTCAGAGGGGTGAAAAAGAGACCACCCCTTCACTTTGGTCACTTTGGAGAGCGAAATAGAGTAAACACATTTTTGACATAATCTCACCTCTGAGATTTAGCCGTCAACAATTGGCTCCATATGTGGGGATGAAAGAGTAAACATATCTTGCCTCATAATTTGCATCAAAAGAGTTAGAAAATGAGTCAGAGATTTAATAGGACAATGAGATCTAGTAGAGGGTAGCTCTTTCTATGCATTCAAAAGAGGCCCTAGTACTTAAGAATGTACCACCCTTTATGCCTCAACCTACTCGAACGATCAATGTCTGAAGAAACAATCGAACACAATGAGAGGAGATTACCAAATTGCAAAGACATGTCTAGGCCCTCACAGAAGCCCTTAACCGTCAATGCCGGTCCCCTCTCGTTGGGAATCATGACCCAGAGAAAGACATAGAAGAGGAGGTGGAACAATGAGCCCATATCGATAGGGAAAATGTCAGACAATCGTGAATTGGACATCCTAACAACCCCGAGGATCTGTTCACTATGCTCAATGAAAAATGAAGGCTACAAACCAAGGTCGAAGATGCAACATATAGCGATATAGGGCTAGGAGCGGAGATCAAATAGTTTCGAGAGCAAATAGGTGACATGTGGCTAGTCTGAGTTAAGAAGGTCCAATACTGGGTTGAAGCCTTGCTCCAGCATCCAAAACCTCCATTTATAGAAACAATCTTGTGTGATAAGATGGCTCCATAGTTCAGGATGTCATCCATTAGACTATAGACTATACTGAACACTTGAGACTTTCAAGACTTGGATAGAGCTTCAGGGTGCACAAGGGGCTATCATGTGTAAAATATTTCCATTTACACTCTCATCCTTAGCTCGTACTTAATATCAGTTGCTAAAACCAAGCTCATCTCATCATTAGGTGAGCTTAGCAAAATGTTTTTCCAACAATTTATAGGAGGGAGAGACTAGAGCAAGCTTACCACTCATCTCCTTACCATCCGACAATAGAGGAACGAGAACCTTCACGACTATGTCATTGGTTTAATGCGAAGTCCCTGAAAATAGAGGGGTACACCAATGACATAACGTTTACAACAATGATGGATGGGCTAAGTGACAAGTGACTACTATAGTCCCTAGAAAAGAAGACACTTTTAAGCTTTGCCGAGCTTCTTACCCGTGCCTAAAAATATATAAGTGCTACTGAGCTCCTACGCACACGAGATGGTGACTGACCCAAGGATAAGTCAAGGGAGGAGGAGAAAGAACCCGACTAGCATGGAGGAAAAAAGATGTCTCGTGACGGAGCAAGGCCACCTAAGTCAAGCAAACCTAAATCTCTACATGTTGACCAATTGTTAACCTAACCCCTCTAACTACACCTGATATTATATACTCATGTAGATCAGGGATAAAGGATTACTATGGTGGTCAAATAAATTGAAAGGGAGTCTAGACCCTGAAATATGAATGTATATTGCTTGTTTCACAAATACCGTGGGCATCACACAACTGAATGCCATGACCCTAAGAAGGAACTTGAGAACCTAGTCCAAAAATAATGGTGAACAAAGTTGTACCTAACTAAATAAACTGAATTGAACTAAAAAAGTCGGTTCGGTCAAATCTATAAGTATATATGGTTCGGTTCGGCTTGGTTGAAAATATTGAAGTTTTGGTTCAATTTGATATATTATAACTTTTTGATCATAATCAAACCAAACTGGTCTTAATTAAAACTATGATGTTTTATAAAAAAAGTACAAGACAAGCCCTCCATCTCCTTTGTCTAGCACCTTGCGCGTTTCCATCTCCACTCCATCGACTGTCGCTCCATCTCAGCCGAGCACTCTCCATCTCTTTCGTTTCCTTTGTCACATGTATCTCTTGTAGTGCTATAACATGGTGTTTTATAGCGAGTATCAAGAAGACACAAAGAAATCATTCATTTCTTCAAAGGGAAAGAACTTTCTTCATGTATGATTGAAGTCGTCAAGCTTATAGGCACAAGCATCTCTTTGAATGGATGGAGAAGAATGAAAAGACTCATGGTTGATGTGGGAAGGATTATTTAGAAGAAATTTCAAGCAATTCGTGGTTGATGTTGGAAGAAAAATTTAGAAGGAATTTCTATTGTATATGTGTTTTGTGCCCATCTTTCATCTCAAAGGTGGGTTGATGTGTTAATTGGAAGTTTTAATTTTCTAGATTTTGGATGAATTTTGTGAATTTGTTTTATTTATCATGCCTTCATTGCTTTTCTTCTTTAGCATGTCTTGTTTTTTCACATTTTATTTTCTAAAAAGATAGGGTGTTGGCAAATTGCTTTGTGGAAAATTTCAGCGATTAAGGGATTTAAGGATTAGATTTAGGGATTTAGGTATTGAATTTAGGGAATGGATTTGATAGATCTACGAATTGAGTAGAAGATTTTTTTCTCTTTTAGAACATACTGCTGAACCGTATAACCGACCGAACATACTGCGCGATCAGTGAAGGCCAACTCTTCTTGACTGGTAGAAGATTTGGTTCGATTCATCTGATATTCACTATTCAGTTTGATTCTTTATATGATCAAACTGAAAGTTTTGGTTCATTTTATTTTCCCTTCAAGAAATTGATCAAACTGTACTGTGAACACCCCTATCCAAAAAGGGTACCTTAAGGAGAATGTTACTGCCAAACTACGAGAGCACATCCCTCTGCCACCCTAAAGGGCCAATAAGTCACCATACCCCTAGAAATAACCACTAGGGTGGTGACAACCATATGGGGAAGATTGTATGGAGGTAGCTCGACCGGAGCTGAAGGAACCTGGCCCGGTAAGCAAGGCGGAAACCTAACGCCTATTTTATTGCGGCCCCCTATCACCTCTCACTATCTTAACGGGGCACCACAAGCTACCAACACCAGTTACTTCATACCAGTCAAGAAGAGTTGGCCTTCACTGATCGCGCTCTAGTAGGTGTGCACCACCCCAATGACGATGCCCCGGTGGTCACCTTTTCCATTGTAAACGTTTGAGTCCACCATCTACTCATTGATGAAGGCATTTCTACTAACATATTGGGGATGGAAGCTCTAATTCATATGGGACTTGATCCAGATGATTGTACCCTCGAGGATACTACCCTAGCAAGATTTAGAGGAGAAATAAAATTCCCTAATGGGAGTAAAGAACTTCCGGTCACTATGGTAAAGTATCCACATCAGGTCACACTAATGATGAAATTCTTGGTAGTTCACAACACCCAAGCCTATAATGGGATCATGGGGTGAATGTTTATACACATGGCCAGAGCGGTCCCCTTATCCTGCCACCAAGTCATGAAGTTCTCCCACCCCACATAGTGTGGGAATCGTCAAAGGGGGAATAGGTCGTCCAGAGAATGTTACACCACATCACTACGTCGGAGAGAAGCGCCTATTTTAATGCTCTAGGGATTTAGGACCTGATAAAAAATATGTCACATCATAAGATTCCCCGCCATAAGTGACACCGAATAACCATGAAGAACTCAAAGCCCGAGCGGAACCGATGGAGGAGGTGAAGGAAGTCGTGTTGAATACAAGCGACCTGACTAAAGCGATGAAGATTGGGAGTAACCTCACCAAGCCGTCAGAAGCCAGGATGGTTACATTCTCTGAGTCTAACATGAATGTCTTCTCCTGGACACTTGAGGACATGCCAAAAATTGACAAGGTGAGGATCGAAGCTATGAACGAGGAAGTGGGCAAGCTTGTGGAGGCTCACCTTGTCAGGGAGGTCCACTACCCCCAGTGTCTAGCAAATGTAGTAATGGTGAAAACATCCAATGAGAAATGGAGAATGTGTATGGATTTCACTGACCTCAACAAGGCATGCCCCAAGGATAGCTTTCCCCTTCTAAGGATAAACCAGTTAGTGGACACCATATCAGGGTATGAGATTTTACGTTTCATGGATGTGTATTCTGGCCACGATCAAATAAGGATGTATCCCTCATATGAAGAAAAGTATGCATTCACTACAGAAAAAGGCTTGTACTATTATCGAGCCATGCCCTTTGGATTAAAGAACACTGGGGCCATGTATCAACGACTTATCCATAAGACATTTTCAAGGAAGATAAGGAGGAATATAGACGTATACATGGACGATATGCTTGTTAAAAGCATGACTATTGCATCCATCTTGACCGACCTAGCATAAACTTTTTCAAATTTAAAAGAATACAACATGAATCTCAACCCAACAAAGTGTGTTTTTGGGGTAGGGTGAGGGAAATTTCTTGGGTTCATAGTAAATCAAAGGGGGTTTGAAGTAAAACCAAATAAGATCCAACCCTTGTGAAGATTCAAGCGCCCCAAAATGTAAAGTGTGTGTAGCGGTTGAATGGGAGAATAACCACCCTGAATCGGTTTGTGTCCAGAGCCACGAACAAGTACCAGCCCTTTTTTAGCACTAAAAAGGGGAAAATACTTTTAATGGACCGATGAATGCAACAAAGCCTTTGAGCAACCAAATGAGTGTTTAGGAAAACCATCCTTACTGAGCAAGCCGGTCCCATAACCGAATGAGTATTTAGGAAAACCATTTGCCTCGATCGAATATAAAGAACAATGATAGGAACTCTATGTCGACGGGTCCAGCAATGTGAGGGGATTTCCAGTCTCATCCTCATCACACTTGACTAGATCAAGCTTGAATATACCCTTAAGTTCATATTCTCAACCAAAAATAATGAAGCAAAGTACAAATCACTATTAGAAAGTCTAAGATTGCAAGTAGCCTAGGTGGTAAGAGATCACATAATATACAGTGAGTCACATCTTGTGGCGGGACAAGTGAAAGGGGACTTCCAAGCCAAAGAGGAGTGCATGGAACAACACCTCTCTCAGATTAAGACCCTCCTCTCAAGACTTCGCAGCCATCAATTCGATCATATCTTGATGTCCCAGAACAACAATCATGACTCCCTGACAAGACTAGCCCCAACATTCAAACATGACTTACATAAAATCTATGGAGTTGGAACTCACCTAGGTGAAATGGATAGATCCTATTATATGTTACCTTAGTCAAAGAAATCCCAGAAGATAGGACCGAAGTAAAACGAGTTCAGTTTACCTCAGTCTGATACACACTACTAGAGGGAATCCTGTACTGAAGGGGTTTCTCGTTACCGTATCTGAGGTGTGTGAGAAAGACAGAGGATGACTATATCATGAGGGATGTACATAAGGCAGGGCTATTATTGGCCCACCATGAAGGAAAATGCCAAGGAGTTCTTGGAGAGATGTGATCACTGCCAAAAGTTTTCCCTTTACCCCTGGCAGCCCCCAAATTAGCTTACGTTTGTAATTAGTCTGTGGCTGTTTTCACAATGAGGGATAAACGTGATAGGCCACCTCCCAATGCCAAATGGTAAGTCAAATTTATGATCGTGGTTATGGACTATTTCACTAAGTGGGTTAAGGCCGAGTCGTTGGCAACCACGGCTAAGCAAAGGAGCATGGCCAGAGGAACTTCCAGGGGTTTTGTGGTCTTACCAAACCACTGCTCGGAGGTCCACGAGAAAGATGCTTTTCTCTCTTTACTTTAGAATAAATTTTATGGTCCCCGTAGAGATTGGGCTATCAACACAGAGGTAGTGTTTATACAATGAAGAAATAAATGAGGAAGCCTCCAAAGCCTGACTCAACCTTGTTGAAAAGCATCAGGAATAAGCTCGTCCATGAACCATATCATATAAGAAGAGAGTGGCCCGCCACTATAACTCACGAGTAAACGTGAGGTCATTTAAGGCAAATGACCTAGTCCTGTGAAAGACTGAGTTTGAGCCTAAAAGTATCAAAGGACCCATCGGCCCTTATTGGGAAAGGCCTTGCAAAGTTGTCTGAGTATTTGGACATAGAACCTACGAGTTGGAGGACCGATGGGGGGAACATGCTTAAGCACCCATAGAACGATGAGAACTATGTACTACTCTTGAATAATGTATGGTTCAAATATGAATGAAAAGGCCCTAACTATGGTCCCTTTTGAGTATTTGTTAATGTTATTTCCTGAACACCTAAGACTGCACCCCATGATCAACACTACTAATACCATTGGACTCTTCAAAGTCGGAGTGAACCCAAGGACCACTAGGTCATACCCCATGGTAAAGGCTATTAATACCCTCAGGTTCCTCAAAGTCAAAGTGAACCCAAGGGCCACCAAACTGTACCCCATAGTTAAGGATACTAATAACCTAATTCTCTTCAAAGTAAAAATGAACCCAAGTTCCACCAGGCCGTACCCCACGGTAAAGGCTTCTAATACCCATGGGCTCTTCAAAGCCAAAGTAAACCCAAAGGTCACAAGTCGAATCCCATGCTCAACGCCACACTTTATCCTGAACCATCAATCACAACGACCCACGCTAGGGAGGAAAAGGGGGTCACTAGTAACACCCTAACAAATAAAGCACAAGAGTAAAGCATAAGAATGAAAAGATGAGATATCAAACAAAGTTACTATTACATTCAAAAAGCGTTACATATTCATTGAACATTACATCTTTCCATTACATCTTTCTTTTACATATTAAAAAATATAGCAAACAAAGTGTTCAAGAATGATGTCAAATGAGGGCAAGGAGGAGAAATGGTAGAAACTTTAGAGAGAAAGTTGAGGTCAAAAGAAGGGTAATGCTTCAGTACCATCTCTCTAACCATGGCTACGCTGGCACCAAACTCGTCAAACAAAGCATCATCCCTCAATAACTTTGGCCTCATGAGCTTGTGAAAATTTGGCTTGCACCCTAGGAAGATCATCCTTTGGCCACTTCGCACCATCTTGAGCCTTATCTAGATCATCAGTGACCTTGGCAAGTTTGGCTTTGGCCTCTGTAAGTGCATTCTTCATAGGGCATTGCTCATGCCTCAACATTTTCATGACACAATTACATTTTATCCCTTCCACCTCCAGCACATTAGCCTCAGCACTGACCTTTTAAAGGCACATGTCTCTCACTTGGACCTACGTACGAATCACCTCAGCCTCAGCTAGGGCAGAACTCAAATTCACCACAAGTCGATCATTCATAGTACGATAAGTCTAAAGCTCCTAGGCTACATCATCATGCAGGCATCGCAAGGCATCTACCTCCCCTATCAAATGCATGATAGCCTCATCATGCTGACATTACATATCCTCTAGCTCATTCATCAGTCAGGAAGTGGTCACCATGTGCAGGCGTTGTGCAGTTTCTAACTCTTCAAACAAACGAGTGGTAACTTCGGCATGTTGGTGATGAACAACATATAACTCTCCCTCCTAACTCGTGGACTCCCCAGATGTCCCTGTACCATGACCCCTCAGCTCATGGCTCAACTTCTCGACCTAAGATTTAAGGAACTCATTATCCCTGATGTAAAAGATTTGTCTTCCTCGGCTTTCTTGGCTAACTCCAGTAGCTACAGTGTGTGAGCTACTGGAGTAACGTGGGGTCCAATTGAAGATTGTCTTGGACATTGCTCCACTAGGAGATATTACCAAAGATAAAGTAAATGAAATAAAGGAAAAAGGGTGTGGAGGCAACGCTGAATGGAACCAACAACACTATAGAAGAGAGATATTGGTTCCCTAACTCCAAGAGCCCTACCCCATCAACCATGAATCACTTTCTACGCTTCTCCAAAAAATCCTCCCTCTCATTTCTCATCCTGATGAGGAACTCGTGGCTCCAGTCATCATTGTCATCATCATTATTAAAAGCAATCATCTTGGGGAATTTCTAGCACCCTGAGGGGCATGCACACCAATCAACAGTAGCGTCTCCTTGAGATTCCCTGAAGCCCCCAATATCACGAACACGGGTGCATGTGTCCACAAGCACCCCCTTATCACATGCGTCATTATCAAGAACATTGTCGAGGACTGAATCGACACCTCAACATCTCGGCCCATGCTAATGTCATCAACCCATGTGGCATCAGGAATCCTCAAGTCAAGGGCCACCACACTATCAGTGATCACCACATTTTGGACTGCCTCCGTGATGGGAATCACCTCTAGTTGAACCATACTAATATTAGGAATAACGACATCAGGTATCTCCTCGCCCGTTCCTATGGGAAAACATCACCCTCACTCTCTGAATCAGAGTTAAGTCTGCCTCAGTGATAGTGTTCTGAGGTCTAGCCCCTAGAAAAAATTGACGTGATAGCTTTAAGGATCTCTCAAGCAATCCATGTATGTGCCCTCCACCTTAATCTTATAGTTGCAAAACTTCAAAAACCTCTAACCATCGATTAAAGGGCCTGAGGTGACCCACCACGGCTATCATGAAAGTCGCCAGTCTGTTGAGGGGCATGAGAAGAAACACCATAGGTGTTATAGGTCCTGCCCAATGACTGGGGGGCAAGAGGAGAACCAGTATGGTTACCACATCCTTTACTCATCAGCTTAGGGACATGAGGAAACCCAACATGACCGTCGCTTTAGTTTCTTATTGGTTGAGGAGTATGTGAAGATCCTACACATTTATCACGGCCCCCACTTGTTAACATAGGGGGAGGATCCTCAGTTGCCTTTTTTTTCATTTTCCTCCTTTTAGACTCGCTTACTGGTCCCTTTGGTTTAGGTCGTCCTGAGAAAATTGACACAAGTATTAGTCGGTAAAGTTGCTTATGTGAAAATAAAAAAATTGAAAATTACTTACTTAGCGCAAAAACCATACCCCGAGGCATACGTAAGGCAGTAGTGAGTGATAACTTTGATGCTATTACATTATGCTCATTCAAAAGGGACCAACACTGTCGCTTGGCCAACGAAATTTAGAGCAATGAATCAACCTACTGTTGCAATGCACCATTTAACTTGGGGCACTTGACTCTCATCCATATGGTTACAAAAAAATATAGGAGAATAGAGCCCAATTATACGAGATCCGTAGAAGAAAATTTACCAGGAGTGTATACGAGAAGTTCTTTGCTGATGAAGTATCATTCTTAGTCGAGAACATAATGACGAAACTTGTTGTCCTGAAGTACCATTCTAGTGTAATTTTTTATCTTATAGTTGCACAAAATTATGAAATTTTTAATCTACTTACAACATTTAGCTCTTCATCAACTCAAATGCATTGAAATAAAGCTAATTAAATGTACATGTTCTTGAAGAACAATTGAAATATGTCTCTATTAGTATATCAAAATCAGAATTAATCAGTTCTTGACACTGACACATGATGATCAATACATACAACAAGTAGATTTATGTGCATATAGTTGATATCTATCTTCGATAAAAAATGGTCCTACAACACTTTCCAACTACAATGTAGCATATCTTAACCAATTTACGTAGGAGGGAGACTGAAAAAGCACATCTAAGAACCAATCTATTTTGCAAATGAATCACACCAATAGACAAGACATAAAAAGTGAAGCAAATTCAATGTGCTGATTATTTAGCAAATTCATTCAATAAAGCACTTGTATTGCAATATTCATACAAAATTGGAATGGCGTTTACAGATCTTCCACAATGATCTATTTCTAGTCATAACAAAGCTAACATCAAGGGGAGCACAAAAAGGAGTCAATTGCAACCGTACTCTTTTTCCTTCGCCAAAGGTTTTTCCCATTAGGTTTTTCTTGGCATGGTTTTAATGAGGTTGTCTAGCACTACACATACAATAATAGTATACTTTTTTCTTTCGCTAAGATTTATTTTCATAGGATTTTTTCCTAGTATGGTTTTAGCTAGGCATATTCTTTATACGTTATGTATCCAAGAGGGAGTTTTAGAAAACATGGAGTTGTGGATGCCCACAACTGTTAACTCCTACATTTATAATTCTAAGTTAAATTACTCTAAACTCTCTACATTAATTGTATTTAAATAAATATTGTAACTTAACTTCTTGTAAGTTTCTCCTTATTGTTAAGCTTATAAAAGGAGACATTTGAGACTGAATAAATCAAGAGAAATATTTGATTTTCTTCTTCTTAATATCTTCTTTAAACTTTGTGTGTTTATTCTTTGTGCTTTCACATATCTACATGTATTGTGATTTGTCTTCTTTAAACACTAGTCTTATAACAATCGTTTTTATTATTGAATTCTATAAGTTCATTATACGTCCTTTCCAGTTCGTTAGCCTTCTCTTTTATCATTAATTAATGAGCATTTCTTTTTCAAATGTAGCTTAATACAAAGACTATAATTCAAGAACAATTAATACCATTAAATTTTTTGTATTGATAATTGATGACAAATATAAGGAACACCACATATATGCATTATTGAGGGCATTATGAGGTTTGCACGAATAATAAGTGGATTAACTTGTCCAATGAATATTTTTTCAACATTCATCTTTTATTACAATTAGTCGTAATATATGTGCATTGTACGTGTTAAAGCAAGTTAGTTATATCTAAGATAAACAAAATAAGACGCTTTTATGATTTTAACCACAACTATTTGCACATGGTCTAATACATTTTTTGTTTCATCTTAAATTCTAACCTCTTGTATGTTTCTCTAGTAATGTGATTCATGATTCAAGTACTTTGTCTCATTACACGTAATGAAATTTTCCCCTGTTTTGTTTTATTACATTTGCTTTCCTATTATTTGTCTCCATAAAAGTTTGTGCGTCTTTCTTTGATTTATTTGCTTAGTTTTCTTTGTTGAAACACTACGGTCTCTTTCTTTCCCCATTTTGTTTAATATTTAGGTTTACCCTTATTTTTCAAATTCACTATCCAACCATATACACATTGTCGTCTTTCAAATTTGCTAAATAGTTTCCATAAAGAAAGTTGTACCCTCAAATTTTTGCCATTAGATTTTGAAAACCAACTTATATGATCAAGCACAAACGTTAAGCACAGACGCTTTTCATCTGTTTTGATTAAAATGGATAACTATGAAATACGATAACAATAATTTAGTTTTTATAAATTAAACAAGCTTATAATTCAAGAGGTCACCAATTTTTAGTCCGTTTGACTTCTATATATGAGTATGGTCGTAAGTTTTCTTTAAATTCTCAAGTTAACACAAATTTTCCCAGACACTCATCTTAAATTAGAATATGATAATTTGATGTAAATAATGGAGACATCAATAAATTTATATGGCTACATAAATTATCCACATTAGACTAACACTCTTCCACCCACATAAACTGGATTAAATACAAACCTGTTGTCTAATAATAAAATTTTAATTATCCAAATAATTAAGAGGGTAATACGAAATAAAAAATAAACAAATTCAGAAGCTCAAAAAATTAAAGGTTATTTATATAGCTTCCTAGTAAAATACCCCCGTTACGCACGGGATTGAAAAAATAAAACAAATAAGTGTATTAATTGAAATATAAATCCTAGAATTTTAATAGATATCAATATTTGTATTTTTTTGTTATGTACATATACTACTTTTCAAGAACGGGAATACACAAATATATTATGCAATATCTTATATAAAAGCATCTTATACTAATTCAAACAACACATTAAGATAGAACACTATGAAAAGACATTAAATTTCGCATACGATGAATGCATCATAAATCGTGTTCCTTAAACAGTGAATTTAAGCTTCACATCCATGTACCTTTTAAAGTTATGAAGACCTCTTTGTAAACCATATTTGTGGTGTAACATTGAAAATGCTAAATCTTCATCGTCTAGTACAATGAATAACATAATCAGATTTTGTATAAGAATATATGTATAAAAGGGTTTGGATATAAAGGTTTTAATTTTCGACACCTTTTAAAAGTTATTGAAAACCTCTTTGTAAACGATATTTTTTATGTAACCCTCAAAATGTTTGACATCTTCTACAATTAAAAATTTCAGTCCTTCTGATTTTGTAACTCTAGATGCAGCAACATAGAGTTGTCCATGGCTGATTACAGGTCTTGGTAAATATACTCCAACATGATTAAGAGATTGGCCTTGACTCTTGTTTATAGTCATGGCATAGCATACATCAATGGATATTGTCTTCGTTTCATTACAAAAGGTCACTTTGATTCAGTAGAGTTGTGTATGATTCTTGGTATCAATACTTTTGTACCAACTTTGTCGCCAGTAATGATCTTGCCTTCAATTATATAATCACCCAAATAGGTCAATATTAATCTTGTTTCGTTGCACATTCCTAATGATTGATTAATATTTCTTAGTAGTATAACTGGCTTTCCTACCTTTAGATGCAACGTATGATTTGGTACCCCTGAGGATTTTAGTGTGTTCAGAAACTCAATTGGGTACATTAAATCTTGTTCCACAGTATCTTTTGACCCTTTACATATTTCATCACAACTTATGTATATTTTTGTCGCGCCTTGAATCATGTTGAACATATAATCATTGACTTCATCCACTGTGTCATTTAACGGTGTCAAAATAGTTCTTTCTTTAAGGCACTCTTCATTATGTTGGTGTCTTTCAAAATTTGGGTAGGTTTATAACTATACTTTCGATTGGATTGTCATAATCTTCAATGATTTACTTTTCAGGAATTTTTATCCAAGTTTTTTCATCTTCATCATCTCTTGCTATAGCTGTTATTTTACCATCATCGAGCTCCAGTACTCATTTGTTGAACTCTTTTTTTGATTGATCAATAACTCCAAGTACTAAAGTTTTATTTAGTCTCATATTTTTCGAAAGCATAAAGACTTTGCATTCGTTCCATAAGTATGATCTATTTATTATAGATTGAACAACATCTTGTCTTCTTCATTTTACAACCACTGGCAATATTTGATGAAAATCACCTCAAGAAGTATTGATATACCCCCAAAAGATTTTGTAGAAGCTATCTTGTCTTCAAGTCCTTTTACATCTCTAAGACTTTTGTCTACTGCCTCAAATGCAAATTTATGATCCATTGGTACTCCTTCCCATATAATCAGTCTAGTTTGACAAATTAAAGCAGTTAATTGACTCCCTTGTTTAATCCCACATGTTTGGTTCTCAAATAATTCAATAGGTATGTCAAACCTACTATGAGTTGTTCTCCTCATGGAAGTAGAAGTGAAGCGGTTCCTATTTTATTACCAAAATAAGAGTTAAAATTTGAAAATCGTTCTTACAGTGGCTTCATCAGGAAAACATCATAATATATATTAAATTAGTTTACTTTTATATTTCAAACTTATTATACATTCACATACACTTAGAAAATTTCCCTACCTATAGTGCATTTTGAAGTTAACACCATGAAATATATATATATATATATATATATATATATATATATATATTTCTATATAGAAAAGTTTTTCCAGTCCTTTATTATGAGATCTCAGCTTCGTAATCTTCTCCTTTATTCCTCATACTTCTTAAATTATGTTGTTATGAGATATAGTTTTAAGCATAACATTCTTTAATTAATGTTCTTTAATTTGTGAAGGTTTTTAATCATCAATGTAGTAAACAAAGCAACAATGCACTTGCTAATGTAACGGAAAAAGCCAATGAGGAGATTCCATATGAAGTTGATTATTTTTTAGAAACTAAAAAGTCATGGAAACTTCAAATTCATTAACATTCTACTAAATTTAATTTATATTAACTACTCATAAATGGAGTCTCCACTAATTGTGTCTTCTTCACTGCCGATAGTATATTCTTCACTAGTGATAGTATTTTCTTCGTTGCTGGTAGTTTCTTCCTCTTTCTCTTTACCTTTAGTAGTCAACCTACACCCAAAATTTAAATACATGTAATCATATATATGGTATTTGTTCTTCTATAAGACTACAGTATTTACTTTTACCTTCTATTTTTTAAATGTTTCTTTCCGATTTTGTTGACAAATCGTGAGTCATTGTTCTTTTCTACTCCATGTTGCTTGTTTTTTAATCACATTTGGCAACCTGACTAATAAAAAGTAAACGTATCACAATTTTAAACTATAATTTGAATGATGTAATCTGAATGCATTTATCTTAAACGATTAACATTACCTGTATCACTATCAGTAAGAATTTGAATAATAATAAAACTTTATTTTTGAATTTTTTGATTGAATGATGTGAGTTTAATATGAAATAGGTTGCTGCTACCAATTAGATTTCGAATCAAGTAAGGTATAACTTCCTCCTCTTCATCATCCTTATATTAAACTATGGAGGAGGATGTATATATAAAAAGAACTTGGGAACTTTTGTCCAAAACTTTCCCACATTCATAAAAATAATATTTTGACACATGATAGGAGTTATATCCGGACTGCTAGCACAATTCAGAGTGTTTAGAATGAATATGATAAATATTTTTTGATGAGTTAAACAATAAAACAATATTACTCATTAATTATTAAGAAATTAATACTATCACTCATTAAATACTAGTTGTTAATAGAGTAAGTTAATCAACATTAAATTAATTCACACAATTGTTAGTATTCTTTGAATAATTAAATGATACATGGAAGATCAAAGAAATGAAACGTCCTTCCCATTTTTTATCCATACAAATGAATAATTGGGAAGTAAGCAAATTACAGATTTTTCTTATCATCAATGCTATCTCTTCTTCAGTTTTTTTAATTATATAAATTCACCTATTACTTAACCAAATTTTTCAATGATGCAATACAAAGGGTCTGCAAAGACATTGTCTATTAAGAATTAACTATTACATTGATTGTTATGCATCCATTATAATAAATATATCAATTTACTAATTTGTAATTAATTAATTAAATTTTATAATTTCAAATTTAATATTTTAGTTTTATAATTATTAATTAATTAATATTTTCTTACATTTCTTTCATCTCCACGTAAATGAGACATTGGAACTCCAAGCAGTTTCTCTGCTACTTGATCAAAAATGATAAACGTTGTTACTCCAGTTGAATCTTCAACCTCCACTTCCAAACGATACCTATGTGAAAATATTACAGTTAGATTCTTTTACGATTATATTTTGATTCAAAAGTATATTTTAGAAAATTATTTATCTAGCCACAGTCAACAATTTTCATACATGCGTCGCATCTAAATTTTGTCTCTGTAGAAGTTAACTTCCTTTTGCAGACGTCGCATGACACATAATACCAATTATTCTTAGCAACAGTTTTTTTTATTACTGCTAAGCAATAATAGGTAGAAATCTATACAAATAAAGAAAATTGTATAAGTTAATAGATGTCTTTACCATCCACAATATCAATTTCAATAAAAACAATAGGCTTATAGTTAATTTCATTCTCTTACCTCATCAAAATTTGACTGGATAATATTTAATATTTCAGATATAGTTTTTCTAGATTCACAAATGTCTTTCTTGCTAGATCCCACCTTTCCAACTTTCAATGGAACTATACTTGAAATGTTTTCATTTTTCTCACTAACATAGACAAACAAAATGATCAATTTATACTAATGATTGAAGAAAATTTTATAAAAAAAACATAAATCTGCTAACCTCAAATGTTTTTTGAGCTCATCAACCTCAGAAATCTCAGGATTAATGTATATTTTGGTAGATCTCGATGTTGACAGAGAAATAGAGCCTACAACCAATCTTTCAATTAGAACTCATCTGAAAAGTTTATTATTGAAATTAAGAAATAAACGAACTTACTCATATAATTCCTCATGATGGTAAAAGTAAACACGCCAACACGATATTTGTCAACGCAACAAGATTTTTATAGTTTGTATTATTGAATAAAGTCATCCCATAAAAATTATTCTTATTGTGTTTGCTCTACGAACGAAATCAAATAAGTGGAGAAATCTCTCTATAAAAGTTGAAATGATTGCGATTTAAAAGTTCAAGCTTTTTACCTTGAATTCAATAATTCAAGTATCATCGTGTCTACTTTAACTCCTCCAGCTTCTTTTTGTTTGACTTCACTTTCACCAATTATTTGACCAACAACATCTATATGAGAAATTTATTAAGTCAAAAGTTATAAATTCAAGTAAAACCATATAACAGAAGTGCAGGGGAAAGTTTTTTCATTAATTACATGTGAGGATGTAACCCTTACCAACACGATCTTGTAATTGTTCAAAGTTTAGGAACACAAATTTATGAATTGGGATGTTTGCGTCATCTAAAGGAGCGTCTCTCACATATGTTGTACCATACAATTGTAACATATATTTGTTGTCACCAACAATGTGATACCTTTCTTTGTTTGCAGTAATAGAAATTTTTTTTAAAGTAAAATCTTTTTCCTTCATGCGATATCTCTAAAGCGATGTGCAATATCGCTCTTTATAGTAGTATGAATGGAATTGAACTACAAACAAATATTATTAAAATAAAAAAATCATCAATTTAACAGATAAGAACAGAAGAAGTGCAAAAATTTCTACTTAAAAGATGATATTAACCTCTTCATCTAATTATACCATTTCGGTACTAATAAGTTCTACGTTTTTCTTGACGTTAATCACATCGAATAGTCTACATATTCTAACTTTGATCTTCCAATCATCTCCCTTGGGGGTCAAATTCCTTATAACTTGGAAACTTTCACTTCTAAAATTTTTGTTCCTGAAGTTTAAAAAATGAAAAATAATCTAATTTAAATAATAAATTAAGTGAGTCAAAAAAATAAATGGATAAAATAAATAAGGAAGATCATTTACCGGATAGTAGACATCTTAAATTTTTTTCTGGAACTATGCCAAAAAACACGCGAAAGAACAATAAGCTTATTTAGAAAAGATCAGCTGAAAATGCTATGCCACTACTAAATCCAGAATAAATAGCAAGATGCCATCAATAAATATTTAAGGTCTAATACAAATAATCTTATTAAATTGGAAACAATGAAAGTTATAATCAGAGAGTCTAGAAAAAAACATGGAAGAAGAATGTTGAATTGTTTGTATTTTCACCCACTGAACGAATACAAAATCTTTAAAACACAATAAAAATTAGAATCACAAAGTCTAGGAAAAACATGCATTGAAGGAGTGATTAGTGTAGTAAATTACTAAAGTGTATCTCGATCTCTCAAAACAATAAAAGTTTATAGAAGAAGAATGCAATGAAGCTGTTATTAGAGTAGTAAGTTACAAAACGAATAAAAAATCCTAAAAATCCATGAAATATATAATCACAAAGTCTAGAAAAAACATGCAATGAAGCTATTATTAGAGTAGTAAGTTACAAAAGTGTACCCTGATATACTATACATAAATTCATCCCAAAACTGTAAAACATTATAGTTTGCGTAAGAAGAATGCTAAATTTTTTGTAATCTCACCTACTGAACGGAAAAAGAAATCCTAAAAATATGTAGAGTAAACAACTATCGGATGAAAGAATGAGTAAAATTTTTAAATCACAGGTGATTTATAGGCTAACCTCGTGCATTGATCCTCATGGGTAGAAGATGGAAAACGGATGTTGACATTATTGAAGGAGAGAGAAAAATGGAGAGTGGATAAAGGAAAATTGAATGTAGAAGATGAATGATTGGAGAACAATCATCCAAAGGCGAAACTGATTTTGAAATTATTAACCATGAATATCATCTAATAAGAAAGGATGGAAAACAGATGGAAGAAACCCTAAAAGAAAGGTATGGAAGATGGTTGTTTGTTGAAGAAAGGGGGAAGAAGAAGGTGGAGTGTCATGTGTGAATGGGTTGGAAGTTTCTCTGAACATAAATTGGGTTTGAAAACTCTCTAAGCATTAATGGGCTGCAAATGTTAATTATCAAAACAAATGTTATGTAGTAAACATGCCAAGGCGTGTTTGTGTATTAAACGTAATGACAGTTTTTCTTTATATAAATCTATTAGTGTTTTTTTAAATCTATTAATATAATCTCATGAGAGCATCATACGTAATGGCAAGTTTTTTAATAAACACACACTACTTGGAATTTTTTTTTAAACATCTCCCTTAAAACTGGAAAAACACTACATTAAAAAAAATAATCATAGATGCACACATGACACTAATTTAGATATGACACTTGACATTATTTCAAATATTCATACCCTAACTTGATGATAACAAAAAATATTTTTTGTCAATTAGTGTGTATTAAATAAAGAAAATCCCCAATACGTCATTAATTTAGATGCACACATGTCAATAAGTTGGATATGTACTTGGTATTATTTTAAGTAATCATACCCAACTTTATATATATATATATATATATATATATGTAACATTCTAACATAATTTGTCCACTTTTAGAAACTCTAGAATTTTTTTTAGGTAAAAGTACTCTTATACTCTTGTAGTCTACTCAAAAGACAAACAATTATTCTAGTTTGAAAAATGACTCAGACATCCTTTAATGTTTAATTACAGTGAGAGAAAAATTCAAAACCGTTAAATTACTTACAATCGACGTTAAATTATCTTTAATTATCCTTACTTTTCCTAATTCTCAAAACTGAAAATGATTTTTTTACTCTAACTTCTCTTGTAATTTGCTTAAAAGACACATATACTCTTTTAGTTTGAAAAAAAGAAAAATGTGTCTAGTCTATTATAAATAAGTTGGTTTTAGGTTGTAATGATCAAAATACTCTTGATCGACGAAACTTATGTCTTTTTTTTAGACTGAAATTATACCTAAACCCTAAACCCTAAACCCTAAATTCTAAACCCTAAACCCTAAACCCATACCCAACATTTGACTCGAACCAACATATTGCTCTGGCCCAACCAAAAGACCAAAATTAAAAAGGAAAAATGCATCCTGATTATTCAATTTAGATAAAGCTCTAGATGCTCTAACTGGTTCCTCTAGCAGTAATTTTGGTGTGGTCAGAAATTGGGATAACATAAGCAGTGAGTATCCGACAAGAGAAGAGTGGCCAAAATAAGATAGTAGTGCTTTGGGGGGGATGTAGATAAGGTGTTTGATGTGGGGGGTTTTAAACAGTTGAAGGAAGAAATTAGGGAAAAGATGAAAGTTTTGTGAAAGATGAAACATCAAAAATTGGTCCCTCTTAAGGCCTATTATTATAGCAGAGATGAAAAGTTTCTTATTTTTTTATTACATGTCCATGGGGAGCTTATCTGTCATTCTTCAGGGTAAGTGTTTTCTTCTTCTTCTTTTTTAAAGGAATTGTTCAATTCAGGTATAATTTCAGTCTGCTGGTTGTGTCCAAATACAAAGTCGAAAGATGAAATGTCGCTAGAGAGCTCGTTATTTAGTATTGTTTATCAAGAAAACCTCTTCTCAATTTTTATTTTATGGAGAAAACTAAAGCATAGGCTACTTGAGAAGTGTCTGGAAGTAGAGAAATCGAAACAAAAACAAAATGAAAACTAGAAAAAGAAAGAGAAAATGAAAAAATGGGAAACGGATTAGTGGATTCGTGTATTACTGTTAAACCCCAAAGTCACTAATTAAATTTTATATAAAAAACCATGAATTTGTAAGAGTTAAGCTTATATACCTGTAAAATTGTCTCCTTCAAATGAGTAGAAGACAATAAACCTTAGGTAGTAATGGCAGGTTAAGAATATACTTCGATATAGATTAAAAAAAATGAATAATTACTCATGACACTTTTTGTAGTTTGCTTAAAAGATATAAACAATCATTTTAGTTTGACAAATGACTCAGGCACAGACCTCCCTTAATGTTTGCTTTCAATGACATAACACCCCAAAGTTTGGTTAAAGGTGTTTTGATCATTTTATCCAACTATAATGGGTATATGTGTCTTTTAAGTAAATTATAGGGATTCTCAAAGTATTTTTTTCTTAAATTTTAATTAAAATTTCAAAAAAAAATATACATAATCCCTCAATTTTAAGCAAATCATATTTAATTATGCATCCAATTTATTTCTGATAAAGTAATGTATGAATAAGGAATTACTCATGTGTTTAATTTATTTATCATTATCAAGGAGTTTTTAATTGGGAATATCAATGAGTTTCTCCAGCTTGCAATAAATTAACCAATAGTTGTTCACCACATCAAATTCACTACAAGAAACCATAGTAGATCATTTAATTGAAATATTTAGTTTCTTAATATACATAACCAGTCTTTGAAAATTTTGAAGGGCTGAAATGCCGGGCGAAACACTGCCATTTTGGCCCAAATGTTCCATTCTGACAGAAACAACCTGAAATTCTATCTGCAAAATTACACCCCCTTTACCGTTTCAGTTCACTGCCGGAACCATAACGAAACAGTTTTACTTCATCGCGAATATCATCTCTTTTACTTCATCAGCAAAAGTCGTTCGCAACGATTTTTTTTTGTGTTAGCCCTTTTGCGACAAAGTATCTTTCGTCATAACAAGTGTTTGCGACGAAAAAGGAAGTTAGTTGCTAAAAACTTTTGCGAGAAACAGTTTTTTCGTTGCAAAAAGATTTTTACGACCAAACTTTTTCTTCGTCGCCTAAGTTCTTTTGTGATGAAAGTTTTTTTGTCGTGCAGTGTTTTTTGCAACCAATTATTCAGAATACACCTGTGATATTGAAAAACTTAGTTTCAGAATATTATTAAAAAATACTGAATTTTTAATTTTCATATATACCTGTGATAGTAATAATATCATCAGAATATTTATCAAATACATTTTTCTAAGAAAGACATATATTGATCATTAATATATGTAATATAACAAAGAGTTCATTAAAAAATCCCCAAAGCATAATACAATACAAAATATAGTTCACAAACGTATCCAAAAAAGATATTTAAAAGATAGTATCTAAAGCTTGATTGTCACAACTACAAAGCTTAACAAATATTTAGAACCTCATGTTTCCGCTGTTGAGTCATTGACAGGAGTTGGAAAACCGTTTTGACGAGCTCAAGTGAGCAAGCTTTGTAGTTGGCTTTCCAAGGACTTAACTCTTTTTGTAAAACTACATTTTCAACTCGACTCTTTTTCTTGGAATATGTGGGTGGGGCTCCACGTCCAAGACCTTTATTTCACCCGAGGACTTCTTCAACTATATCTTCTTTGATGTGAAGTGTGGCATACTCAGCGATAGTCTCATCTTGTAAAGCACATGCATTCCTATAACATCTCAATGAGCCAAATTCAAAATAAATATATTTATCAATAACAAAGTATTGAAAAAGCATCAAGTAGAATCCGATTCAAAGTGATAACCCCCCACCCCCATCCCCCACCCACCACCCAAAATATTGTTTTTACACATTGAAACTAACACTATAATCTTTAGACAAAGAGCATCAATCAAAAAATATTCAAAAAACATCTAGTACGCTTAGATACAAAGTGATAAGCCCTCCCCCCACCACCACATTGAAACTAACACTATTATCTGTAGACATGGAGCATCAAACATATTGTANCCCCACACAGACATTAAAACTAACACTATTATCTTAGACAATAAGCATCAATCAGAAAATATTCAAAAAACATCTAGCAGAATCAGATACAAATTGATACTCACATATCTTTCTTGAGTTGTATCATTCTTCCAACCTTTTTTAGCAATAAAATGTGTGTTGTAAAACATTTCGATTAATATGTTTTATGATTGAAATAATTAGTCAAATAGTCAAAGAGTAATTTATAAGCTTTGATAATAGAAATTATCCCAAACTTTTCCATCTCTCAAATTGTGCATAGTCAATCCCAATCATCATGTGATACACCCTTATAAGGATGTCGTCTTGCTACCATTGGATCTTTAAATTTGTTATAATGACTATGCAACATGTACTTGTATCCTTTATATGTGTTTGTTGCTTCGTGTTTAATCCAATCGATCATAGTACTACTGTTCGATTCAAAGTTAAAATAGACTAGCAATAATCTTTTACTATCAATCACACAATGAAGAAACTATAACAATAAAGAGATATGTCATTATTACCTGCAACCTATCAACTATAACCGCTAAGAATTCTGGAGGCACATTGGACCAACCCTCATATTGAAGTGGTATGAATTGTCTTACGAGGACACGAATCTCGTTGTTGAATTTGGTGGTCCATTGTCCAACAGGTCTCTCAACACTAGGAGAAGAGGTATCGATTGGTAATTTTCCTATAAGGCTCACTAACCTCTCCAACATAATCCCTCTTCTTGACCCGTGAACCCTTCTCACACTCCTTGAAGAAGATGAAGCCCTTACAACAAAATAAAGAATAAGAAACCATTATAATAAGAACTATTACAAAGTATATATATTTATTTGGGAACCATCTTCATCAATAGAAGATCCAATAACAGGATATAGATTTGGAAGATGAGTATTTCTTCCAGGAAACATTAACCTGCATAAAGATAAGTGGCATGAAAGAAGATATTAAACATATTATTGCTTACAAAGTAAACTAAAGCAAATGTAATAAGACATGAACGAATATTTTACGCTAACAGGCTCGCTGTTACTTTTAAATTCAATCTATATCATAATCACTTGGTATAATATCCTCTAAATTGTCATCATAATTCACCAAAGTGTCATATTCATTGTCATCATCATCAATAAAATCAATATCTTCAATATTCCTATCGCCTACTCCAATAACATTTGCATCTATTTCAAAAGGCTCAATGTCATGCCTGCGAAATTACGTTGTTTCTTACTCATCCAGATCGATAGATGGTAAAGTTATATCAGTAAGTCCTATGACTTCATCTTATTCTATCGCAGGAACATCCAATTGGCTCTAAATTTACAATCATCAACATGAAAGACTTGTTGTGCTTGAGATGCAAGAATAAAATGCTCATTTTCATACTAAGTTTGGCTCACATTTACACAAGTGAAACCAAGATCTCTCTTCATTCCATTTCTTTTTGCACTTGTGTCAAACCATTCACATTTAGATAATATATCTTTCCCTTCTCGTACATACTGCATCTCAATCACTTCTTTTAACCTACAAAATATCCAATCTTTTCACCATCATGTTCTCCTAGAACTACTAAGCCACTATTTTGGGTTGTTCGGTGATGACAATACAACCATAATATGACCTGATACGATTATCTGGACCAAATGCTAACGCATATAAATCATATGTGGCTTCTAATGACCCTTGACGACGCAACTCAATGATCTATTAAAAATAATAAAAGTATTAGTTACTTTCGCAATCATTTTAATGATATATATTTAGTCAAACATATACACATACCTGATTTCTAAACCATTCAAGAAATTGGTTTTGGCGTCTTCAGCTTAAGTCAACTCGACTAACCCTATTTAATTCTCCCATGTGCTCTCTGCACATATTAATCATTTTATTTTAATTATTTGTGACATAAAAAACAACCATTGAAAATTAGACTTAATATTGTTATTGATTAACTTACACTAAGTAATGTTGTAGTCCATCGCAATTATTCAGCACATACCATTGGACAATCTTTAATTCTTGTTTAGAAAGCTGAACTATTTTCTTACCACCAATTGGACGAGCTCGTAGAGTGAAGACTGCTATTGACTCCTCATTTAGTTTGTTAAAGTACTCATCATCATTCCTCTCACTCCGCATGAATTTGGTTTCAACGCCACAGAGATACAATGAGCAAAAAGTCAACAATTAACTAATAATGTAGGCTTCTGTAATTGAACCCTCTAAATGAGCTTTGTTTCTAACATATTATTTACATGTACGCAAACTCTTGTTATATGACATCAATTACATTGTGTACGAAATATTTGATGGATAAGTAAAGGAAAACTTGAGTAACATACCTTTCAATTGGGTACATCCAATTATAACCAACAGGACCACACAATTTCACTTCTTGTGGTAAATGAACTGCTAAATGTACCATAACATCAAAGAAAGCTGGGGAAAGACCATTTCTAACTTACACAGGATCAAACTTATTCCGTCTCCAAGAAAGTCCAAGTCATTAGTGTTGAGTGTTTCGAGCACAATTCTTTAAAGTAGTTAGACAACTCAAACAATGCAGTGCACACATCCCTACGTAAAAAAACGATGAATCCCAAACTAGTAAAAGTCTTTGCGCTAAAACATGACAATTGTGACTTTTCAATCCCGAAACATTATCCTCAGCATACATCATGATAGTTTTGCTGCGAAGTCATCTAAAAACTTGACTGACTTAAAGAAACTATTAACTTTCTTCTTTCCTCTACTATCAATGTGTAACACACAAGTCGTTTAAAATATATGTTCCCTTTCTGTTCAAGGTGTAGCTCTTTTCTTATATTCATGTTGACTAGGTTCAATCGAGCTTTGTAAGTGTCTTTTGTTTTGCCTTCTATATTGAACAATGAGCCTAATATATTATCGTAAATATTTTTATCAATATGCATGGCATCCAATTTGTGTCTAAATTTAAATTTAGACCAAAATGGAAGTTGAAGAAACACAGTTTTCTTAGTCTAATTAAGACCATCTACATGATGCTTTCTTTTTTTGTCTAACTTATTTGGGTTTTTTCCAAACTTGAAAAATTAAATTTGATCTAACTGCCTCAATGTATCTTCTCCTGTTAACTTTCTTGGTGCATCATGAAACTCTTGTTTACCGTCATTCAATTTACTCCTCCGCCACATATGATCACAAGGAAAATATCATCGATGTCCCATGTAACGTATTTCACTTCACAACCTCAATGAAGATGAATCTTCGTTGCAATTAGGACATGCCAAGTACCATTTCATGCTCCAACCAGACAAATCTCCATATGTTGGAAAGTCATTTATTGTCCACAACACAACAATACGCATAGAAAACGATTGCCGAGAAGTGACATCAAATGTTTGCACTCCATCCCACAATTGTTTTAACTCATGTATTAATGGCTAGAAATACACATTAATGTCTTTACCAGGTGAGCTTGGACCAGAAATTAGTAACGACATCATGAAGAACGTTTATTTCATACACTTTTATGGAGGGAGGTTATAAGGTACTAATATGACTGGCCACATGCTATATGAGTTGCTCATATTTCCGAATGGATTAAATCCATCTGTTACAAGTCCTAATCTTACATTTCGAGTGTTTGATGAAAACCAACTATATTGCTTATCAAAAACCTTCCAACCTTCTGAATCAGCAGGATTTCTCAACACACATTCAACGTTGACATGTTTCTCCTTGTGCCATCTCATATCGGACGACGTGTATTTTAACTTAAACAATCTTTAATGTCTGGGTATAACAGGAAAGTGACGCAAAAAATTTTGGAGAACTTTCTTACCCTTTCCATCGTCCATTTCATATCTTGGTTCACCATATTCAGTTCATTTTCTTTCTAGAATAAAGCACAATCATATTTATAAGAATGAATTATATCATATCCCAATCCTAAATCTCTCAATTTATTTTTGGCTTCATAGTAAGATGCTGGAATTATTTAGCCTTATGAATGAAAACCATTTAAAACTTCAAGTAATTGGTCAAATGACTTATTGATCCAATAATTAAGCACTTTGATATGCATCAACTTCACAATAAAAGATAATGAAGTATACTCTCGACAACCATGATAAAGTTCTTATTCGGCTTCACTAAATAAATCACTCAATCTGTCTAACGTCTCTACATTTAAATTTATTCTATCAGTATTATCATCTTCAACTCATTCACCATTCATCTTCATCCTACCAAAATCACACATGTTATCTAACGTTTCTCTCATTTCATCACCATCATTATCATCACCACCAAGGTGAGAAGTAGTAGTATACATCTCCATATTTGATGGATGGTGATATTTTTGTATCTCTTCACCTTGAAACACCCAACGCTCATAGCTTTATGTCATTCCAAATTAGCACAAATGCATTTTGACTTCTATTAAAGACAAACTTTCTTGAATTAAGACATTTTTTACATGGACAACGCTCTTGTCCATTTTTTACATTTTCCCTCTTCATTAAGATAATTACTAGCTACGCTCATAAACTGAGAAATACCATCAATATACTTTATGGACAATCTATTAGGATTTTTTATCCAACTCTTGTCCATTTTTTGTCACTTTGTAAATAAAATAACTATTAAGAGAAACTCTAACCAAAAGATCCCTAAGTAAAAATTATTTGACTAGCTAGTAAACTACAAAATCGACTACCTCATTAGTTGATAGTTATTTAAAAAAATTCTAGTACCAAGAGCATTGGTATATCCAATCATATGCCTTGAACATATCCATTGAATAATCATAAAACCATACAAAAAATAACTTATATTTCATAGTTCTTATACCAAATAAATAAAAAAATGAACAAAATTGAGTTTATACATACTTGTAGAACCTCCAAAATCAAAAATATCTTCAACAATTTGGGACCAAAAGTATCGATTTCTCAAAAATCACTGTAAGAACAAAGCCTTAGCTTTTAATCTACAACAAGAATGTGTGAAAAGAAAGAAGAAGGAAGAGGTTTACTTACCTAAACCTTAGCGACCAAAGACAGAGAAGAAGAAGAAGGACAGCACGATCGGTGACAAATGGTGACAATGAATTAGTCTATCGCAGGGATGAGAGGGGAAAGGGATTCTGCGTGTAGGTGAGGGGTGCTGAGGGAAGTAAGAGGCTTTTATTGTTCTCTTTAAATGGGGTCATTTTGGTGGCAATCTATAGCAATGAAACAAGAAACTGGTCGACAAAACTGTACCTTTTGCTGACCAACTTATTATTTGGTCGCCAAAGCTATACCTTTTACCGACAAATTTATCTACTCATCGGCAAAACCCTGAGAAAAAATTGGCGCGCCCCTCTCTTCCTTTCCTGACTGAAATTTCAGGGGCTTTTACGACCAACAAAAATGTTGGTCACCAAATGAGGTTTTTAGCCACGAAATTAACTTCATGGCTAAATGTTTGATCGCTAAAAGAGACTTTTCTTGTAGTGAAAGAATGGAGGATAGTAATGAAAAAATAAAATGACGCTAGCTCTAAATAAAATCATTCATAAAATGATTCACCTCTCACGCCACATTTTATATATTATAAATTATAAATTAGATCAGATTATAGTCTATTTAATCAATCAATCATTATATTAATTAGTTAATTAACTAAAGGCCGGCACTGAATTATCTTTTAAAATTCATGCACATTCCAAAAAGTAGGTTGATAATTAAGTTGTCCTAAGCATATACATTATAACAACTTTCCGAGTCATGGATCAATATGGATTATATATTATTAATGTTGGAATTGCAGCGCGCATAACGGAAATGAGGGTTTTTGAAAATTTTGAAGATTGAAAAACAATCGCGACGTCACAGATCTTAAAAAACAGTTTTGTTGAATTAATAGAAGTTCAAAGAAAATGATTTTACCTATTGAAATCTATCAAGCATCATCACTATCTTCTAGTAAAAACAATGAACGTTCGATTCCACAATGAATAGACGTTGAGATTCACACCAAAATCTGTCAAACCAATCCTCAAACACACTAGAACGTGTGTGGGATGCTAGAATGAATCAAGAACATATTGTATCACTAGATGTACTCAACACATGAGATTTAGAGATTTGGAGAATGACTTTTGAGACAGAACTCTGAGAGAGAATTATAGAATTCACAGAGCTTTAATTAACGATTATTCAGTCAGATGCTTCAATTGTCAGTCCAATAGAATATTATCTATATATATTCTAGGTCAAAGCTCATTAAGTTTTAGGTTTAGATAAAATAATAAATTACTCATGAATGTGCCACTGCAATGCCGTGTGGCACTGCAGTGTGCCACGTCTATCCCTGATTCAAAATAAGTGATTGGCGTGTGGCAGTCCTATATATCACGTGCTAATTTTTTTAAATTTATTACTTATTCAGATAAATATCTAACAATCAGTAAATTCAAAATTAACTAATCTTATAAGACTTATCAACTAACTTATCTGTTAATTTAAAATAAATAGATTAATTAATTCAAATTCAAATTATTATCTTATAATAATTGAATATCATTTAATTTCATAAATCAAATATATTATCTCATCATCGATTAATATATAACTAATCAATAGTTTAATTAATTAAAAATTCTCAATTAATTAATAACATATAATTATCTCATAATTATGTTGCCCTGAAAACTTGATTCATTTTGCAAGCTAGTCATTTTCTTATGCCTTGAAACATTCACACTCTAGACTGTGCTGTAGAGGTGACTTGGGGACCATGGACTAATAATTTAAAGTTTCCATAAATCAGTTTATTAATTAAACTCTTTAAATAAATAATCATATTTATTAATTCCACTATTACTTCGCTATACTCTTAGTAATTACATAATATATTTACAAGCAATCTTGTGTAGTCCATTGAGATAATTACTTTATTTAGTTATGTCTTCCAATAATTGGTTCCTATATTAGAGTTTATCAGAATTATTATTTTACCCTTCTAACTATCTCTTGTTCCATAAGTATCATGAATTCACTAGTGAACGGTCAATTTATAATCATATTATAAATTTGAGCTCAATAATCATTCAGTTCCAGAATTAACACTAAAGAGAACCAATATACGATCCGTTAGGAAAACTTGGACTCTATATCTTGTAATATCATATTCACAGCCATGCATTTCACTGAATCTCCAAAATAAAGGTCATCAGCTTGTTTTACAAACAAACTTTAATGAGTGAATCAAAAGATCTGGTAGACATGTATAGGAGTTCATGACTACTCAGAATTTAGACTGATCTGCATATGATCATCTAATTTATGTGTATTAAATCTTCACGATAAATGGTAAGTTAATAAAGATATTAATTCACATCGGTCATGTCATATATTATCTAATTATATAAAGTACTTTTACTAAGATGTTCATCCACATCAGCAATCTGGATCTTGATCAAATGCATTAAAAACACTTAGCAAAACGTACTAGCAACCATTAATTAAAGATTTCATATTTTAATATGTTACGGACTATTTTATTCATTATCTATAACCTTAATCATATCGTACTAATACAAGATCATAGTCTCATTAATGAGCATGCAATTTTTAAATATTTATATTAATTATTCAATAATAATTAAGAGAATACAATTATAAGAAAAATACGTTTTTATTAATTTTTCAAATAAAATATCTTTACACATGTTTAGAGTACAGTCTACCTAACAGTCTCCCACTTTCCCTAAAGTAAATATTGCATCTCTCTCAACCCATGTTTTGCACATTACTCTCAAATTACTTCGCTGGAAGTGTCTTGATAAATGGATCAGTCAGGTTCTCATCTGACGCTATCTTCATAATAGTCACATCTTTTCGGTGTACGATCTCTCTTACAAGATGGTATATATTCTCAATGTGTTTGACCACTCCTTGATTCCTTTGAATTAGCTACCGCCCCACAGTTGTCACAGTACAATATTAGTGACTTATCATATCTGGAACTACTTTCAGATCAGTATAGAACTTTTTGAACCAAACCGTTTCTTTCACAGCTTCACAAGTCGCTATATGTTCAGGTTCCATAATAGAATCTAGAATACAGGATTGTTAAATACTTCTCTAGACTATAGGTCCTCCACCTAGGGTGAATACCGATCCAAACGTGACCTTTCGACTATCTCTATCTGATTGAAAATCGGAATTAGTATATACAGTGGAGTTCATGTCTCCTCTTGAATAAATAAGCATATAATTTCTCATTATCCGAAGATACTTGAGAATGTGATTTACTACAATCCAATGTTTAAAACCAAGATTTGATTGATAACGACTGAGAATTCCTACTGCATAACAATGTCTGGTCTCGTACATAACATGACATACATGAGACTCTCAACTACTGAAGCATAATGAACCTTTCTCATCTCTCTTCCTCATGGGGTGTCTTAGGACACAACTCCTTGAAAATTATAATTCCATGTCTGGTCAGTAATTGACATTTCTTGAAATTTTTCATAGAGAATCTTTCTAGCACATTATCAATATAAGACACCTAAGAAAGTGTCAAGAGTTTATTCTTCTTATCCCTTAGATTTTGATGCCAACATAGCTCACTTCTCCCTAATCTTTCATTTGAAATTTCTCAGCTAACCACTTATTTACTTTCAATAAAGTTATCACATCATTTTCAATAAGTAAAATATTGGCTAAGTAAGATACTAAGAAAACCACTTTTTATCTTTGATGTATTTATAAACACAAGCTTCATCAACATTTTGCTCGAAGCCATATGATTTAATAGTTTCATCAAAGATAAGATTCCAAGATCTTGATGTTTTCTTCAATCCATAAATGGATTAAAGTAACTTGCATACTTTCTGATCTTGTCCTTTTTACGAACCATTCTGGTTGCATCATATAGATGCTATCTTCAAGAGAGACATTCATAAATGATCTCTTGACATCCATTTGTCATAATTTGTAGTCTAAACTAGCGACTATGGATAAAAGAATGTGAATGGATTTTAGCATAGCAAGGGAGAGAATGTCTCTTCATAATCGACTTCTTCCTTTTGAGTATATAGCCTTTGGCTACTAGTTTTGCCTTGAAAATCTCTATTTTTCCATTTGTACCTCTTTTCTTCTTGAATATTCATTTACATCCAATGGGCCTGACTTCTTTAGGTGGATCTATAACTTTCCAAACATGATTGGAATATACCGGTTCAATTTCTTGGTTCATGGTATCTTGTCATTTCTCCTTTTTAGGATCTTTCCTTGTCTTTTTAAATGTTAATACATCATCCTTATTAGTGTCTAACACTTAGACATGTGCCTCTAGTTGATAGAGAATAGATTGTCCTACAACTCTCCCACTACGACGTTACACTGGGATTTTCTAAACATGAGTAGTGGTTTCTATGGTTTGTCATTTATCACTTTATGATGAAATTGGTCTGATCTCATCAGATGAAAGTTCTTCGAGAACTACTTTGCTCAGATGAAAGTATTTCAGCACTGAGAAATACTTGTTACAGTTTCTCTTCCAGTGACCTTCAACTCCACAATGGAAACATTATCCTTTGGGTTCTTTCTTCTTAGAGTTGTTGTCTTTCTTGTTCTTCTTGGCCTTTGCGGGACCTCTTGGCTTTCTTTCCTTTCATATCCTTACCATTGTTTTTTTTCCTTTTGTCTTTAGAGGAAGAAGGCTTTTACTCAACAACATTTGTCTCACCTTCTTTAGTCATATTCTTGTTGAGCAACTCAAAAGTCTACAATTTATTCAAAAACTGGGTCATGTTGAATTGTGGCTTGTTCATAACATAGTTGGTAGTGAACACATAAAAAGCAGGTGTGAGCGATTCAAGTATAATGCTGACTTAAGTTCGCTTATCAATGGTAACCTCATGTTTTTCTACCTCATGCATTATGATGTTCATGTTCACGCACAGAAGTACATTTCTTCACCTTAGTAGTCATTTAGCTCCTAGTAGCTTCATGAAGACTTTGATCAGATTACTGCCCAAACATCGCCTGTAGAGATTTAATAATCTCATAGGCAGTTTTCATGCTTTCATGCTTTGTTCTGAGAACATCATTCATGCTCACAAACATATAGCACTCAGCCTTGTTGTTGGATTGAATCCAAGCATCAAATTAGTCCCTAATATTTTTAGGGGCATTGGCAACGGGCTCTTCAGGACATTCCTCAGTAAGGACAAACTTATGGTTCTCACATATTAGCAACAAATTCAAATTTGATTTCCATCTTGTAAAGTTATCAACATTGAGTTTTTCATGTGCAATCAAAGCAGTAATAGGGTTTCCCATGGTAGACATAATAATAACTGAAAAGAAATAAAACATAAATCATTCAATATAATTGAAATAAATATTAAAAAATCAGAAAATAAATGTGATGCATGGATGCAACATATCAAACACATAAACTTAACAATTACTAATCTACGATAAGACAGCCCAACTATTAGTGTGCCGTCTTAGAGTCGGTCATATTAATTTTAAACTGTCTATGAGACATTCTCATCCTTATTAATTAAAACTTAAAATATCTCATATTTTCTCTTTTAATAATAATGTATCGTTTATTTGGTCAAGTCACAATTATCCACTCAAAACTTAATAATGACTTTGTGAGTGTAACCCATTATTTTCGAATCTATGACTTAATTTAGAAAATGCGCCTTAGGGTTGGTCAAGTCTAATATACATCACTTAGTCCTATCTTCATAAGAAGCCAACATTGATATTGATACAATTCAAAACCTTCTTTAGCGGGATGAAAACAAAGTCATCTCAAGACCATCACCATATCTCACGTTGTTGAACTAATAATGAAGATCATAGGTCATATTAACATGCAAATCTTCTCTCACTCACTATTTTGCAATAAATGTGTTTCTACTTAACTAATCAATTAGTTCCAAATTAAATACTAGTTACAATAACACTATGAATGTAAAATTAATTATTAATCCAATCTAATTGGCCTAAGTTCATCTAATATTCCAAAGAGCCTAAGACTAATTTAGGTGAACTTAGAATAATTAGCCAATTATATTCATCTAACTTTAATAAAATACTTTTAATTAAAGTCGGTTATCTTAAAGGCCTGACTAAGTGCATGCCTTTAGAATAGTGTGATTACTAAGTTTAATGAATTTAAACTTAACAGTTTACATGCAATTGATTTCGTAAAATAATTCATATAAACACAATAAGACAATTCTAATAAATCATGTTTCTACAAATAAGATGCATGATTAAATAAATTTGTGTAGGGTTTCATATATGGCATGTGATCGACCAATGCATGGTCATGTTATTAACAAACAAGAACTATTTATTTAAATAAATATAATAAATAAATAAATGATTACCGAGTGACTATTGAGTATTTCTAAATGCACAACCTTTAAAAAATTAGGAAAAATTATAAAACGGGTTTCAAGAAAACATATTTCCAAAAAATACTCCTCCATTAGAGGCCCTTCTTTACAATATTCAAGCTTTGATAAAACCCTTTTAATTAAGAAAAATTATTTTTCTAATTAAAATAATTACATTAATTTTCCTTTCAAATTAATTAGATTTTAATAGTAAAAAAAATAATTTAATGACTTATCAAACTTGGATCAAACCCAATCAATTAATTAATTTTAATTTTAAAAAAACTAAAATCGATAACTAACCTTTTAAAATTACATTAATTTTAAAACTAAAAGATAAAATATAGGATTATGATTTTCGCTAAGCATCACAGGGATAGGAAAACATGGTATTAGAGCATCTACGCCCCGTACCCTAGCAATCACAAGGATTGCCACCGGCAGGTGAGTCCCACCGTCGCCACTGATTAACCGGTCACTTTCGGCGGCACCACTGCCAGTGTCTTACGGTGGCAGCGGGACAATCCCGCCACCGGTGGTGTAGTTCCGTCACAGAACTCCTCATGTGTTCTTTGTCTTCTCGCGTATGAAAATTTTACAACATAATATTCAAAATAAAATTAAAAAAAATTCCTATCCCACAAACGACTTACACAATATCTAAAGAAAAATATGAACAAAGCTTAAACTCAAAAGTCACCATACAATTAACGATTTATCATTAACCATACATTCAAAAAATATAACCATCCATTCATTCATGCATATCAAAATATATATTGAATAATACAAGAAAACCCATACAAAATTTAATGAATACATATATAGAGACCGCTCTTATACTAATTGTTGAAATCACGGCGTGCGTGTAGTGAAAAGAAGGGGGTTTCAAAAATTTTGATGACTGAAAAACAATCACGACGTCACAGATCCAAAAACAATTGATATTTTTTGTGCAAAACAATTTTACTACACGGATCCAATATATATCTATACATTCAATTAATATACGTTCAAAGAAAATGATTTTACTTCTTGAAGTCTATCAAGCGGCATCGTTATCTTCTAGAAAAAATAACAAACGTTCGATTCCACGACGAATAGACTTTGAAATCCACACCATGATCTTTCAAACCAATCTTCAAACACGCTAGGATGTGTGTGACCATGTAGAATGAATCAAGAATAATTTTATATCTCTAGATGTACTCAACACATGAGATCTAGAGATTTGGAGAATGACTTTTGAGATAGAACTCTAAAAGAGAATTAAAGAATTTACAGAGCTTTGATTAATGATTAATCATGTCAGATGCTTCAATTGTTAGGTCAATAGAATATTATCTATATATATTCTAGGTCAAGACTAATTAGGTTTTAGGTTTAGATAAAATAATAAATTATTTACAAATGTGCCATTGTAGTGGGACCCACTACAAGGGTATGTTTTAAGGAGCTTATTTTCTGTACTTATCTGGTTTCAATTTTGCTCTGTTCTAAGCATAATCTGGTTTCAATTTTGTTATGTTAAACGAATATTATGTCTGTTGCTTCAATTTCTTCAGTTTCTGTTTGATTCAATTTGAGATTGACGATTTTGATTTCAATTTCTTCAGTTTCTGTTTGATTTTAATTTTTTAGTTTGTTTGATATCAATTTCTTCAGTCTCAATTTGATTTAAATATTTTAGTTTCAAATTTTGATCTGTTCAGTTTGTTGATTTTAATATTTTGGTTTCAATTTCTCTAGTTTCCTATAACAATTGCAATTGTACTGTCGAACCAAACCATAAATCATAGTTAGGTTCAGTTCATACGAGACTCAAGGTTCGGTTTAGTTTAGGACAGAACATGAGTTTTGGTTCGGTTCGATTGTTGCCAAAATAACTTATTGAACTGAACCGATTACACCCCTATCATTTATTATGTGATTGCCTCTTTACTAGATAGATTCTTGGTTATTTATTGAGGAGATGTGTTGTTTCTTCTATCCCTAATTCCTTGGATGAGTTGATTCTTGGGCTTCTCTCTTTTAGAAACCTTAAGTCTTATTCTTTTTTAGTACTAGACTTTCTTTTTCTACAGATGCGTATTGTCTTTGGCTTGAAAGGAACAGGAGAATTTTATGGGTAAAATCACAGATTCTTGTCTTATTTTAAGAAAGATTTTGGGTATGGTTAGGGAGAGATTATACTTTTTACCAGGAATTGATCTCACAACTTTGATGATGATTGTTTAGAGAGATGGATGTAAATTGTAATTAGTCTCTTTGTTTCCTAGTCATGTGGTTATGCTTATTGTATTTGTGTAAGTTTTTTGGTTAATATAATTTTTACTGTTGTCGAAAAAAATAGAGAAAAAGACTTGCAAAAATGTAGGTCTCGAGTTCTTTTTCTCGGTGAAGATGGAGAACAGAAAATTGATATTTTTTATTTCCTAGAAATAGTATAAATGGCCAAAGTGTTGAGTATTTGATGAGTAATTAAATCAAATTATGAGAAGGTTTAGAGAAACTAATCGAAAGTACGTGTTTTATACATGTTAGATCAGTTTAATTAAAATATACTGTAAGATTTAAAAAAATCGTAGGACCAATATCCGGATTAGAGAACTGCTTTTGGTTGATAGCTTCTACAAGATTCGTACAATCCATTTATATGTGAATGCTGCTAGGCCTATGCTGAAGACAAGCCACTAGACCTCATAACACCGCTTTTTCCTCTACTGCTAGTACTGTGCTGGTGTCATTTTGATTCTGATTACCCACCGAATTGAGCTTTCCTCCTGGATTCCATAGAGCCCAACCAATACCACCTCTTCCTTCGGCATGTCTGGTGGCGTTTGAGCAAAGGAGCCAGGTATTGCCATCTAAAAGTTTGAGTTGACCTCCACTGATATCCTTTGGATTAAAGATGTCTGATTTAGAAGCCCGGATGAACTCTTAAGAATTTTTCCTCTGCTGTCCTAGCAACCTTCTTTGAGTCAAAGGTTGCTCCATTGAAAATCTTGTTGTTCTTAACTTTCCACAAGTACAAAAGATGTAAAACAAAAGAAGACGTGAGTTCTTCAGAGTTGCCCTGATTGATTAGGAAGCCGATTATGGTCTTCCATTTAAATTTGGGAAGAGCGAAGGCCGAACCTGCTTAAAAACCAAAAGAGGTCCACAACTGAGCAATTAAAGAATAAATGGTCATTAGACTAAATCTCAAAATCACATAAAGGGCAACTAGCTTCTATTGCAATTAATACATTAGCTTGTTTAATCTTAAATTATACTATCTCTTTAAATAGTATAAAAAGATTTTATTAAAGTGTATTATATAGTATTGTTATTTGAATAGCATTGAAAATGATTTTATTTCCTTAATTTGTCATATTCTTAAGAAATCATTATACATATCAGAAGATAATTTTCTAAATAAAAATTTATTAATATAGTTTTCTAAATTAATTTAAATGAATTTTTATTATTCTGATAATATAAGTATCATTGCATAATTTATAAATTTCTATGGAAAAGTTTATTATTAACTTAAAAGAAACACTCATTCTATAAAAGATTTCAGATTCTAATTTATTGAAGATTCAAGTGTTATTGAATAAAAAATAAAAAATTTCTCTATCAAGACCTTTTAATGTAGTAGAGATTATAGGATAAAATGAGTGGGTTTGAATTTCAAAGGTATTTATTTGGATAATAAAGTTTAGAGTAAACTACGGTTTTATCTCCTGCAGTTTGAGATAGATTTTATTTTCAACCCTCTACTTTAAAAAGTAGTAAAGTAGACACTATAAATATATTGTTAATCCATAAGTACTCCGCTATAAAAAATTAACGAAATCTTACATGATAAATTAATTAATGTCACATCACTTAAAATATTTACCCTTAAGAGCCACGTCATCAATTACCCCATCTTTTTTCCTTATTCCTTCCCCCCTCTTGCCAAATTCATTGATACTTCAAGGTTAAGATTTGCAGATCTTCCTGAGAGGATATGCAGTGTCATGGGAATTAAAAAGTTATCGGATTTAGTCGTAGTGGTAAGCATGTTATTGTGAGATTCCTCCTCCTTTGATTTCTTTTATGCTTTCCCTCTTTTGCTGATTTGGCCAGAATGGTGCTAATTGGAAAATCTTCTTGTGTTTGCAGGACCTAGATCATGAGAACTGCTTAGAAACCTTGGAAAATATTGGGCCAGTTCCATTAATAAAATCATTCCAGTTTGCAGTGTGAAAAATTGTAAATAGCATGCCCAGTCACACTCCTGATATTAATAATCTAGGGTTGGAGACTCTGGAAAATTCCCTACAATCCGTTGCAGAGAGGCTGCAGTTTGTTAAGTGCCTTTCCACACTTTTTTTACTTCTGCCAAAGTCTCTGGACATCACACGTGCTGCGAAGGATTCCATTATTCCTGGGTGGGGACTGGTTCCTGCACAGAACCTTTTATTTTGTTAATCCATCAAAGACTTGTATTTTGGTCGCTCAACAGCAACTCCACAATAGCATAGTAGTGGTCGTCAGCGTCCATGTGAAACGGGTCTCGTTGAGGTTGAAGAAGCCATAAAAGAGAGAAATGGAGAAGAAGGAAGAAAACCCAGAAAAGTGTGCGGACTTGCAAGAAGGAATAAAGCCCTAATCGTGGACTGGGGGGCGAAGGAAGAAAATGGGGGAAGAAGGACCCAACCCTAATCGTGAAACAGATGTCTGCAACAATGGCCGCTTTTGCAAAGAGGGGGGAATAAGGAGAAGAAGGAAGAAAGAGGGGTAATTGGTGACGTGGCGGCTGGGGTAAATATTTTGAGTGATGTGAAATTAACTAATTTATCATGTATTTTCACATAGAACTTTCATGACGGTCTGTTAATTTTTTATAACGGACTACTTACAAAAGGGAAAACATGGTTCAACAATGTAACTATAAGATTTTACCTCTGCTACTTTTTAAAGTGGAAGGTTGAAAATAAAAACTATCCAAATTATAGGGGATAAAACTGTAGTTTACCCTAAATTTTACTTATTTACTACAATTTTTGGGGATTGAGTTTCTCTACCACTAGCAAAGCTCATCACAAACTGCTGAAAATTACTATTATTTACACTTAATCTACAGTAAACAATATTCCTAATCCTAGATAGGGAATATGAGTGTAAGTGGTTCGGTTCAGTTCAGTTTAGAGGTCTAAATCGAACCGAATTGTAAAATCAATATTCATATATTACAAACTAAACCGAACCGCTCAATAACGGTTCTGTTCGGTCAACTTTGCGGTTTGTTCAAAAATGTAAAATATCTTTCAAATGCATTCAAGATTCATCCCAAACAATCAAAAATCTGTAAGCAAACCCTAAAATTTTTTGCAATACCTAGAGAACAATTACATGAGTAATGAGTAATATAACTTCATAATCAATGTTAAAAATAAATTCAGAACTAAAACTTACAATAGATCAGTAAAAAAATCATCCTAAACCCTAAAAAAATCTAAACATAAAAGAGAACAAAAACAAACAAAATGCACAAATACTAACGAAGAACCAAGCATCCATCAGATTCAAAGTGATTTTTCTTCCCTCTAACCGTAAGGGTCATTTTCCAGAATCATCTTCAACCAAGGGTCCATTCTCCCACTAGCAGTAGCTGCAAGCTTTGATTTTTCAAAATCAAGCATCGAACGATTCGTTTTCATCTTCTTTGAAGTGACACTTCTTCTCTGTGAAGAGCATGAACAAAAAAACAAAGATGGAGAACAGAAAGAGCGATCTGGAACATAGAAAAGAAAATGGAGCAAAGAGAGAGAGAGAGTGTGAGTGAAAAGATGGAGAAAGAAAAGAGACATAGATGGAACAAATAGAGAAAATGAAAGATGGAGCGAAGAGAGAGGGAGAGAGCGAAGAGATGAAGATCGAAGAGGGAGAGAGAGGGAAGACAATTGTCAATGTAGAAAGAGAAGATTCTCATTCAGAAAATGCCCTCTTATGCGCTATTCGATCTCAATGAAGCCAATGGGTTAGCTATGATCCTATCAGTTGACTAGTTCAGTTTCGGGACTTCTCATGAAGAATGACCAATGGAATCTACCGTATCAAAGTAGTGATCTCTTGGCATATAGCTGTCAGAAAGCACGTTCTTCGCGTAGAAGCCCAAACTCTTGGACGAAGGTCAGATTCCACAAACGGAAGGGTAGGTTAACTTTCCCACTCTCCTTGCTTTCTCTCAAAAATGGGATCAGAAAGGCGTGGAGAATTGAAAGGCACTGGGAGAGAAGTTGTTGTGCAAAAAAGGGTTGGAGGCTAGGGTTTTAGAAAGTGTTCCTTATAAATAAAGTGCGGTTCAGTAAGGTTTCAGCAAAAAAATGACAGACCAAACTGAACAGATAGTATTTTATCATTCTAAAACTGAGCCAAGCCGTCAAGCTACACCGACTGAACCGGTGTGGTTCGGTTCGGTCGGTTATATCAATTTTAACGTTTGGCTTACACCCCTTATGGGAAAGTAGGATAGACGTAAAAATATCGAAAGAAACCATTAAAGCCGTTGAAAACCAAGCTTAAGACCGTCCCGTATACCCCAAACCTCAGCAATTATACATATTAGAATTATGCCCAACAAATATAGAATTCTCGACACGTCTTGTCTTGGATTTTTGTTAGATCTCGTTTGGTTCGCACTCTTATCCTTTTAAATTTATTGTAATTGAATTATCTTATGGTATGTTTATTTGGTGAGTTTGGATTACAAATCTTAAACATTTAGATTTATAATTCAAATTCATGTTTACTAAAATAATATTCAAAAATTTATGTGAGACACCATATAATTGGATTTGAAATCTTTGTTTTTATGAATTTCTAATCCAACTCAAAATAAGAGATTACATATTATAATCTAAATATTTGTTAATTTTAATATTAAATGTCAAAACTACTCATTTTAAAGTTATCAAATTATATTTCAATTTTATTATAACCCTAACATTTTTAATTGAATGGTATTATAATAAACGTATCTAATCTAACATAATCTAAATTATCTAATCAAACATATTCAAATTCATCGTAAACACAATACAACAAATCTTAAATCTAAATTCTAAATCTAAATCCTAAATCTAAATTCTTAATCGAAATCCTTAGTCTAAATCCTTAATACAAAATTTAGTGAGCATGGCATTATTTATTTGGAGTAATCCTTATGATGCAAAATTATCCTTTGAATCAATTGAGCTGCAGCAAACAAAGAGATTCTAATTTACAATGTAATTATGATTCTAATGTAATATTAAACAAAATTATTTTTATGCACTCATATGAATATAATATCAACGCAAAAATCATTTCTTTATTTCACTCTCTCTTATTTATTAATTTAATTAAAGTTAACTTTATTAAAATAAAAGTTTAGTCTAATATTATTAATTTATTTAAATATTAGTAAAAATAATTAAAATTAATATTAAAATCACATCCAAAAATATTTTTTTATTTCCTTTGATTTTATTAATTAATTAAAAATAAATTTATTAAAGTTTAGTCTAGGATCATTAATTTATTCAAATATCGATAAAAATAATTAAAATTAATGTTTAAATTGCACACTAAAATAATTAAAATATTTTTACATAACAGTTCACTAAAATGGCATTTAATTATGTTCTTGTTATTTATACAAATATATAATAAAATTTAACATATATCAAACATAGTAATTATAAATTGGCATCCATCATTTTCATAGGTTAACGTGTATAACTAAACATGACAATCATATATTTACCAGCAATTGAATTGCGATAATCATGTTTAGTTAAGCATTTAAGTATCTTCTTGTTATTAACGCAAATATATAATAAAATTTAACATATACCAAACATAGAAATTATAAATTGACATCCATCATTTCATAGATTAACATGAATAACTAAACATGATAATCATATATTACCAGCAATTGAATTGTGATAATCATTTTAAATTATGCTAACCAAACGACTCAATCTCAGGTCTCGTACTTCCCCTTAGAAGCACAATCAATATTTAGTTTAACCCCTTGGTAAAGGGGCTAGCTCTATGATTTCTGAACTTACAAATTAGAATCAATTATTATTTTTTTTCAAGATCCGTTAATCGCTTTCATTATCCACATGACTTGTACACAACCCACTTATGCAAAATGAAGTAAATTTCTCATTCAAAGAATCAGAAACTTAAGAATTTTTCATGGTTACTCACAAAAGCGATTAAAAATATTGGTAGAGTGCATTATTCGTTAATGACTTGTAAGTGCAACAACAAATCAGACAAAATTAAAACTCCAGTAATCAAATCGGCAAAACAAAACTTCATACACTACAAGAAAATAGGTCTACAACGATGGTCATTCAAGTCTATGGTGACGGTTCATAACCGTCAGAATTGATATAGCGACAGTTGGAGAACCGTCAGGATCGCTGCCGTCGGAATTAAATCACTGACGGTTTGACAACCGTCAAAGGAACGTCATGACAGAGACTCTAAAGCGATGGTTGTTTTGATAATTCACGACCGTTTGCAACCGTCACTAAATAAACTTTACAGCGACGGTTTTTAGAACCGTCGCAAAATGTATATATAATGACGGTTCTATTAACACAATTTTAATTCCCAAAATTCTTGCATATTAACATAATTTTAATAGCTTATATTTTCATAATAGTCAGAGTAGTATCATTTTATATATTTACAGAGCGCATAATTATAAAACATTAAATTGTTAATTAGATATCTAAAACTATAATAGATCATCAATACAAATTATTTAATGAGTTCAAAGTATGAAAATTTGAAATAACAAAATATTTCAGAAGTACTATTAAATAACGTTAAACAACAATAGGTTACCCTAGTCTTTACGAGGGTCTTTCATAAACTTCATAATTAAGTTTAGTTGGAAGCGTATCTCTGAACATTCAGCCTGTACCTGATCATATTTTTCACGCATCTCTGAACATTCAGCCTCTAAATTAGGCACCCGTGCGCATTGAGTCTCCAACTCATCTACTCATGCACGTTGAGATTCTAGCTCAGTTAATAAACATGTAGAATCTTGTGTGGACGATTCACCACGATAATGTGAGAACACTTCAAATGGAGTTACCTTGAGTCCTAATGAACGCACTCGTCCAGGATGCTCTGGACCCAATACTTGTGAGAGTACGCCGTTTGGTGAAATTGGATCATAATCACCATCCGGAAGTTGACTCGTGCAGCTCTTTAAGTTTCGCCTATAATATAAAATTAAGACTTAGTATGAGTAAACAATGTAATAACTATTTAAAAATTTGGTATTAATATTACAACTTATACTTACTACAACGTGTGCAGTCTCTTCATTTACATAAGTTTCATCTTTCCGTTCATGTGAGGCTACAAATAGCTCTGTTCTTGATGCTATCTTTAAAGCTCTTATGTCTATAAAATGAGAACATATGATTAAATATACTTAAAATAAAGTAGAATTTACCATTTTTACTTTTTTTTACATGTTCATAATTTGTTTAATATACAATAGCTTATGTTCTCTCACATTCTCAAATAAAAGATATGAGATGTTAGTGTAATTACCCTTATTAAAAAGACCAAAAAACAAATTATTAAGAAAATGAATAAAAAGACTGAAAAATGAGACTATGCATTTATATGTAAAGGCTTAAAGAAAATCTTGGAAATTAGCTAGCCACGAATGTAGCACGAGGTTGTACAACTCAAAAATGCAAAGTCAAAAAATGAAAAATCATAAAAAGAATACTAGAAATCAAGAAAATTAATGGAGAAGAGGGAACCTACCGCGACTGATCAATGGAGAGAAGAACCACCGAAACAGGGTTGAGCTACGGCGAGGAGCACGGGGCTGAGATTGCCGTTCGAAAATGGGGGAGAAAATTGCACCTATTAAGAGCTGGGGGAAAACATGGGGAAAAGGGGGAAATGGGGAAGAAGACGAGTGATTCTTTTGATTTAGGGTTTCTTTTTGCAATGGTTTTTAAAAACCATCGCTATAGATATTTACAGTTTCCTTTTGTGATGGTTTTTAACAACCGTCGCCATAGTGATTAAAAAAATAAAAAACTACACCTTTTCATTAAATAATCTCTCAAAGCATTTTGCAACGGTTAGATGGAACCGTCACAATAGGGATTAAAAAAGCAAAAAAATTAAGTTACCTCCCAAAGACATTTGAAAACCATCGCTATTTTTCAACTAATTACGACGGTTAACATTAAACGTCGCAATATTTCACTTAATTGCGACGGTAGGGCAAAACCGTCGCAATATGTGACCTATGGTGACGGTTAATTTAAAAACCATCAGTAAAACACAACTAATTGCGACAGTCGACTAAACTGTTGCAATTGACCTCCATTGTTTAACAATTAACGATGATTGGCAAATCGTCGTCGTATAATCATCGTAATTGAGTGGTTTTCTTATAGTGATATATACTAAATTAATAGGGAACGTCGTACTTTGCAAAATATGTAAGGTTAAAGATTATTATGTAAGAACTCTAAACTCGTTAGCAAAACATCTCTCTCTTTTTCAGTAAGTTAATAGGAAACAAAATGAAAGTACTCAAGCTGACAGATATGGTTAGGAATGTCCCAACTAACCTGGAGGATCCTATTTCTACATACAGCCTCCATCCTGCCTGCAGTGAAGCTTGTAACAATCTTATTTTTCTGATAGTCCAAATGAGTAATGATATTTCGCTTAATTTGTGATGCATCATAAGTTTATATGATGAAAATAGATTAATTATAGTTTTTTTAACCTATCAAGATGTACCAATTCAATTGTGTCACGTCAACTTATGATAAATCATAAGTTGAGTTAAATTATATTTTTCAATCCTAATTTAACTTCTGCGTAGACAGTAGAATTGCCCCCTAACAAAAAATCGGTGCAGAATTACCAAGCTGGTAAAACAATTCTGAGAATCCAATTTAATTACATTAAAAATTATTTTAAAATAGATTTATCATGAAACCATATTTATATCAAAATGTCAATTATATTTTCCATCTGACTTCATATACCAAATTTTAAGAAATTCTAAATCCTAGGTCTAATATAACTTTAATAAAATATAATCTATAACATATATAAAAACATCAAACTTTAAGAAGTATTTTTGAACAATAATGACATTATTAATATTTTAAGTTGTCTTATTTGTTCATCAATTAATATAATAGATTCCCCATATTTTCAATTAAAATTAATTAATATTCATCCACATAAAAATGAAACATATTTTTTATATCAATATATAATTGTTCATTCGTTATTGCATGCACGCAAAAGTAAACAAAATTTATGTCGTGCTCATCTAGTTCTCTTCCATTTTAAAGTCTTTATAATTTCACTCATTACATTTTACATTTTCACACATTCTACATTACTTTAGTATTGCACTTAGTTATTTTTACTGTAAATTCATAAAATGTAATATACTTTCTTATTTCAATGAGTTATATCTTATTAATTAAGAAAATCTAGATCATCACTAATTACAAATTTAATTTATTGTGCTAGGTTCCACTAGTTAAGAAAGTCTAGGATTATCATTGAAATATTACTAAGAGAATATGAAAATATTGTTTTCTTAGAACACTTAATTGACTAATTAGTATAAAATTAAATATATGCTCATACAAAAAATTTTAAAATAATTTCCATAATCACGTAAACCCGCAAATGATAAATTCTAAGAGAATGACACTATGGTTAGAGTCTATTCATTAATTTCCCAAACTAATGAATTTGAGTATATGCAAGATCTCCTTCTCAATTATAATGTATATTTTGGGGTGGAAAAAAGACAAAAGTGATTCCTGATCGGAACGAATCCGGTCTTGATTGCTACATTATTATATTATTGAAAAATTTGGAATTTGTAATTTAAAAAGAAAAAAAGAAAGAGAAAACCAACAAAGACCCACAAAAAAAATTAAAGACCCAGAAAATAAAATAAAAAGCCCCCTGCTTTCCTCTTTGCCATTTGTCTGTCAATACTAAATGTCATAAAATCGAGACAGAAATCTCAATCCTCAAATATCAAACGCACAGACACACAGACAGATGTTTTCAAATTCAGATAGAGAAACTCTTTCAAACAATGATTATTAAAACAGAGTACTCTGTTCATCATTTCCCCACCGTCTTCTTCTTCTACCTAACTAACCTTATTCTTTTCTTCCCCACAACCACCACCGCCATTGACACCTTATCTGCAACTCAACCACTAAGACATCCTCAGACCCTCGTCTCCCCTGGCGAAATCTTTGAGCTTGGTTTCTTCAATTCGAGCTTTTCAAGGTGGTACTTGGGAATATGGTACAGGAGCATTCCAGATAAAACCATTGTCTGGGTTGCCAACAGAGATTCCCCTCTTTCAAATTCTTCAGGAATTCTCCAGATCGGTAGTCAAGGCAGCCTCGCTCTCATCAATCCAGATGGGAATTTGACTTGGTCATCGAATCTAACGGCGGCGGTTGACCCGCTTGTCCAGCTCACCGATTCCGGCAACCTGGTGATCAGAGAAGCAAATGACAACGACCCAGAGAAATTTCTATGGCAAAGCTTCGATTTCCCCACTGATACTCTTCTACCAGATATGAAATTAGGATGGGATTTGAGAACCGGCAAAAACAGGTTCATAAATTCATGGAAAAACTCCGACGACCCATCTCCTGGAGATTTCTCATTCAATCTAGACTACCACGGATTCCCGGAGATTTTCCTGTTAAACAAACAGGGCAGAACATATCGAAGTGGGCCATGGAATGGACAAAGATTCAGCGGCGTACCGGAAATGAAACCCATAGAAGGATTGACCTTCACCTTTATGACAAACCCAGATGAAGTATACTACTCATTCTCAACAGCAAACAAATCATTAATCTCAAGATTAACGATGAACAGAGACGGTATGCTTCAACGTTATGTTTGGATAGAGAGCAGTAAAACATGGAGTGAATTCTGGTATGCGCCGAAAGACCAGTGTGACAATTACAGAGAGTGTGGGCCGTACGGCATATGTGATCCTAATTCATCGCCGGTTTGTAAATGTACGGCGGGGTTTGAGCCGAGGAATGAGGAGGCGTGGAATTTGAGAGATGGGAGTGATGGGTGTGTGAGGAAAACAAGGTTGGAGTGTGGGAGTGATGGGTTTTTAGAGTTGAGCAATATGAAGCTGCCGGCGAGTGGGACGGCGGTGGTGAATCGGAGTATGGGGTTGGAGGAGTGTAGAGAGATGTGTTTGAGGGATTGTAATTGTAGTGGCTATTCGGATTGGGATGTGAGGGAAGGAGGGAGTGGGTGTGTGATGTGGAGTGGGGAGCTTTGGGATATGAGGGAGTATGGTCAAGGTATTGGTGGTCAGAATTTTCATCTCAGATTGGCTGCTTCTGATTTAGGTATGTTCTTTCTTTCTTATTGTTTGCAATTTTTTTTCTGGGTTCATCTGCTGTACTGCAATATTACACATTAAGCTTTTTAGATTGAACTTACCACAAAGTAAGTTAAATTAACTTCTTGAAAACAAAGGGATATGTTTATTTAGATTCAAAAATGAAAAAGAAAATAAAGAAAATAGAAATAAAGGGATGTCTTTATGGAGTCTGGAGTGATGTTTTATCTCATATTTATGGGTATAGTCAAGGTTAGTTTATGTGGTTTGGATTGTTGGGGAAACCTCTTTTGTTTTAGAAACTAGATGAGTTTAGGTCTTTCACCTCTACTTGTTTCCATGGGAGAGAATCATGCATGATTTTACCTTTAAGCTATGTTTGCAACATAGGTTAGGTTTTAGTTTCGGTATCCGGACTGATCTAGAGTGTTAAATGGTCTCACATGATGGATCACTATTTGTACTCATACGAGTCTAGTACCATGAAAAATTTCTTTGCAGAAATGTATAGGAAAGAGAAGTAAGATGAAAAAGAAAAAAATATATCAAAATGATAAAGAGGATTATTAATATAGTAAAAGTCATTCTATTTAGATTGGTGTTGTCATCCTTACAAACTAGACAAACAATTGAGAAATTACTAATTAGAGTTTTTTTCTTTTGATCTACACGAGTCAAATCTAATTAATACAAAAAAGCCTGTTTTAATCTTACAATTTCTTTTTCTTTTTCTCTAGTTTTCATGATAAAAAAAGTTGTAGTATCATATGATAAGAAAAATTAACTTTTCAACTCAAACTGTAAAAATAATTGAAAATAATTCAAGTAAATAATTTATTTATCAAAATTACACATATATAAATAAACTACTTACATTATTTCGGTCATTTTATCGAAAAAACACAGTTTTCTCATATCTCACGTATGATTTGAGAGTAGACCAGAATGTTTAGCTCAGCTTTATTACAGCTTTTGGGCCTTCGATCAATTAATCGGCCTAGGCCCACCAAAAATGGTAGATGCCAGTGGCCGAACAGCTAACTGATGTAATCAAAGCTTGCGTCATCTCACAATACAAATTGCTTTTAATGTTTTTGTATTTACGACATGTCATCTCGATTCTTAAATGCACACTGCACACGTATCTTGCGGTGAGAAAGTTGCCTGTGATTATACACCCATTAGTGACAGTCAGGTTAGCTTTACCCTCCCTCAATTAGCTGCGTGAAATGATAGCTTAAATAGAAAATTCAGTTTAACTGTGTGAAAGGGAAAGAGAGAGTGACTGTTTTGTTGGACGGTCGGAACCAAATTAATTCAAACGCTCGTGGGCCGTCGATTCTGACTTGTGTAACGTCGTAATCTGGGCCCTCCCTTCGCCACGTTGTCGTTTCCACCGTCTGCTTTTAGTTTGCACCTACTGTATGTCCACATGTAAGAGAAATAAAGGCGGGAAATTTTCACATTTGATTTACAATTTAACTATTAGGTGGTAAGTGTAATTAATTAAATTTTAAATAATTAAATGATATGTTATTAATTAATAATTTAATATTTTATGATTCGTCAAAAGAATTTAATAGATTAATTGTGAATAATTGATATCTCATTTTATCACTTAAATTTAATAAATAATTTGACCAACTCAATTTTTTTAATTCATGTATGTTATTTTTGCGGTTGTTGACGGTTCATTTTAAAATATGTGGTGGTTGCACAATTGTTTTGTTAGAATGAAATTTTAACTAAATTAGTCATATCAAATGAAACACGAGGCATTAGTTTTCAATTTTAATGTTAATAATGCGGGCCTGCTGGTCTTTCTATTCCATTTTTAAAGAGACATTTTCTTTCGTTTTTCCCAAGGCACCCGTTGATTTTTGTAGGAATTAGTAGCCCAATTGGATTTCTCTGCGGTACGCAATTTACAGTAGTTAAATTTAAATTATCTGAGTTATTAGATGAATTTTTTTTTTTTGCTGTTCGTAAAATCGCACACTCAATGATGATTTTTTCATTTCAAATGTTAATAATACTTGTACTTTTGCGACAATGACAATCTCTTAGCGCGAAAAAATATTAATAATTTTAGCATAATTTCAACAATATTATGTAACACATGATATTCTGCCTCACTTTAACGTAAGATAAATAAGTACAATAAAAACATATGTAATGGGATCAACACACTTCACATTTTAAAATTTAGAGGATGACAAAGTTTTACTTAAAGATACTAACACCCCTATAGTTTAAAAAAAAAGATAAATATGACTACTCTATTTAGATACCTAGACTCATTTAAGTAATATTGACTCGCACATGAGAAAACCCTCAAATGGTCGTTTCCCTCATAACCCGAGAAAACACTTAAAACACGAAAATTTGAGTTCTACCCAACAAGCAATATAGAAAAATAAGAGTATTCTTGATATTTTGAGAAATTTTAATGCGTTAGTAAGGAAATAATGTTTTTGGGTGTTTTTAGTCTTCAAAATAAAATGTTAAAGGAGGTCCGTGTCTTTTTTTAAACTGTAAGGGATGTTCGTATCTTTTAGATAAATCTCAAAGGATGTACAAATATTTTCCTTAAAATTTATTTGTCTTTGTATGATCCAGTTATAACGGTGGTGAGCACTCCAATAGTGTAGCAATTTTCTGATGTTCTTTTTATAGCTTTTTAATTAGCAAAGACACTCATTTTCACTAATTATTACGTATAATCGCTCAGAAGAAGGTGGGAGAATGAATTCTGACAACAGTAAACGAAAGACTACAATTGTGATCACTACAACAGTTTCCATTGCCATTCTACTATCAGGATTAGCCATCTGTTTTATATGGAAGAGAAAGAAACTCCAAACTATATGGAAAGGAAAGATAGAGCAGAAAAGTAATGCGATCTCTTTTAGTTCTATCTATCTATATATATATATATATATATATTGAGAGATGATCAGTTAGACTAACAGTTTTGATCTGGGTTTTGTAAATGCCTATCAGGTTCCATGGAAAGAAGTCAGGATTTACTGATAAATCAAGTGGTTATTCAAAGTAAAAGAGACTACTCAGGTGAAACTGAGAAAGATGAGCTAGAATTGCCATTGTTTGACTTTACTACCCTTGCAATTGCTACTGACAACTTCTCTGATGCAAATAAACTCGGGCAAGGCGGTTTTGGTAGCGTTTACATGGTATGTCTTACTCTTCATGCGTCTTATGGCTATGTTTGGATGTCAGAAAATTTAATGTTTTTGGATGTCGGAAATTATAAACTTCATACGTATATATAATACATACATATAAAATGTATACCTTTCCATCATACTTTTAGAGATCCAAATACAATCTAAATACGCAGATAACAGATTAGTAGTAACTATCGAGGAATGATCGGAAAGACCTACGTGTGAACATTTTTTCAGGGTAGATTGACGGAAGGTCAAGAAATAGCGGTAAAGAGGCTGTCAAAGACATCCGTGCAGGGAACGGAAGAATTCAAGAACGAGGTAACGTTAATCGCGCGACTTCAACACCGGAATCTCGTCCGGCTATTGGGTTGCTGTGTTGAAATGGAGGAGAAAATGTTGATATATGAGTACATGGAAAACAAAAGCTTGGATTCTGTCCTATTCAGTGAGTTTCTCTCATTCATCAACATTTTCTTTTCTAAGTAATTCTTTGTATATATGCTGACTATAAGAAGGTTGGTTTCTTTAGATAAGGCGAAAAAGCAGTTGCTGGATTGGCAGAAGCGATTTAACATTATCTGTGGGATTGCTAGAGGACTTCTCTATCTTCACCAGGATTCTAGGTTTAGAATTATTCATAGAGATCTCAAAGCAAGCAATATCTTGCTTGATAAGGGAATGAACCCGAAAATATCGGATTTTGGTATGGCTAGAATTTTCGGGACAGATCAAACAGAAGCAAATACAAGAAGAGTGGTCGGCACGTAGTAAGTATAAAATATACGTAGGTTGTGATTGGTGCACGACTCCTGCTATATAATATAAGAAGTATTTCAAGGTTTGGTACTTAATAAAAGAATTTTATTGCAATTTTATAAAGTAGCTACTACTTGATTTAAAAAAAAAATTAAACCAACGTAGATCAAATTGAAAATCAATGTTAACTTATAGGGCTAAATGTACAGTTTACCTCAATTTTAATTAGTATAGTCTTAAATACAGAATTTGAATCTAACTTAACTACCATTTAATGTCGTCATGCAGTGGTTATATGTCGCCTGAGTACGCAATGGACGGCCAATTCTCGGTGAAATCCGACGTATTCAGTTTCGGCGTTTTGGTGTTGGAGATCGTTAGCGGAAAAAAGAACCGAGGATTTTACTACGCAAACAATGAACTTAACCTTCTAGGATATGTAAGTATTGTTCCATAGAAATATTAGGGAGTATTACTTTTGTCTTATATCATAAAACTCTTAGTGAAATTATTACTTTAACCTTTCAGATATGGAAGCTATGGAAAGAAGGGAATGCTTTTGAGATTGCTGATCCAATATTAAGTGATTCATGTTCACCATCAGAAGTGTTGAGATGCATACAAGTTGGTCTATTATGCGTGCAAGAGCGAGCAGAAGATCGACCGACCATGTCGTCCGTCGTTTTAATGTTGAGTAGTGAAACAGCAAAGATGCATCAGCCTAAAAGTCCAGGTTTTGTTGTAGGAAGGAATGAGACTGATTCATCCTCGAGTAAGAATGAAGAGTCATTTACAGTAAATCAAGTTACAGTTACAATACTAGACGCCAGGTAGTGAATTTTTTATGAACCATTTTCCACATAAATTTGTACATCCTAAGAAAAAAAAACAAAAAAAAACTTCCAATTTTCTTTATAGATCAATCTTCCACTATATTGTTTTGCAGAAGTTGAGGCTTAATTCATACTCCTCTATGAAAAATGCATCATTTTTTAAAGAAATTGCCACAGTCCTTTAGTCTCAATTCTCCCAGACTTTCCATCTTCATTTTAAAATTCCATTTTCACTATAAATACATTGAGTAGGCCTCTTGGTTTGATGTCAGTCCATCACCTGGATCGTCTGGCACAGACCAGGGGTGGCATCATCAAATAGGTCTTCATGACGGCTCAGACAAGGTCTATGGCTTCCATGAGCGTCAGGCTCGACTCTCTAGTGTAGCCCAAAAAATTCTATTGTCCCTTTCATTCCATACACAAAAATAATGAAAGCTTGTTGTAGAATAGTAGATTTTATACATTTTTCCCATGTATGAGCTAAGAAACAATTTATGACTTGCTCCCAAGAGGAGCAGTTGTAAAGCAGATCACATTTCTACACTAGTTTATGCTAGATAGTAAATAATATAACCGTCACACAATAGTAAATAATCAAATGACTTCATGTAATTCACACAAAATAAAGAATTTTGTCTGCACCACTATTCCTTTTGGTAATATCGTCTTTTATTGCTAACTTATTTCTAAAAGCCAACTACATAACGCTGAATTTATGGGCGACTTTAAGAAACCAGACAAGACTATGCCATCTGACCTTGTATTTAGAACCTCGAAAGTGTAAGTAAACATTACTCGTAGTGAACTGTCCCTGAAAGCAATCAACCTAGCACCATTTGTCAGACAAAGAGGGGTAAGGGGAGGGAGGGGTGTCTTTGAGCTTCTCAATTCCACAAAGGCTATGGTATTTGTAATTGGCTAAATCCATGTCCCATCATATTTAATCATACTCACCTTAATCTGTTAGTTCCACTCTGTAGCAATCATGAGCTGCCTGCGATAATTGTGTTCAGTAGAATCCCACGGGGATGCCAAGGGAGTTCGTAGGTTTGAGCTAGCACCATCTCCAATCTATACCATGTAAAAAGTTGTCATTTCGTCCGTAAGTTTGAGCATCTTTCTCCAGCTTCAAGATAGGTTAGATGACATCTTTGTTAGCTAACTAATAGTATTTAGTTAGTTTACATTGCTGAGTTATCTTTATATTAGTGGTTACTGTTGTAATCACCCGGTTTGTGCTAGTTTGGTAGTTTAACAGCCTGACTTATACTGTAGGTTGTATTTAAGTCAAATTTTTAACTGTCTTGATCATAAGGATGAATATACCAGAATAAGTTTTTCAATATCATCTTCATGGTATCAGAGTCAATTGACAAACGTCACCCATGGCCAATTCTCAAACTTCACCTCCTACTTCTTTTTCTTCGCAAGGAAACTCTATTGTTTCTCCATCTTCGAGCTCATCTTCAAGCTCGCACTCACCTTTATTTTTCCTAACAAATATTTACAATATCATTTCCATATGTTTAGATTCAACAAATTTCGTGTCTTGGAAGTATCAGATCTTGCCAATTTGTGAGCACATTCATTATTTGGATACATCGATGGCTCAATTCCATGCCCTAGCAAGTTCTTGCAGAATGAAAAAGGTGAGCTTACTTCTCAAATTTCTCTAGATTTCAACCATTTCATCACTTCAGATCAAACGTTAATGATTTTAATCAACGCTACTCTGTCTCTAACAGCTCTTTCATATGTGGTTGGACGTCAATCTTCTCAAGACTTATGGAACTTAATTGAACGCAGTTTTGCATCTTTGTCAAGGTCAAACATCCTAAGTCTAAAATCGGAGCTTCAAAAGATTTATAAAAAACCTACTGAGTCTATTGATACCTATATTCAACGAATCAAGTTAATCACTACATTATAATGGACAACTAATCTAAAAAAACTAAGGTCATGATTTTAAAATGAGTTTAAGTCCTTGAGAACGAATTGCACTACAATGAAAAATAATTCTCTAAAGAAAACTAAGGCCATGGAGATTCTATATGGGGCCATGGAGAATCCATCTTGGGCCATGGCCTCGAATGAGTCTAAATCCTTGAGGAAAAAAAAGATGTATGGCTGAGGGAAGGAAATAAAGAACACATATATGGAGATTCTGTCTGCAGGAGGTTTGAGAATCTATCAAAGGATTTCTAAGGCTAAGGAAGAATTTAAAGAATTCTATTACTGATAGAAGTGGCGATCTCGTCTTGCTTGCTGGGAGAGACGAAGCTTCAGGAACACCTTTTCCTGTCAGATCACGAGCAATCACTCAACAATGAACAGTAATTGAAATCGGCTGGGAATGAGTACCTATCATTGGAATACACTACAATGGGCAGTCGTTCGCTAAAGGAAACTAATGTCATGGTTTTACAATGAGCCTAAGTCCTTGAAAATGGATTGTACAATGAGAAGTCGTTCTCTAAATGAAATTAGGACCATGGTTCTACAATGAGCCTAAGTCCTTGAAAATTGATTCCACTGCAACGTGCAACCATTCTCCAAAAGAGACCAGGATCATGGTTCTACAATGATTTTATCCTTCAGAATGGGCTGCGCAGCAATGCGTGGTCGTTCTCTAACGGAAACTGGAACCATGGTTTAGAATGAATCTATGTCCTTAGGAACAAGATACATTGAAACGCATAGTCATTCCTAGAAGGAAATCAAAACTGATCATGGTCTAAAAAGTAAAGCCCAACACTACTACAAAAAGGGATTTTAATGACGGCAGAATACTAGCTTTTATGACAGGCACCTTAAACCTGTCATAAAAAAACAAGTGCTGAAGAGGTTTCTTTTGTTTTTAGCTAATTTGACAGCTTTTAAATAATTTGTCATAACATGTTCATCTACCATGACAGATAATTCTAAAATCTGTCAAAATCTTTTTTTATTAGATTATTTTTTACACTCTCATATTACCTTTATATACAAAAATGCCTCATATAATCCTAATTTGTCTCCCTCAACTCCATCGAGCCTCCTCTCAACTCCATCTCCCTCGACACTCCATCTCTCTCTCTCTCTAGCTTAATGTCGTCGCTCCTTCGGTCTCTCTCTATTGCTCTCTATCTCTTTCTCTCTCCGTCTTTTTAGACCTGGTCTTGGTGACAGCGAGCTCCTCCGCCAGAAAGAGTCATCTCTCCCTTCCGGTAGTAACCTCAAGCTCCCATTGAAGCTATACTGAAGCTTACGCAACTCCCCGTGAAAGCTGGTGAGCTCAACCCTAAGTTCACGATTTTGATTGTAGATATGTATGTTGTTTCAGATCTAATTTTAGATATTGGATATTTTAGGGATTTTGGTTGTAAATTTGTATTTTGTTTCAAATCTTTTCTTCTATTTATTTTTTTCCTTTCAATGTTAGTGTATTTTGTTTATTAGATCTGGCTTCAGCATGGACCTTGCACATAAACTGGAATGTTGTTATTGCTCTCTTTGAGCATTCAACTAAGAGAAGGATGGTTGTTTGGCTTTCTTGGCTTGCTGCAGGGTTTATGACTAAATGTCTGAGCCTCAGTAAGTTATCTCCATGGGAATCTGCACTAATGGTGGTGGATATTATCACTATTCATACTCTGTTGTCAGGGGTTGTGACAGGATTGTACCAGTCGATATCTATGTTCCTGGTTGCCCTCCTACAGCCGAGGCCTTGCTTTATGGCCTTCTCCAGCTGTAGAATATGAATCAAGAAGCTTTCTCAACATGCTGCTAGAGGGGATCGCTATTTTGTGTTTATGGATTCAATCCTCAAATTAGGCGGTGAATTAATTTTTTCATATGTTATCTTGGTCTTTTACAAATGGTGTGCAAAGGGTAGAGATACAAATGTATTTATACCCTTTGAAGATATATAAGTGAATAAATAATACTTTTTACTCAAAAAATAAATTAGAGGAATGAGTGATCTAAAGATTAGAAAATTGATATGCCTGAGTAAAGAGTTAACAAGTATCGGGAATATTGTTTTTGTGCATCTTTTGTGTTCTTGTAGTTCAAATGTTTCTCTTTGTTTACTTTAATCACTACCTTCTATACATGTGGTTCAATTCTTGCTTTCTTTCAATTAAAGGAACTACCAAATGGCAGTTTGATGCATCTACGAGCACAAACAAAGGTAGAACTTCAAGATGCTTTATTTTCCACTCAACAAGAAGAAATGGATCACATAATTGAAGTTGAGAGCTCATTTTCTTCTTTAGTTAAACTCATGTTTTCATTATTTTTTCTATCCTAGACTTTCGTTGTGTCCTCGACCTACATTTGCTTCTACTAATCAGGCCCGTCTGAAATTCTAAAGGGATGGTTTTATATTATCTTTGTTTCTTGAAGTCGGTAGTGTGGGGCTTGGTGAGGTTAGTTACTATTTGATTTTCTTGCATGAAATAGCCCAAGGTCAAAATCACAAGCATTATGGTGAGACTGATGCCAACATATCAACATCTTATGCTTTATATTTAGGTCTTTGTTATCATATTTTGACTTCATTTACTTTTTTCTATTTAATCATAGAAAAAGAGAAATGTGGATGTTTTAATTGTGATTTATTATTAAACAGGTATCACCTCTTGAAATTAAACAGAAAATATGCTAAGTTAGAAAAACAACTTAAGTGTCTTCTTCATATCATGGGTGGAGCTAAGATTAGCATCTTTCTTCCTTTGCTAAAGGGCTCATTTTCTTCTTGGATGTGGCATGAGCTGGGAATACTAGTAAGTCCTCAGAACGGTTAAAATGTCAATATATACAATCATCTTTAAGGATTTGATGCTATAAAACTGAAGGTGAGATATAAATCAATTTGCTATTAAAGTTTTTACTTTGTAAAATATGTTTAGCTATATGAATCTAAAGGTGTTTATTTGGTTAAACAAAAAAGTTATATATTTTGGAATCTATAAGAAGAAAATACAAAAGTGGTGGATAAGGAATCCACCATGAAAAGAACAAAAAGAAAGATTCTGGAATCCATCTTTACTAGTTAATTATCCTCCAATGGTAGGTAGCAAGGCAGAGAAATTTGAACTCTATGTCGATGCCAATAGGATCTGGAGTAATGAAGAAGCTATATAATTTGGCCACCAACACTACTACAAAATTGGCTTTAATGACAACAATAATTTTTGTTTGTCAACAATCGAATTAGTTTCTAAATAAGTGTGACCTTAGACATCGTTTAATTACTTTCTTTTTACATGAAACATGGTAAATTTGATCTAAGTCATTGGTTCTAACTCTAAAGCTATCGGCTTTGTTTGATGTCATTTTGCTTCATGGAAATGTAAGTTATTGACAGTGCTAATCCTTTAATATCTCTCTTTTGATATTTGGCAGTGCTGATGTTAAGAAATTGAAGAAGTTGATTCTGCACAATCCCTTCATTTTAACTCTGCCAGAAATGGGAGATATAAAAGATGAGATTATCCCGAAAAATGTACAGTAGTTTTAGGTAAAAATTTCTATGGCCTCTATGAATTTTTGATAGCTCTTTTGGGTAATGATTTTGTAGCCATGGTCCTAAGGAATTAGTGTACATAAATAGCAATTATAAATGTCGAGTCATTTACATAAATTAGAGAGGAAGCATACTCAAATTCTTAAAGCATGTAGAAGTTATCTTACTTAGGGTAATTCTCGTGCAAAAGTTATTACCAAAATCATCTCAACTATGAAAAAGATAATTTCATAATATGGAGAGAAGCATTACTCAAATTTTTTTGTCATTACTCGTTACATTTACAGTATTCTAAGATAATATGTTAGTCTTGCTGCAATTTAAACTTTAAGGGCATTTTTAGCTCTTGTTATGACTATTCCTACTCTTCTATGATAATAGAACTTATTATAGTATTTTCAGTTATGTTTAGAAGCTATATTGTCAATATTTGTAAAGAAAACCGTATCCGAAGCATTTGGGCATTATTATAAATTCTTTTATTTTTTTCTTATTACTTAATAGGACTGTCAGACTTTGTTCCTTATGCACCATTGAATCATCTTAATTTCCCTTTCCTGTGTTGACTATGGTGAACTTATCTCACCTTTTGACAATGGTGTGTTTTCCTGGTCATGTACTAGATATGATGTGCTGCTCGTAACAAATTACTTTATATCCCTTCACTCTTGAAGTTATAGTGCCTCTGGTATTGAATATATTGCTCTGATGAGCCAGTGACCAACATATTTCCTATCTTAAGTAAGTGTTTCTATTTTTCATAGAAAAAGTAGGTTAAAGTTTCAGTTTTTTGACATTTGTTATTATTGCATTTCAATTTGCGTATTAGTTTTTGGCGTTGCTCATTTTATTGATTGTTTGATACATTGTTATGCCAACTGCTATGCAAGAACTAAAGATATCATGCACATGTTTCTTTGGTTATGTGACCTTGTTTGAAGTCCACTTTGATAGGAATTTTGATAGTTTATATGTGGGGATTCTTATATTTATGTTGCTTTATTCATATATGGTCACATGATAGACAATGTTGTCTTCATTGTTACGGGAACTTTGCACAAGAGAGATGTTCAGGAACTACTAGAGAAATGCCACCCTTTGGGCATGTTTGACAGGTACTTCACATCATAATAGTTTCGATATAGTTTTTGAACGCACCAGTTAAGATTTCATAATTTTCTTTTCTCCTCAGCATTGTTACACTGGTAGTTACTCAAAACATGAGGGAGCTCTACAGACTAGTGCTTGTTGACACTCCACTTGTTCCATACTTCTCAAAGTGTATTACATCAGAGGTGGATACAATTGCCTTCCTTTCAAATCTACTTCTTTTAGGTTTTGGCGATCTTTTTAGTTTATATAGGTTCTCATATTGTGAATTTTGACCACTATGTTCTGATAACTGCAAATATTTAACTACTATGTTTCAACAACACTTTTTGATCCTCTAGTCTTTGAATTATTTTTTTCCTCAAACTAGATGATGATTGATAAAGTTCCAGGTTTACTATGTCATCCATACTGAATAAGCTTTTGCCAATTATCATGAAGATCAGGAGTGGCGTCTTGGAACATTTGATTTATTTTCTTATACTGGTGTTGGTTCATATAGTTTACTTTTGGTATTTATCATTTGTCTCTTTAGTGGTAGGATTTGGATGTCATGAACATAGAAATAATGAGGAACACTCTCTACAAGGCATACCTTGAGGATTTCTACAGATTTTGTCAGGTGACTACTATTTTCTATATTATGATTTATATTCCTTCTATACATATCTATGTACAAAACTAATCTTAATTATGGTTTTAATAGTTTGATGGAAATAAAATCTAAGTATTGATAGTGGAAAGCGTATTGGTGCTTGATATTTTATTTATACGTGTACTTGAAGATCCAACTTGATTTTCGGTAGATAATTTGATTTTTTTTATTTAGTTATTCTATATATTTTACTAATTGGATAAAAGATTGTTAAGAAACAGGCATGCCCACTCACACATATTGAAAATACACCAGCATTATTCAGAACGACCATGTTATTCTAAATGTATGTTGCTCGTGACAAGATTGGACTGGTTTAAACTTTCAAAGCATAATGGATGAAGCAGAAAATATAAGAAACACGGTATGCTTAAAGCATGAACTTATTCCAGCATAGGCCAATTGTGCATGCCTTCATTTGTATTGTTAATTATTACCTAGCTCTTCCTGTCAGTGACACTTAATCTATTATCTATTTGTTCGAAGAAGGAAAGTTTGAACTTGCTAAAGCTAAATATGAAAAGGCAATAAATTCTCCTAATTCTCTCTTCACCTAATATCTTGTTGTAATTTTGTAGTGATAAGTCCATTTTGTTTTCTTCATATGATCTCTATAAAAACTTGCATTACTTATAACTTTTAAAAAAAATTGGATAACTGCATATGATGTATATGCCAGAAGTTTCTTGAGTTGCTTTCTAGTTTCAATTTGTACCAGTGTTGTCCTTCTTCATACAAACTTTTGGTCGTTCAAAATTGTTGATATGCAGGCATTCAATATGTTCCTCCTTTTAAAGTTAAAATAATATAAATGAAAAACTGTCATGGGAAGACAGGTTTTTCCTTTCCATCACAATTTTTTTTAAAATGACCCTTTAATGACAGGGATTCTCCGTCATTATAGGTGTTTTTGCGGTACCTATAATGACGGTCAATACTCATCATTATAAGTATTTTTGCGGCACCTATAATGACAGGCAATTCCCGTCAGTAAAGGTCTTTTTAGGCAAGTTTAATGACGGGGATTCCCTGTCATCAAAAGTTTTTTTGCGACACCTTTTGATGATGATTTTTGATAAAATGAGTTTAGATGACAGTCAGATAGATGACAGTCGCATCCCCGTCATCTAAGTCTCATTTTATAATAGTGCAAGTCTTTTTAGACCCATTGATTGGCAAAGGAAAACAAGAATCTTTAACATAGTTCAGAATTGATTACTTAAACAAATATCAAGTCGTTTCAACCATCACACTCTTCTCGTTAAAAGCACATGGCTTGACATCTCGTGACCGTAAAAAGTGGATGCTTCTAATGACAATGAGACGTAAGTCATTATTGCATGACGTGCGATACTGGGGCGGAATCGTTGCATCTCAAGAGTTATTATTGCACATCAACAACTTACAACCGTTAAAGATAATAGGGGTCATTGTACGTGAATCGATTAATTAGCTGGCACATCATGAGAAAAATAATAAAATAAATAAAAATTTGAGAGCCAATCTAAAGAGGGGAGGCAGATTACTGATATGGCGTGGCTATCTGAGGTCAACCAAGTGTGACTGTCAGATAGAGTTAATGGACAATATTGGTTCAGATTAAAAATAAAAAACTGACTCAAAGATAGAATATCTCTATTTTTGTTTTAAATATATTCAGTAAAATCAGATTTCATATAATACACTTGCCTCTCAAATTTTGCCTATCAAGAGAGGTTGATGTAACCCAAAATTTGTCTATATAAAGAGAGTCTGATGTAACTCAAAAGGAAGAATACCATAAGTCTACTCTTTCTCTCATTATTTTTGTATGTAAAATTTTTTTACAAGTGTGTAATTTCTAGTGTTCCAAAATTGGCTTTCAAGGGTTACAGTTCCAGAGGTTTGGTAGTGGCTTGGGCCGATTGCGTGATTTGTGAGGTGTGGTGATAGAGGGAGATCAGAGAGAATGAGAGACTGTACCATGTGAGAAACTGATAGAGTTTGAGTGAGTTTGGGTTGAGTTTTTTGGAAACCGAGTAGATATTATGTAAAACAAGTCCTCGTGATTAATTATTTAGTTTTAAATGTATAAAAGCTAACGCTCTTATTATGATTTTCTTTATAATACATTGCATTTATTATTGTTTTTACGTAACCTCTAAATTGTAAAGCCGTAAAAGTCAATAGAACCTTAAAAGAGAATTGAATTTACAAGAACACCCCTGTCAAGCATTTGAAAGGATAAGCGGTGGTGATAGTCGTCATTAATGAAAAAGTTGATGGGAATGATGACTTTTGATCCTCTGAAAAAAGAAAAGAAAGAGACCTCATTCCATCAGTCAAACATGAAATGCCCCTCCCTATTTGAAGCAAATTAACCGACAAATTTTCACGACATTTGGGAAATTTGTAAAACACCATAATTTCATGTTAGAAGCGTGTCAAGGAAGTTGCACACTTTTCGCATGTGTGATCTTAATTGCTTTCCATTAATGATCGATTAGGATTGGAAATACTCAAACATCCCTTCCATCTCATATGTGAAAAATCTTTTAGTTTAATATTATCTATATAATGAATTCTATTGAATTATTTTTCTACGCTGAAATATAAATCGATTATAAAAAAAATTGAGTTTTAGTTTGAATATAAAAAAAAATTGATTTTAATGCTTTCAAAATCGAGAATAAAATGAGAGCTAATTTAAGTATTACGTATTTTTTAAACAATATTAATTTTTTTGTCAGTGAAACCTAACATGAGGAATGATAAGGTTGGGTTGACGCAATTAGTTAAGCTCACACACTCATACCTTAGAGGTTATGGGTGAGTCGTATTTTTTCATTTCTCTTAAAATTTGTAATATAATTTTGACAAAAAAACTTAACATAGAAGAAGTCTGTGTCATTTAAACAAAATATAGATGTTATTAGAGGAACTTTTTTTCACTATTTAAAATATGAAAATATATTAAATATACATTAGTTAGGATAGTAAGAAAATAAATGATAGAGCATTTAGTATTTGTATAATGCATAAAAACATAATAAATTTCATTTTCTACTTCAAATTGAAGTATATATAATAACAACTTTTCACTAAGATATTCATATTTGATTTTTTAATGTTTCTTCACATGTCTTGTTTTCCCTTAATACATTCTAAGCTATTTTATCCTAGTAATTTAAGGCATACAATCTATTATGTTTTAAAAGTTGAATACAGTTTAATAAATGACCATATGAGATGTAACAAAAAACAAAATTATACAAACTGATATGAATAATTATTTAAGACAATGTATAAATAATTTAAATGTTTAGTTATTTGATATGTAAAAGATAATTTAAGACTTTCTAAAATAATTAGACAATATTGTTTAAAATTTTAAAAACACTAATCATTTCATTTAAAATTATTAATTTAAAGGATAAATAATTAAATAAAAATAGTGAGAATTAATTTATGTCCAGAAAATGTTACTCCCTCGTAGCCTCATACTATATATAATACTAATCATAGAATCATTCAAGGTAGAAGTCTTAAGTTAAAATTCTATTTCCTTTGATCTAACAATATGTTGATATGTACTTGTCATTTTTACCCTTGGTATGCCTTCTTCATCTGTAATTTCTTTTATCATCAAGGGTATGATTGTCTTTGCGTAAGTACGTCAGCAATCTGGTCGACATCGACTGCAATCTTGGAAAAATCTGATGTCAACGCATGGATCAAATTTTCTCCTCAGAGCAGCACCAAGGGACAAATAAACAAACTGTGTGAAAAATCAATAATATCCTTGAATTCAGCTGCGCATTTGCTTGAACTTTTATGCCAAAGCCATGGGTGTGGAGGTAATTAAATAACAATAATCACAAGCTTCATTAGTTCCGAGCAGTCTCTCTGTGATAAAACCTCTCTAAACCTCACCGAGGAAAATAGAGAGAGAGAGGAGAGAAGGGAGTGAGATGGCGACTCAGTTCCCAGACGATTTCAAATGCCCGATTTCACTGGAAATAATGACTGACCCTGTTATACTCTCATCGGGTCATACTTTCGACCGGGTGTCAATCAAACGGTGGTTAGACGCCGGCCACCGGACTTGTCCAATTACCCAATTGCCTCTCCCTGAATATCCTTCCCTCATCCCTAACCATGCTCTGAGAAGCCTGATTTCCAACTATGCCATCGTCTCGCCTTCAAAAATACAAGCAAACACAGAGCCCCAAACCTTAATCTCCACCCTAACTTCTCCTTCTTCCTCCCTCGAATCCAAACTCAAGTCGCTCAATCAGCTTACCCGAGTCTCGAAGCGCGACTCGGTGATCCGTCGGAAGTTGATTGAGTCAGGAGTTGTCTCAGCTGTTCTCAAATGTGTGGGCTCCGATGAACCGAGCCTCCAAGAGAAATCGCTGTCTTTCTTGCTGAATCTTAGTCTAGACGACCATAACAAAGTGGGTTTGGTGGCGGAAGGTGGAATTAGCTTTATCGTGGCGGCTCTGCAACGTGGGTCGCCGGATTGCCGAGCCGTAGCGGCTACGACCCTAACGAGCTTGGCGGTAGTGGAAGTGAACAAGGCCACGATTGGTGCATACCCATATGCAATTCGAGCTCTAGTTACGCTTCTACGGGACGGCAAAAACCGCGAAAGGAAAGAAGCAGCCACAGCCCTTTACGCCATATGTTCTTTTCCTGAAAATCGGCGGCGAACGGTGGGTTGTGGGGCAGTGCCGATTCTGATCAGAATCGCCGATTCAGGTCTGGAAAGGGCGGTTGAGGTTCTGGGTCTTTTGGCTAAATGCAAGGAAGGTCGAGAAGAGATGCATAAGTTCAATGGATGCTTACAGATTTTGGTTCGAGTATTGAGGAATGGAACCTCAAGAGGAATTCAGTATGCTCTATTAACATTGAATTCACTCTGTTGTTACAGCGATCAAATGTGCACAGAAGCTATAAGTGAAGGGGTTTTAGATATATGTATTCGATTGGTCGATGATGATAATGAAAAGATTAGGAGAAACGCTTCAAGCTTGATTCAAGGTCTGGGAAGGATCAATCCTTCCCATCCTTAATGGAGGTGAGTCAAGATTCCAAATTTTTGTTCTCTTTCATATGGTGGATAAATACTGTACAAAAAATGTGAAATTTTGTTGAATATGGTTCTTTGTATGTACTGAATTAAAATAATGAATGACACAAATGTTCTAGCTTTCTGCTTTTAGGTGTTCTAGTGGGAAAGTAAGAAATCTACTTGCTGAAGTGTTATAGGTTTCAATTTGTTACAGAATTCTTGTTGTTGGTTTTGTACAATCCAAGAAGGTGTAGTAATCTATTCTGAATTGTAATAGGTTTCAATTTGTTACAGAACACTTTGTGTGATGTTTTTTCTATGGCACGCGTTTTGAGGATGTTTTATTATTGCACAGAGGATGAATTGTAAATTAAGCAATTTGTTAGTGATTTTTGTGGAAGCGAACCAGAAACACTTTGGACCATTTCATAGAACATTTTGAAGTGATTTATGATATTTATCATTGAATCTGTGAACCATTTCACCTTCACTAGACAGATTTGGAAAGATGGATTCTCATTGTGATCCTCATTTAAGTTGCAACAATTTTTTAAGACCTCAAAACTAGAAATTTTGAATATATTTTTTGTCTTACATATTCATATTTCACATTTAGAGTGAGACTATGCATTTTGTCTGGTCATAACAGTACTCAGCATCTACAGAAACAATATTTCAATTTCCATTGTACTAGTGTAATTTCTGATCAGGTGGGGGTTTGATTTCATCCCATCCTCCTGCTGTCTGCCGTGTTCTTAAATCAAAAGAATCAAGAATCAACTCTAGTTTGTTCCTTTATTTTCTAAGACTGGAGATTCTCATTTAACATATTATACAAACGAATGGCCATTTACATATTAGAAAGGCATGTCAAATGGTTGCAGTTGGTTATTCTAATTCACTTTATTTAATGTTTGTAGTGGAAAAACCCCAAGATTGTGGATTTTTCCAAATAGTTTTGCCTTTAGTTGTTTGGTTTTGCCAATTTATAGAAATGCATGATTAAATTTCTCAATATGCCATGTTGTGCATAGAGAAATATATGGATGTTGAGTTGGTAGGATTTAGTTTTAATAGATATGATCGTTTATCTAACAAAGACATTTTTGGTTTGGTTTGTTGTTGGATTTTTGTTTGTACTTTATTAGTGCTCTTTTTTAGAACAAAAATTTACTGCTTTGGGAAGAAGCTAGGGAAGCTTCTTGATTATTTTCATGCTTAATCTACAAAAAGTTGTGAAAGGAATATTGTATGGATATGATGGTGGCTGCCGCCCCTAAGAGTAGACCGTGACCAATTCTTTATTTGTCTGAGGTTTTATCTACTTTTTATTTTAAGAGAGGGTTGATAGGTTAAACGACAACGAATACAGATCCTCTTCGATTAAGGATTCAGCGGATTATTTGGGTCATTGAGATCAATTTCAACGGATCATATGAACTCGGTACAAATGTTGAGAAAACATGTATTTTTTTTTGTTTTTGTTCTTTAATCTTATTGTGCAAACACATCTGTTCTATATGATTTTTAATGGACGGATCCGATGTAACAAATTCACTTCTCTGTTTGTCAAAATAGGAGTAAGATCTGTATTCAAAGGTAAAGTTGTCATAACAATATTTCTGGAGCTTGGTCTAACAGAAGTTGATACTTATGCTAATTCTTTCATGTAGAAGGTATTATATCTGCAAATCTACTACTTGTGTCATATAGTTTTGTCTTAATTAGCCAAATAGGCAACTATAGAAAAATAAAGAAGAAAATAACCCAAAAAGTTATAATTTACACAAATGACTCAAATTTATAATGATTAATCTTTAAAATCTAAAAAATACAGTGAATATATAAAATTATCCTCACTAATAAGAGACCTTCGCTTACGTAGTTTATAGATACATATTATATAGTATATAATAAATACTAATATATAAACATTAACGAATGGTATATAATGACATATTGTATTATACAATATTGTATATCTTTGTAATATAGTATATATTTACATACCGTGTTATGTAGTTTTTAGTCTACAATTTTATAGTATACATACAAAATTTTGTAGTATATTTTAATATATTATCATATCATAGTATATATGTAGTATATTTTTACACATCATCAGTATATCTATAGTACATGTTTATATAATATTATTATATCGTAGTGTATTTTTATATATCATCCGATATAATTTATATACCATCGCAGTGAAGGAAGTCGTTACCACATCTGATCGCGTTGAAGGAAGACGTGATCAGATCTGATCGTAGTGAAAGAAGTCAAACTTGACTGATTGCTTGAGAATGGAGTCCATCAATGAAAATAATGTGCATAATCAATTCATAGAGTACAGTAGTGAAGTCACATTTTTATATCATTAAATTATGACTTCTAGTCATATATTATTCTCTTAATCCTAGTGGAATTTCTGTTTAAAAAAGGAAAATTTGTTGTATTGTCATTAGTAACCAAGAAAAGAACATTACATACATACTTGTGCGTTGATTTAATAACTCAAACAACACGCAGTAGATGAGGGCGAGAGGAAGGCTAGATTGTCCATTATTTAAGTGCCATTGTATGGAGCAGCTCAGCCAACTATATAAAGGATTTTCTATTCTAGCCAAAGTCGTATCCTGTTTTTCCTAGTAAGTAATATAACTTTTACACTTTTGTCAAAAGAAGAGAAAGTATACCATTACCAAGGCAGCCTCATGAAATGTGAAAAAGAGCAACAAAAAGCATATCTTTTGACCAACGGATTGGACGTTTGGCAGTCATGATATACCTAACGTACACTAATCTCAAAACAAGTGTAGAAAGATCAGAAAAATTAGGGAAATGAGTCACTAAAGTTTATGTTTAGTATTATATCCTTTAATTTTTTATTTTACACATATGAACAGATTTGAGAATAGATAATATAGTTAGTTAGAATTTTATATATTAATTTACTTAAAAGATAATATAGTTAGTTAGAATTTTATATATTAATTTACTTAAGTGTACTTGGTATAACTTAATATCTTTTTTAGGTTTAATTGTATTTTTTTATTACAGTTTTTTCATCTCTTCTCTCTTTCCGTAACTCTCTTCCGCGACTCATTCTATGGCGTCCATTGTCGCAAGTTTTTGAGATTTATTGCAATTTTTTCATGCCTCTTCTCTCTTCCTGCAACTCACTTCTGCGACTCTCTTTTACGGCCGCCACGACAAGATCTAGTCGTAACTTCCCTGGCCGTCATGACCAGATCTGATCGCAGTAAGCAATATTATAGAAATATATAGGAATTTGGCAAGAACGGCCCTGTTAAAGAAAGAATAAGCAAAAATGGACCCTAAAGATAGTACATGTAAATAAAAATAGTACATGTAAATATAGCCCACTAACTAATATTAAGAACTGGCTGGATTATAAAATTCTAAAAATAACTTTATTAACTTTAACAAAAGTTATCTAACTTCAATCACGGACATCAAACTTCAACAAACCGTATTTAGGTGCGTTTCGGATCTCCTCTATCTTGAACCAAATCCCTTGTACAGTCCATGATTAAGCCATCAACTTTGATACCATTTGTTGTGAAAGAATCGTCAATAAGACAATAACGAAATAATACTTTTAATGTAGTTCGGTCAATTTACCTATATCCACATATATCTTATTATATTATTATCATTACATATTTAATATCTACTCGATCGGACTTGAACAACTCATTAGCATTGAAATCATATTCAGCACGGGCAAAATCCTATGATTAGTTTCTCAATATCATGGGATATCTCCTACTGGGATAGAGTTTTTTCTCACATCTTAAAGTTTCCTTTTATCTTTTAGGGCAGAACTTTATCATTATTGGATGCTCCTTTTAGGATCTCTCACCCTTTGTCGAAGCATCGTGTTCTTCTTTCATATTAAAGTTGCCATCTATCCCTCAGAGAAGAATCTCCTCACAATGGATGTCCCTTTTAGGGTAGAACCACTTCTCACCCTCTATCGAGCAGAGCCCACAAACTCTTTTCATAATCACATATTTATAACGTCTAAAAACCATAATTTCTTCCTACTAGAGTTAGGAAACTCATCAATACACAATATCACATAATATCTTTCATGAAAACAACCTCATAAATAGGGAACATGCTCATCAAGGAGTTTGAGGTACCAAATTCTAACAATCTCCACCTTGACTCAAATTTCACCATCATCGAACAACCATCATCGTTGCAGCTCTACCTTGAACCAAACCATCTTCAATCACTTGCGTCATACTTCAACAAAACCATATTTTTGTGCGCTTTAGTTCTTCTCTATCTCAAACCAAATCTCTCGTATTGTCCAGGATCAAACTATCAAGTAGAGCCCACAGACTCTTTTCATAATCACACATTTATAACGCCTGAAAACCATAATTTCTTCCTACTAGAGTTAGGAAACTCATCAATACACAACATCACATAATATCTTTCATAAAATCAACCTCATAAATAGGGAACATGCTCATCAAGGAGTTTGAGGTACCAAATTCTAACAATCTCCACCTTGACTCAAATTCCACCATCATCGAACAACCATCATCGTCGCAGCTCTACATTGAACCAAATCATCTTCAATCACTTGCGTCATACTTCAACAAAACCATATTTTTGCACACTTTAGTTCTTCTCTATCTCAAACCAAATCTCTCGTGTTGTTCAGGATCAAACTATCAGTTTTGAAACCATTTGTTGTAATGGAAGTATAAATAAAATAATAAGAAAATAATTTTTTTAACGTGGCGGCCAATTAAATCTCTAATATACACATATATGCACATAATTGGACGTGAGATGAAAATAATACATGGAATAAAAAAAATTGAAATATTCTCATTATGAATTGAGTAGGGCTAGTGTTTTTACAATCTCTAGCCATCCTTCATATAAAAGATCTTGTCATAATATCAAGCATACCGGTTCTAGATAAAAATGATAAATCCAACAATTTCTTTGTCACCAACGTCTCTAAAGTTCCAAGAATTAATCGCTTCATCTATTCTCGTTCTCTCATCTGTTCTAAATTTTGTGTAAATCGTATCTCCATTATCCATCAAAATTGCAACTAAAATAGATGAGATAAATAAGGAAGAAATTTTCTCTCTCTTTCCTCTTCCCTAACCTAAGTAATTGAGTTTAATATTAAAAAAATAAATTAGTCCAGTTTGATATCCAACCAAATATGCGAATTTGGTTAAAAAAATATTCCAAAATTGCTAAATTAGAGTTTAATAATGTAGGTTGAATTTAAAAGGTTAAACTTCTCTACGTGGTGTCATTTCTATTTGGAAAAATTAAGAAATATGGTCATTTTTTTATTATTTTAGAAAATGACCTAAAAACTTTTTATTTGTGCAAATGACCAAATTTTCCTTCCTCTTTCTCCCTTCATCCTATCGTATTATCTCTTCATGTCTGCATCTTCTTCTCTCCATTTGCCTTTGTCTCCTCCCTTCGTCTTCTTTGCTTCTTTCTTCTATGTCGCTTTCTACTTTCTTTTTCTCCACTCGTTTTCTTCATTCGTGGTTTATTTTTGGGTCTTATGATCTATTTTTTTTTCTGGTTTGATGTATTTTTAATTATTTATTTTCTTGATTTTGTAGATTTATCGTTAAAAATGATTTTTCAATTTTGTAGTTTGATCTCTGGATTTTTGGTATTCCAGCGAGAGAGAGGTGAATAAGAGTAGGAGGATATGAGTTGGTGTTTAATTTCTAGATTTCTAAGATTATAACAGATGATATATAAAAATATACTATAAATATAATACGATATACTAATGATGTATTAAAATTTACTATGATATTTAAATACATCATAGTATACAATAGATGATATATAAAATATATTTCGATATATTGATGGTATATTAAAAATATACTATGGTATATACATATATAAAATGACATATTTTATATACCATAGTATACATATACATGAAAAAATTTCAATTTTATAAAAATAAAATTGAAAGTTAGAAAAAACCGACCGATTTTTTTTGTCATTCTCTTCTTTATTAAGAAAAAATTGACAGTGAGCCTTTCTAGTCCATGCTATGTAAAAAGTCCATTTTACAATGGCTTCTAAAAGTGGTGGAAAATGATGGAAGAGTTTCTTCAATGATCGGCCCACGTTTGGATAGTTTATAAAATTATATTTTTTGTTTTAAATTTGTATTATGAATTGATGCCCTTGATGGAAAACAATTCGAGTTCTAGATGTGTTTAATAGAAACTTTCGGTGTTGGAGTATGCTTGAGAATATTTTTCTTGAGATCATATTTATTTAAATAATATTTTTGCCATTTCAACATACATAAGTGTTTTTTAGCTAAATACTCTCAAACATTCTAAAAACCTAGAACTCATAATATACTACTAGAACTCATAATTTAATGATATAAAAGTGTGACTTAACTATCGTACTCTATGGATTGATCATGCACATTATTTCATTGACGGATTCCATTCTCAAGCAATGAGCCAAGCTTGGAATGGGGATGCGATGCTTGGTACCATTTCTTGGGCTTATATCACTGTTAGCAATATTATAGAAAATAGACACAATTAGAAATCTATCGCGGTTTTTAAAAATAAAAAGAAAGAATAACTTAAAATATAAGTATTTATAAATTTGACCAAATTAAAAATTGATCAAATAACAAACTCAACAACTACATAATCTATTTAACAAAAATATCTAAACATAATCTATTATAGCAGGGGTGTTATAATAATATAATAATAAAAACTTAACTACCTCTCCATAAAATTGGCTATTTATATCAAATGAAAATAAATCTAGACGTTTAACAAATGTTATTTAAAAGTGATCCAAATCCTAATTCCCCCTAGAAAATATAGGAATTTGAGCAAGAACGGCCAGAGACAATAAGTAAAATGGCCCCTAAAAAAGTACCTGTAAATATAGACAACTAACTAATATTAAGAGCTTACTGGAATATAAAAGTCTAACTATAGACAACCCTAATAGAAATTATCTAACTTCAATCACGGACATCAAACTTCAATGGAATCGTATTATATGCGCTTCAGATCTCTTCTATTTCAAACCAAATCTCTTGTAAATCCAAGATCAAATCATCAACTTTGATGTTATTTGTTGTAATAGAAACATCAATAAAATAAAATTAATATTTTTAACGTGGTTTGACCAATCTGCCTACATCTACAAATATCTTATTATGCTATTATCATGACATATTCAACATCGACTCAACCATCTTGTCTAAATCACATTGCATCCAAGTCTAAACACAACACACACAAACCATATCTTGAAAATCATAACTAGTTTAGACAAAAGTCACCATTCTTGATCGGGCTTGTTCAACTCACTAGCATTGGAATCATATTCAGCACGGACAAAATCCTCTAACTAGCATCTCAATATCATGGAGTATCCCCTTTGGGGATAGAACTCTTTCTCAGATCTTAAAGTTTCTTTGTATCTCTTAAGGCAGAACTTTCTCATTACATGATGCTCCCTTTAGGACCTCTCACCTTCTATCGAAGCAACGTCTTCTTCTCTCATCTTAAGATTACCATCTATCTCTTAGAGAAGAACCTCCTCACAATAGATGCCCCTTTTAGGGCAGAACCACCTCTCACTATCTATCAAAGTAGAGTCTACAAGCTCTGTTCATAATCACATATTTATAATATCTAAACACCATAATTTCTGCTGGAAGATAATCTTTATGTAGTCCATAGAAAAAAAAAGTCTTATGAAGCCAAAAAGCCTGGTGAAAGGAAGGCCTTTTCCTTACTTAGCTTAGAGTCCCAAAAGGTTTTATAAGTTGGAAGCTAAGAAGCTACTCGTTTATGAGTAGGAGTTCCCATCGGTCCAGAACTAGAAGTAAACTCAAAACCGACTGATTCTACCATAGAGGCCAACGATAGACAAGAACTCCCCCCCCCCCCCCCCCCCCNAACCCCCCCCCCCCCCCGACCCTATTCAAACTCGAGAATTTGGGTTACCGGTAACCAATCAGCTGCTTTTCATTCAAGTAAGGGCATGATTTAATATACTATGACGCGGTCCTGATTGAACGAATCAACTATTTCATTTCATAGTCAATTTATCAGCGATATTTCCATAGGTTAAAGAAGATGTCTGCAACTTTAATTGTCGTGGCCTTGAAGCTTGCAGTGGGAACAACGGCTCTCGAACAGTACGTGAGTTGCCTCGTACAGCAAGATGCATTGCGTTTTCCTCTTCTGTGGACGCACCAGAATATGATCATACTTCTCACCTAGTTCCTCAACGTCGTACTCCTTGGGGCAGTAAATCAGAACGGAAATGGAGTTGGAGCAGCCCCTTTCTACATGCTATCTTTTTAAAGCTCGCCAAAAGGGAAGTCTACTAACTCTAGGGCTACTCCACCCGACGATTCTTGTCTTCTTTCAATAATGCTTTGTTGGTCACCGTTGCGAGAAAAAGCTTAGCGCACTAAGAGTCCCAAGCCTCTGTCCGGCCGATCATTCCGCTGGTATCTTGCATTCACGCCTCCGTTTGACTGCAGCTCGGGCATGTTCTTCATGTTGCAACTGATAGAAAGGTGGAGAATCCTCCTGAGAATCAAGATGAGGGAAGTTCGTCGCTCCACTTCTGACTTCGTATGGGGGAAGAACGATATATTCTATTCTGTCTTTCGGCTCTATCTCCCCTTCTGTGAAACCTACTATGGAAGTTACTTGACTAATCCCGCAAGATACTAACCAGAGAATCCATGAATTCCGGGCACCTTCAGTAGCAGCAGGAATGGGAAAGACAAATAACCAGCCAACTATGTATGCCAGTCAATCAAGATTCGCCATCAAGAGAGGGGAGAGCCTTTACTTTAGGTTAAGTTTTCTACTAGAGGTAGCAAACTCATCAATACACAATATCACATAATATCTTCGATCAAAACAAACTCATAAATAGGGAACATGCTCATTTAGGAGCTTGAGGCACCAAATTCTAACAATCTCTATCTTCACTCAAAGTCTCCAACATAATCCTTTATCAATCAACTAATTAATGATGTTTTCAAAATTAAATCAAAAAACAAAAAATACCGCCGAAAATATCATTAAACGCAAATACATCAATTTTAAATTTTAATATTCTTGCAATCTCGCCTAAATGGTAAACAAAGAAGGTAAATAGTCTTCAACAATCAATAATTAAATGAACACAAATTTGAAATCCTGGAAACAAATAGGTTTCCAGTTTATTTACCATAATTTCATGGAAATAATCGTCAACCATGTTGAATAGGTAAATAATTGTCCACCACGTTCATGGAAATAAATTATTTACCCTAATTTCATGGAAACAAAAGGAAAATAGTCGTCAACCAAATTCAATCTGCGAAACAAATAGGTTTTTCTTACTACAAATCTTGAAAAAATGATGTATGAATTGCAGGTTAAAAAATAAGATGAATGGCGAAGAAAGTTAATTACGTGTGAACTTGTAGACCTAATGCCGAATTATAATATTTTTCCATAACAATGAAAGATAATCAGTTAAACCAAATTAGCTAAAATTATAATAAAATATTCTTTATCCTAAATATTATCAATTGGTTATGGAAAAAGATATTTCCATAACCCAAAATCCATAATTAGTTATTGAATATAATCGGGTAAATATAAATATAAATTTCATATTTAATTTACCATAAATATGTAAACTATTTTTTTTATTGTACTAATTAATTATAGTGAACTCACACAATCAACGATTCGTAACAACTTAGTGAGTATATATCTGTCAATATGAAATTAAGGTAAATAAACCGGTGATGTGGCACATAAAAAACTTTTATTCACCTAATAGAAAAACAAGACTATTTCATAATTCATACTTCTAGACTTATCTATTCGTTGTATTTTTTTTAAAATTTAATAATAGTAGGTTGGATTTAAAATGTACGTTGTGTTATTTCTATGCTATGTAAAAAGTCCATTTTACATGGGCTCCAGTTTCTGTATGCCCAATGGCTTCTAAAAATGAGTGAAAATGATGGAAGAGTTTCTTCAATGATCAGCCTATGTTTGGATAGATTTGGGTCAAACTGTAAGACTTGTTATCTTTCTAGCTAAAATTACAAATATGTCTGAAAAAAAATTTTTGTTGCAAAAATGGCCGAAATAAGGTAAATAATATGTTTACATCTATGTAATTTTAGTAAATAAATTATTTATTTTGATCATTTTTGGTCGTTTTTATAGATAAAACGTTTTCTGGTCATTTTTGCAGTTTGAGTTATATTTTTTATTTTAAAATTATATTCAAAAATAATTTTTCGTATAAAATTATATTCTTTATTTTAAATTTGTATTATGAATTGATGTCGTTGGAAAACAATCAAATTTTAAGGAATGTAGATGTGTTTAATAGAGGTGTTTGAGTATGTTTGGGAATGTTTTTCTTGAAAACACATTAATACATGAATAAATATAATTTATCAGATTTATTTGTCAAGTGTCCTTGCTTGATAACTTCTAACAGATATTTTGCTATTTCAACATATAAAAGTGTTTCTCAGCTATAAATACTCTCAAACATACTAAAAATATAGAAAAAAGGAACTATGATAAGGAAATATTTGCCTAAGTGGCTAGTGGGTCGAGAGAGGTCAAGAAATGCTCTTTTGACCGCATAGTGATATGCATCGGAATGAAGCTACTTCTATAATAATGCTATCCTCCCGAAAGCCCAACCACCTCCACCGAAAATCTAATTTCCATGATTGTATTCTTGTAAAGAAGGTTCATGTTGTCCCTTCTCCTTTCTTTTCTTTTTCTTTTTTCCTTTTTTAAAAACATTTTTATTTTTTATGTACAAAAACATTTTTCACGAAGTTTTATAAAATAGGTCTCCACCAGAGAAATATTTTAGATATTTACATTTAGCATAAATACACTTTAACACCTTAAATTATCAACCCTAAATCTCTAAAAGCTGTAATGTGCTTCATAAACTATTTAGAATTTTCATTTTAAACATTTTGTATAAGACCATTTATTTTTTTGTTACCGGGTCACTGCCCATAAACGCCTTAGTGTATCTGTTTCTTGTGACCTTAGTTTTGTTTCTCATTTGTGGCCATTGCATATAGCCTAAAACACATCATCGTGCATCTTCTTCTATTCTACTACATGAAGAACAGTGATTTGACTGACTCAATGGCAGAAAGGGGAAACAATAAGTTTACGCACAAGAAAATGGCTGTAAAACGATGTTGAAACAACAATGTTTCTGGTTTTATAACAAAAAAATAAATGGGTTTAAACGTAATCTTTAAAATGAACCTTTTGAATAGTTTAGGGGTTTAAAATGTAAAAATAAAAAATTATCTTTTGTTTTTCATTTAGAAGAATTAAAAGAGTGAGTTTCCCTTTTTTTTTTAAATGAAGAAGCGCTATTTTTTTTAAAGCTTATCTCTAACATTCTTGAACTAGAAGCCAATTTCTGTAAATCTTGTTTTTTGGTGTAGGACCGATTTTACTCTCTTTTTCGGATTTATATTTTCTCATGTTTGTTGATGCAAGAATTGTTGGACTTAGTGTAAAAGGTGTGTATATTGGAGAGAACAACTCAAAATCTTGACAGAAATTACAGCAAATAATAGTTTTAAGAACCCTTATTAATTTTTTATCAAGGTTTCTTCTTTTTTTTTTTTTTTGGATTTCTGTCAATTTTACTCATCTATTCATTAAAATGGTTGTTAACTAGAATTGTATAGCTTGAATTTAATTAAGTAAAAAGGACAGTTTTGGATTTTTTTCATCTTTTCTTATTATTTTAATTTAGAACATATTACCTCTTGATTATTGATTCCTTAATTTAAGTAATGTACAAACATATTTTGTTCGTATTTTTGTTTGTTTTTTTTAATTTACCAACATATATCAGTTTGTTATAAGTCCCTTAATTTAAGGGATTTATAAATTAATATTTACATTCACATTTCCTTTTGACATAGCTCCATAATCTAAGGTAATAATCAACTATCTTTTATGTTAGTTTTTCTTTTATGCAGTTTTTCTTATGTGTTTGCATATGTGAGATCCCCTTATTTTCAGGGTTTTAAGACCACCTATATTTAATATTAATTTTCTTAATAGTATACATTATAAAATAAATTAGATTTTATATTCAGTTGTATTTCAGTTTTTTTTATTGTTTTTCAATCTCAAACTAAAAATTCAGTTCTCATATAAAATTATTATTTAAATATTATATAAAGTATCTATTCTTCATATTTTTTAACTAAGGTAATTATTATTTATCCAACTATGTCAGTTTTATGGTATGAAAACTTCAATGGAAGTTTTTTTGTTTTTTTCAATTCATATGTTCTTATTTTCAGATGTTAAGTGATATTGACACGAAAAATATATAATGTTAGTAAACAAAGATGTTATATGTATGTTAATTGATATTACTTAGGATAAAAAATTTACATCATTCAGTAAACTATAACCAATGTAAATATATATCAACATCGATAAGATGTTTTTATTAATAAATGAAGATATTATATTCATGTTAGTATGTAATTACACAAAGATAAAAATGACATATTTTAACGTAGTACTACAATTCTTGTAAATACACACATTATCGCACTAAATTAACCAATATTAATTACAATTGATTCTCCGCATCTTGATTATCTCATTAATCACATCTTTGAGAATGTTGATGTTTTTCATTTGTTAAGCTATTTCTTGTCCTTTCATTTTAAATTAAATAAGTAACCATATTAATATTATGACATATTAATTGGTATTGTAGGTAAATTATTGATTGTGACTATTTATATCTAATATACTTTAACGATAGTCATTAAATAATAAGTGATAATATTGTTATTGAAATTTTTTTAATCTATGTCAATAATTATAAACTTGAATAGATGTGAAATCTGGTAGATATCAGTGGTGATTTCATAGATAGTAAATATTTATATGCAAACACATAATATTGTAAATATTATTATGTAAATATCAAAGAAAAATGGTCATATACATAAGAAGATCGTAAGCATTCCCTCCCACGTTGCATCCCTGTAGATGTCAGTCATTGTCATTGGTTATGTCATCGTCTTGTCACGCTGCGACTTGATATTGTAGTTGACTGGTAGGATTTGATTGTCTTTTAGGTGTGTAAATCAAGTTTACGTGAGAGAGAGTTTTCTTCTTTGTAGACTTCGTAAATTTATGAGAGAGAATATTTGAGTGTGTAAATTTAAATTTATTTAAGAGAAAAAAGTTTGAGGATCTGTTTTTTTAGAATTTTTTTAGAATTCTTCCCTTCAAGGGACTCCAATTTGTGCAAACTCGAACAATATAGAATATTCTCCCCATTTTAGAGGCCAATATTTATTGAAGATGAAGACATTGAAGCTAAGAAAAAGCAGACACATATCAAATTCAGACTAAAAATCATACTACATATTAATAAATCAGAACAAATCACAGAGAAAATAGAAGCAGTTCATATGAAATAGCAGGTCATACATACTAAATCGCAGATCACACGAATTTACAGATCACATAAAAAAGGTATAAGTAGAAATCAAAATCTTGGAGATCAGATCTTCGAAATCTCACAGGGTAGCAGGGGAAAAGCAGAAAAAGAAATAGGGGAAGGGGAAAAGAAGAAATGGAGGAGAAGTTACCTCAATATCGAAATCGAAACCCTCATTCTTCAAAACTTCTTCGAAATCACAGAAAATAAGAAATCGGGTCACATGCAGAAAAGAAGTTAAAAAATGCAGAAAAGAAATATGGGAAGGGAAAAAGAAAAAATGAAGAAGAAGTTACCTCAATCCCGGACTTCTTGACTATGAACGAAACCTCATATTCTCTGCGAATCAAAGAGGAAGGAAGGGAGAAGGCGTGCTGGTTTAGGGCATTCGAAGGAGGGGTGTGAGGAATTGGGGAAGAACGAATAAGGGAATGAGTTTTTTTTCTGTGAAAGGGTGGTTTCGGTATTTTCTTGCACATATATAAAACAACATCGTTCCATATGATCCTGAAACAACGTCGTTTTGATAAATTGACACGGTAAGTTAAATAGAGTTAGGTTTAGGGTTTTTTTTGTCAGTTTTAGATAGTTGATGGTTTAAAGTATAACGTTTTATAGTTTAAGGTCTAAAGTGTTTAATAAGGATAGTTTGAGGTATAAAAGTATAATTTTCCCTTGAAAATATATACTCATTTTCTCAAAACTATGAATTGCATATCCCTAACCCATAAAATTAAAGATACTCAAATATCTCTCTTCCCTTCCCAACTTATCAAATCCATCAGTCTCCATTTTCACTTCATCTTCATTTTGATTCTTCTCTATTTTCTCTTCTTCTTCTCCAACAAAGCTTGCTGCCCGAGTGGAAGACTATGCTTTTTCTTCTTTTTCTTCTTTAGTGAGGCCATGTGATTTTTTAACGAGACGGTGACTCATTTTTCATCATCTTCTTCTTCGCGGAGACAAACCCATTTTTCATCTTCTTCTTCTTTAGCTAGACACACTCGGGTACCTATTCTTCTATATTTTTGGATGCAGAAAAAGGCTCAAGTAGTTACCTGATTGATTACTGACAGAATAAAAATAACCATTTGAAGGGGTCTAAATAGTCATAAAAAATTATTTGAATAATCATTCAAATAGTCACCTGATCTCTAAGCTGTTGACTGACAGAATAAGACTAACGACTTAAAGGATTCAAGTAGTCATAAACAACTACTTGAACTCCTCAAGTAATAATATCCCTGAAGGTATTGTGGACCACAAATATGCATCGGGAAGGGATATGCATTAGAAAGAAAATAAGCAGTTTATTTGATTTGACTTTGTGGGCCAAAGATATACAATTCTTAATTTTGAGAAATTGCTATGTATTTTTAAATGAAACTTATAAAGTGGTATATTATTACAAATAATATTTTTTTATTTAATGGTCCACATTCAACATAATTTTCTTATTTTGGGGATGAATATCGTAGAGGGGCTCAAATGCATATTGGGCCTTGTTTGAATAATGTCCATGCAATGGTTATTGGGACGATATCATCACAATTTTCCGTATTTGGTCTAAGCCAGGCCCATGGAATGACCGAATAACACACGGTGGTATTCCTACTTACTATACCATTAGTGGACTCATAAATTGGTCGTCCCTTAGTAGAAGATCACGTGGTCGACAGTGTGGCATCATCAAGTCCTACAAGACAATGACTCATATTCAGGAAGGCTTCCGTATTACAAAAATACTAAATGATCTTTTCAAATCACCGTAAGTCATATGATTTGAATAGATGCGGAAGATTTTGAGTAGAATCTCAACACCTTAAAAAAACTATTGAGTTAGCGATTCTCACTCTCTACGATTGATTAATCTTTTGATTGAAAGCTTTGGAGACTTACGATGATTAATAAAAAGGCATTGAGAAGATAAATAAATAAAAGACATTAAAAAAATGAGTTAACACGATGATTCAATCCCTACAACTACACAACTTTTGAAGAATTTGTAATTTTTTTAGAGGATCCAAGAGGATAAAAAAAAATTAAGTCAGTTTCTCAATCTTAGAGAAATGTTTAGTTTAAAGAATTTGCAATTTTTTTCAAAACATATACCCTTGAGCAAAGATATTTGAAAAACTACACCTCATCCTTAAAGATAAAAAATTCATACCCCGTGTGCCCACTAACTTTCCATTAGCTCAATATGAAATGGCCCAGTTCTGTTTGCTTTAGTTGTACTTTCTTCTCCTTCTCTCTCTTTATGCCCTTAAAAAGAACTCATGCCAACTCTTCTTCTTCCTCCATTTTTTTCATATGCTTAGTCAAATTTCGTCGTTGTGCTTCCTCCATTTTCTTCTTCTACTTCTCTTCTCACACCATGACCTCCAACTTCATCCATCTTTGAAATTTTTTTATCTTTGTTTGTGTAAGATTTCTAGAGCTAACTTTTGACTTGATGTAATTAGATCAATATATATCTTGGGTATTCAATTGGTATGAGTTATGGATTTGTTGTTAATATTTAGATGTTGTTCGCTATTGGAGAACACCTGAAAGACTACTTGAATACTTCATAAATGACTAAGATTCATGTCGCAGCGTGCTTGCGACGCGGAGAGGTAATTGAAAAATCATTGTTTGAGAAAAAAATTCAGTCACCAGTTAATTTAGGGTATGATCGGTCACCCAATTTTAAAATAAAATTTTGGTCTACGAAAACTCAAAGTTGGTTCGAGAGTCCTTTGTGTGTGGAGAATGTATTAGCACCCCCACATCACCCATTGTTAAAATGGTTATTAGATTTAATTAAATGCTATCCAAATTATATTTTAAAATAATGTTAAAAAAAATTATTTTTGAATGTCTCATTTGGTATATTTTGCGTCATAAAAATGAACAAAATAAATGACATTTAATCGTTGTCACAAAAACCATTGGAAAACTATTTTTTGTATTTTTATTATTTTTGTAAAATCAAAACATTATTGTAGTTATTTTCGGTATACCAAAAATAATTCCTCACCTAGATAGTTCGAGAAATTTGATATCCCAAAAATCTCAAAGTCCATCATCGAATTTTTTTAGTGAAAACTAAATAATGAAATTAATAAAATTTAAGTCTACTTGTTAGATTTGTAATCCACATATATATGAATACTAACTCTAGTAATAAAGGAATGGGATAAGAGTCACATTGTAAGCAATGCAATATGACAAATGATACATACATAAATAAGAAATAAGAAGAACAAAAAATATAAAGAAAAAGGGGAGAAAGAAAAAACAAAAAATGTATGAGAATGTATAGAGTAAAAAAGATGAATAGTGTGTGAAATATGTAAAGAAGATGCATAAAAATATAAATTTGGAATAAACACTAATGTAGATTAATAAAAGAAAAATAAAAATAAAAAAAATTAATATAAAAAAGGGAGGGAGATAGAGGGAACACCCTCTGTTGCAATAGAGGGCTGACTCCCTGTTGTAAACAGAGCGTCTACGATAGAGGGCTGACCCTCTGACCAAAGCATTGGTTGCTTCCACTTGTGGCATTCTTCGACCGCCTTGACGCCTAAATATCAAGGAACCCCCCTCTCTTCTTCTCTTTATGTATGTGGGCTGCCTGCCCCGTCCCGAATAGACGAATAGGAAGAAGCTGAAGAAAGGCGCGATATGTAAATATTTAATTTTATTAAAATAATATATGTATATATATGTATGTATTCAAATATATAATTTTGGACTACATAACCTATTAATTGCCATTATGTTCTTCAATAATTTCTATTCAAATAGCAAAAAATTATGGACGCTAATTAGTTATACCGATTGTCACGTAAAAAAATGATGAAAAAATAGTTTTTTTTTTACATAAATATACCTTTTTTTTTATTTCGGACTACTTAACCTACTAATTATCATTTTTACCTCATTGTTAATCAAATAGAAAATGAATGATCATAGATGGTAACTAGTTCAAATAAGTGTTAGTAAAAAAGATCAATAAAATTTCAAAATAGAATACTTTTGTTTGGGATATAAATATTCTTTTTTTTTTATTTTGGACTACTTAGTTCACTAATTACCAATATTTCATTTATCCCTCATTGCTAATAAAGTTGTAAATGGATGATTATGGATGATAACTAGTTCAAACAAATGTCACTAAAATAGCAACAAGATCTAAAAAAAGGAAAAAAAACTTATGAGAACATTAAAAATTTCAAAGCTTAAATGTTTGCATGATTTTTATATAGATGCTTAACTTTCTATTTTGTGTATTTTTATGTATGAGAAATTATCATAGAAGATTTTTACAACAAATATACACTTTCAACCTATTAAAGGGTTGATCCACATTAATTAATTTTTACACCCCTCAAAAGGCATCATCCTCAAACCCATTGATTGAGCTGATGACAAAGATATCTCATTATCAAATTTATAAGAAAATTAAAAATTCATAAAAATAACCTCAAGATTAGGCATATAAGATGAAGAAGAAGAAGAAAAACACTTATATATGGAAAATAAAATAAAAATATAAACTATATGAGTATGAAGGAGAAATGATGAAAAACAATGAAAAATATCTTATTAGTAAAGGCAAGAAACTTAAACAATATTAGGAAAAATAGAATGAGAGAAGATGAATAGATGAATATAAATATAAGCTTTCATCCTCTCTCTCTTATAAAATCTCTCATATTTCTTACTCTCTCTAAAATAATCATTCATTCTCTCGCAAGACTCTCCTCTTTATCATTCCAAAAGCCTCTTACTTCTCTCTCCAAAATCACCTTCTCGTCTCTCTAAAAAAAATCACCCCCTTCAAATGAAGGATTCACTCCATATTTATAGTTAAAATTAGGGTTTACTTTTACTTTTAGTCATTTTGCTCATTTTTTTAATTTTTTTAGTCGTTGGATTCTTTTTCTCATTTTTAGTCCTTGGGCTATTTATCTATTTTAGAATTTTTTTTTGTTTTTTAAAAAAAAAATCACACACAGTCGTAGACTAGTAAATAGGCTAATACTCAAAGTGTGTATATTTAAATGATTGATCTGGACAAAATAGGGTATCTACAATTCACTAGTGAAAAATGTAAACGGTTACTTGAACTCAAAAAAGTAATAAAATAAACTACTTGAACCCTTTAAGTTGTCATTTTTAACTGGGTTTGACTAATATAAAAAATGTAAACAATTACTTGAAGGGTTCAAGTCTACATAAAATGACTCGAACCCTTCATGTTATCATTTTTAAGTTGAGTTTGAAAACTTGAAAATATTAACAATCAATTGAAGATATAAATGGTTATGTAAAGGAAAAAATTCACAGTTTTTGATAATTGATCGTGGATTTTCTTAGAGAGAGAATAAGAGAATGAATACATCGTGATTTACGTGAAAACCTATAAAGGGAAAAAAAATCACAGGGAGACTTTGATAATATTTCATTATAAAGAAATGGTTTACAAGGCTAATGCAAGCTACATAGTCAACTTATTTCTTATGGGTAATGAGGGTTTTTGTGTTCCGTTTGAAGTTACATCTTCCCTATATTTATAGGCATTCATATAATCTGATACAACTTATCTAGTTCTATCTAAAAATAAGATCAATAGAATATTTTTTGAGATCTAGTTTGTCAACATTCGTAACTTATATAAATCTTGACCGTTTGATCAATCTAATGGTCTTGATTAGCTTCTCTTTGGATTGTCACGTTGGTAATCCATGTACTTTCATCTGATTGGTTTGTTCTTTATAACCGTCTAGTTGATCCTACAGTTCTCGCTCTATCTACCATTCGACGGAGTCTTTGGTCTCGATCTTGTCACGTGTCATACAAAATTTTGTCTGTACAGGTTAGTAAGCATATATTATTTAAATAGTTACTCGAAGATATAAATGGTAAGTAGATATTATTAAATTCCTAGTTACTTTTTATCACATTATTGATTACTTATAGTCATTAAATAGTCATATAAAATTACTTGAAACCGTCAAGATATTATCTTCGATGGGTTTGACTACTAAAAAATATAATTAGTTACTTGGAGGATTCAACTAGTCGTAAAAAATTATTTGAAACCCTTCAAGTTATCATTTCTGATGTGTTTGACTACAGAAAAATGTAAATAGTTATTTGAAGGATTCAACTAGTGAGAAATAATGGGCCACATGTAGATTTTTTTATTTTTAAAATGAGGTATAGACTTTCAAAAGTTATAGTCAAAGTGTATAAATTTTAGCCTATATGATGCGAGACCAGATATTTTGCGATGTACAAGGTCATTTTGTTTGAATGTGGTTGATATTATTTTTCATATCTATCGAATCGTTAAGCGTTCTGAGCATAAATTCTTTTAAATTAAGGGTTTTATGCTAGTTTCTAGTATTGATACATAATTCTTTTTTATCATTCGATCATTGTATGTGGGTCACACTTGCAATAATGAAAAAAAAACTCTTGTACCATTACAATGATGTAACAAAGAATTTTCCTAAAATGAATTGTTAAAACACATTTTGTGTTTCTGGTGGTGTTTGGTTCAAATGAATAGAATGTAAGAAAATGGAACGAAAATGGTAATGCAAATAGAAAACAATGAAGTATAGAAAAGAGATAAAATGATTTATACAGAAAATGTGAATTAAAAATGAAATGAGGATTACATCAAAGAATATAAGAAATGAAAATTTATGTACACATCCAAAAATTATTTCATTTTCAAATAATATAAATTAGTAACTAATTAAACATAACAATGTGTATTTATAGGGAACTTCTCTTTGTATTTTTCATCTCATTTCATTACATAACATCCGTTTACTAGACCGAAAACTTATTGGAAGATGTGGTAAGCATATTATTAAATGAAACACATACTAATGGCGTGCTCACTACTACAAAAATGAGATACAATAACATCCACATATTTAGCACAATGACAGGTTTGCAAAACCTATCAAAGGAAAAATGTGTTGGGTGAGGTAATTTTAATAATATGACAGTTTTTTTATTAACTATCATAAATGTCTTACCTACGATGATAGTGTGAAAATAATCTGTCATCGTTTTATAGTATAAAAAACTCGCTTATTAGCTAAAGTTCATTTTATTTTCAAAAATACCATCTTATTTAAGCCCCCCTAATTTAATCTTTTACACTTCTTTTTCCCTTTCCCGAACTTGAACCCAAAGTTCACTTTCCACATCTCTCTCTATCTCTCTTGATCTCGATCGCTCTCTCTCTATCTCTCTCTCTCGATCTCTCTCGCTCTTGATCTATTCAAACAGTCATAAAATAGGATAAACTTACCTGGATCTTGAAGGAAAATGTTGTCTTTGGTGATGGGCTGAGCTTCGACCAAGAATTTCTATAAGTCTCTTGGTCAAATGGTGGCAAGAATTTTTATAATCTGGAGTTCACAGGAGGATGTTTAAGAAAGAGCAGCTACAGGTTTGGCGATTTTGTTCTCCTTGATGATAAGAATGCTAGCATAGATTGGAGAAGGGTTGAGGTAGACATGCGTGGCGGTGGCATACAGTTCCTTCTAGACCTTGCAAAGTCTTGGAGAAAAGGTCTTCAATCTGAAGCTACAAAGGTTATTATTATAAGAAAATAGAAACTCTTCATTCATTTTGAGAAGACATATAAGTGTCTGTCTAGGAAAGAATGTAAATGTTCTCTTCTTTCAAGTGTGAATTTCGCTTTGGGACAAATAACCTTCTTGACTCTTTTGTTGATGTAGGTCATAGCAAACTTGTTTGTAAATGCTAATGTTACAAAAGCTGTAGCTGAAGAAGGAGGAATCAATATACTTGCTGGCTTGGCAAGATCCACAAACAGGCTGGTTGCTGAAGAGGCTGTTGGAGGACTGTGGAATCTTTTTGTTGGAGAGGAGCATAAGGTTTAATTATGGCTCTATTTTTTTATTAAGTAATGGCATTAACATGTACTCTCAATTTTTGTTGGTAATAAATAAGAGTTCACTCATTAGGGTTCCATTGCCGAGGCTGGTGGAGTCAAAGTTTTAGTTGATCTTTTATTTAAATGGTCCTCTGTTGGTGAATGTGTTCTGGTAAATTCTTCCATTTAACATCATTTATTATTTGAGTTCCTATCATTATACTCTAGTAAGATAAACTACTCTGACTTTCAAGAATAGTTTTTGAATTAAATAGTTTTTCTATTGAGGAACACTCGCTAACTCTAGAAGTTTGTTAGGTTTTTTTTGCAGGAATGTGCAGCTGGTGCAATGGAAAATTTGGTAGCTGATGATAAATGTAGCACCGAGGTTGCAATGTCAGATAGTGTACATGCTTTGGTGATGCTTGCTCGCAACTACAAGTTTGAAGGAGTGCAGGAACATGTAGCCCCTATTTCTATTAGAAAGAACAAAGTCTTTTGGTTCTTTATTTAATAGTGTATGTAAGTGTTATATATGGGGAGACACATTAAAGATAATAGATGGAAGGTCCTTTGTTATGATTTTCTTATCATATTGCTTACGTCACCTAAATTTTGCTATAACTAGCTAGAATAATTAGGTGGTTTTTGGATTATATGTTTCTTGTTAGTGTGTGTGCTTGTAAATATTGAAAAGGCCGATTATTATAACCCAAACAACATGTCAAATAGGATAAAGTAATGTTAACCTGCTCTGATGTGTGTTGGTTATTCTTATTGTATTTCCATAAAGTTTCTTTCAGCGTAAAGTATGTTTTATGACTGATTATCATCCTTGGGAGTCTTTTAATTGACTTTCATTTCACCAAGGTTTAGGCTGTGATGACTGCTTTGTCTCATCATGGTTAACTGATATGTATCATGTCCAATTTCATTAAAAAGGTGTAGGACGAGGCGCCCATTGACTTCAATGATTAAGTACCAACTTCGTATGATATCCAATATATAAGATTATAGTTGAATCCAGTGAAGAGTTTTTGGCATTTGTAAGTCTTTGGCATTTGTAATCTTCTGTACTCTTGAGTTCTGTCTCCTTTCGCATAAGGCCTTTAGAAAGATTGTTTACTTTAGTAGCGCTTTGACTTCTCTTATTTGGTTTTTGGGATTCTATCTTCTTTGATGGTTCCTTGTCATCTTAGTTATTTTTTAACTACGGATTTATTGTATAGAGAAAATGAAAACTGTTCGTAGTTCAAAGTGTTACTTTTATGTAGCTCATGCTGTACTGCTACACACACTATTAATTCTCTCTTCATGGTTGTTTAGGTCCTTTGGGTCATGCCCCCTGTTTACTTGTTCTAATATTTGGCACTTTTTAGGATTTCACTTGTTTTAATATTGCTATTATATACCAAGGCTGCTCGTGCATTGGCTAATGTGGCTGCTCATGGAGATAGCAATAGTAACGATGCCACTGTTGGATGAGAGGCAGGTGCTCTTGAAGCACTTGTTCAGCTTACTCATTCTCCTCATAAAAGGGGTCAGGTAGTTTATTACGGATTTTGTACTTGTATATTTTACTAAGCCATTTTCTATTATTATTTTATTTGAATTGTCATCAATGTATTCTTAGAATCTTTTTTTGCGTCTAGGAAATGCTGTCATCTCTAGTATAATTCATGTTAACGAAAGCATGACTTGCAAAATTTATTAGGCAACATCCAATTGTAGATTTTATATTTTGCTTAGATGCAATTCGGTCTGATCTTTCAAGAATTTTTGTTTTATTTCTCATCGCATGTTCACTTAGATGTTGTTACAACTTATTTTTTTCCTCCTTTTACCCCTTAATGATGAGAAGAAGAAATAATATGAAGTGAAATTATCACCCCAAGAATTTCACTAAGCAAAGCAGCGTGTTAAATCTTGTAATGATTTATGCCTCACGTCTTTTCTTTGATCTGTCACCGGTCACGTTTTTGTTATTTTTCCAAATGTCGTATGACAATGATATCATTTCTTCTAAGTCTAGATTCATTGATACTCTTGAACCATTAGGTTTATCATCCATTTATTATTTAACTATATGTTTTGGGGCCTTTTCAGGAGCCATTAGAAGATGAAACCCCCTTTTCATAAGAAACTTTAGTATATTAATGTGATAAACTAATTACAAGAAACGATATGAAGGATTTATAGCTCTAATCTAGAATCTGAAAAATAAAGGATCAGGGTCTGGACTGAAGGTGTTTTAAAGCTATGTACGAACTTGTACTATTTTCTACATTCTTGACTGCATTTGGATGAAGTTCAATCCTATTTAAGATTTACGTGTTGCGGGGCCGATGGCTCTGCGACATTTTTGCTTCAATGCTAATGACTTCTCTTATTAAATTAAAATGTTGGTTTGTGATTGAAACATTCTCGTATGATATTAATAGTCTTTGCGAATGCATATTACCATATTGAGTACTTAAGTTCTTTAATTTACTGTGGTATTAAATCTCTATAGAACAACATAAATTAGAGAGGAATGAGGGGGGGGGGGGGGGCGTTAATCTAAATTATTTTCTTCTACTAAGATACTTCAGCAATATAGTAATTTGGATATTTTAGTATTATTGTGCTGAAGCAGTAAATATCAATGGCCAAAAAGGTCGAACTTTATGATGTCTTCTGTAGCATTTTTATCTGTGTTCATCAGTTATGCTCATAAGGTTGCATATGCTCTTGTTTAGTTCAAAAGATATCTACTCAAACTTAGGTAACATGTTTATTGATGCTCTGGTTATGAAAAATGTGAAGAAAATTTGTACAGGTTGTAGTCATTACAATTTGCTTTAAGAGTGAAAAACTAAGGTAATTAGCTAAAACTTCAAGTTTTAGATATTGTCCTCAAGTTTCAAATTATTTATTTTATAATCAATATGTATGGAACAAACAATTTAATGTATATAAAAAAATCTGTCCTGGAAAGGTTTCTTAATGAAAAAAGTTGTCATGGAAAGACATTTTTTATTTTTCAATGACAGTTTTTTTAAAACTAATTTGGACATTAGATGACGGAGATTCCCCATCATCTAATTATTTTTTAAAACACTTATGATGACGGGGAAGCCCCGTCATCTTTACTTTTCACGGCACCCTATTAAGACGGTTTTTATTGAAAAAGAGTAAAGATAACAACCTGATAAATGACAGGCGGTCAACTGTCAATATAGGGCTATAATGATGGATTTTCACCGTCATCTAAGATCAAAATTGTAGTAGTGGCTTATAAAGGCTAATGAGGAAATTTATTAGAAGAAGAAACACATACTAACGATTACAAATTATGTTAATGTGCATATATGAAATTCGTCAAAATAAATGTATGGATGGAACCGAAAAACCCCAAATACGTGGATTTTTCACTTTAAACCCGTCTTTGACTAGCAAAATAATCTATATTTAATTTAAAAAAGAATATGCTTCATATTATTAAGCGTTTAGGCCATGTAGTAGAAGAATCAAAATTGGGGCCCGTGCAATGATAAAAATTTAATGCTGAATCATAAACTATAAGGAAACTTTAAATATTATGGATATTGAATCTTCATGAAGACTTTCTTTCTCCAATTTATTTGGTTTGAATCCATATCAATACGATTATACTCGTCAGCCCTGCCATGCTCAGTCTTATTAAATAGGATATATTTTCCATAATCCAATGGGAAGTTCGTTGGTCAACAATTGTGCCTATCCTGTTTGGTATCAAAGAACATATATTTTAATGTGTGTATATTAACTTTGGATGAATTGACTTGCATTAATCAACAATATCAGCTAGCCACCATCTACGAATTGAAGAGGTTTAGTTTAGGCGGCTTGATTCAGTCTGTTAGCTCTTCCACCCATAATTTTATATGTGGTGAATGTATCTGAAATGATTAAACGATTATCTCACTTAAATTTTAATAGGATAGAGAAGATTGTTTAAATTATCTCACATCGAATATAAAAGAGACTGATAGTCAATTTATAAGTAGAGAGAAAACTTCATATCTCAAGTCAACTTTTGAGGTTGACATGACCCGACACTGGTATTAGAACTATGTTCAAGTTCCCAAACTCACGACCTGATGTTTGGTGAATCTAGATGAAACGAGTTGATGGTCATCTGACTCATTGCCCGATGTGTGGTGAATCTAGGTGAAAGTGAGTCGACGGTTATCCAACTCATGTCCGATGTGTGATGAATCTGAGTGAAACGAGTCGGCGATTATCTGACTCAGGACCCAATGTGTGACGGAGACAATTGGTTGGGTTATCCTACAACGGATGCACTACTACAAAATTGTTTTAACGACGGGGATTACCCATCGTTAAAAATTAAAGACGACACGTAAATGCCCGTCATCGTAAAATGTGTCGTAAAAAATCAAACATTTTTCACGATGGGGCAAAAATACGACGGTTGCTCAGCAACCGTCATATTTGATGAATTGCATTTGACAACGGCTGCTAGAGCATTTGTAGTCCTTTAAACCATAGTTCGCCTTTACAATCAAACCTACAACCTTAATTTAATTTTTGAAAAAAGAGTTTCTAATACTATAAGCTTCAAAAGTAGTTCTTCATATATGAAACAAGACTTATATATAAACAAAATAGACAATATCAAAAGAACCTAGAAAATAGAACCTCTTGTGAATAATCTCTACAATTCTCTAGTAGTCATCAATTTCAAAAGCCGGCGCCGCTATCAATCTAATTGTGGGTGTGTCTAGTGGCCGTGGATTTCCATTTGCAACTTCATCTTTCATTCTTTACAAAACAAAAGAGAAAAATTAGAAATACTACAAAGAAATTAATGCAGAAATGTCAATTTGCATGGATGGCCTTGAATATGAATTTCTTTTTTCTGAATTGTAGTTGAGATTGAGTAATAGTATATAATTAACATTCATACATATCAATTAAATTCCAAACTATCATATCCATCATTAATTAATAAGAATTTAGGAAGCCAAAAATTAAAACCACAACTAACGAGAACGCATATACGAATTCTCATCACACTCATATTACATAACACATAAAAACATATCTCTAGTCTAAAAAGCTCACCATATATAAGAAACCATCAGACAGAGACTACGGATATCAACAAAGAAAAGTGATTAATTTACTCACAATTGTGCAGGAGTTACATCAGTCAACACAAGCCTAGTAGTTTTAATCTTCTCTTTGAAGAAGAAAGAAGCTTGTTTCTTTAATTCATAAAAATTAAAAGGGCTACCCATCTTGCTTTTCTCGGTATTTGGGAAAGACCAACATGCTTAACATAAGTAAAGCAAAAATGTATTCAAACTTCAAGCTAAACTAGTGAGCAGCTTCATGACTAACAAAAAATATCTTTATATGCATGTGCGATAAAAGAGTATAATGATTAGCATGGACAAAACAATGACTATATTTTCAAAAATTCTTATTCCAAAATGGAAATATACCTTGTAGATAGGTCCAAAACCACCATTAACACAATAAACTCACACATCTACATACACTTACCGCTTACATCGCCTTTATATAAGTGAACATCCTCAGTTTGTCACCCACTTCTCCTTCCAAATTAGCAGCATTGAGATCTCTATAAAACCAGCTAATAATGAGTAAATTGGCAATGAAGATGTTCTAATGCATCAAATTAAAATAGGAAATTGAAACTAACATACATTCTTATTATGTTTGGATTGTCACGAACAACACCTTTAAATAGATACGTACCAGACAAGATGTGAATGGTTAGAAATCCTTCAAACACCGGTTCTTCACAACCTTTCAAATCTTCCAAGTTGCTTGAACATTCTGTCCGAGCAGCAAGAATGGGTGGAAAGAGGAAAGGGAAGGATGATGAGGACTAAGGAAGAAGAAGGGTGAAGAATTCGGAGACCATGCCCCTATTTACTTTAGGTTTTTCACATTTAGATATAACATAACATCTAAAGTCCAATTTCTAGTATGCTTCAACTTTCAAGATGCATAGCCTAAGATTTTATTTTCAATGTCCACAACAAAAATTGAAGTAAAAGATAGAATCAGATTACAAATGACCAAACCTGAAAAGGGCTAGATTCTGAAGACAACACCGGAAAGTAAAGGTGGGGTCCATATAGGCGATTCTGTGTAGCTTAGAAGCATCCAAAACCAGAGAAGTTGATAATAATGATGGTGATGATGTTGAACTGTTAAGCAGAGCTCTCGTAGAAGCTGAAGAGTGCTGTAGGGTTCTCCTCGCATAGTTAGCAGCCATTTTTCTTCTCAATCGTGGGGAAGAAGATGCTAGGACACATATTTATGAGAGAGGTAATGAAATGGGAAAGAGAGCGGGAGTGAGAGGTTTATTTTGTTTGCCAAATGCGACGGGGGTTCTAGCCCCCGTCATTTTGACCCGAGATTCTATTAAAAGATGATAGGGGTTCCTGGCCCCGTCCTTTTTGTCCCGCGATTCTATTAAAAACACGACGGGGCGTCACGCCCCGTCATTTTTATGTTTCATATTATCTGTAATGACGGCGTCTTAGTGCCCCGTCGTGCCTATTTTTTAACGCCCATTGTCGAAAAATGATACTGTAGTAGTGATGTAAAATAATTGATAGTTAGTTTATAAGTATGGAAGAAAATCTCAACTCTCAATCTAGATTTTGGGGTTAAAAATATCGAACATCAGCCAACATGTTGGTAGTAAGTACTAGTAGTGACTTTAAAACCAAAAAAATTATTAGAGCTCTAAAAAAATCACATATTGGCCAAGCTGTTCACAATTAAAATTAAAAAAACAGGCTTGAAAATTAAACTTAGGTGTTTGCCCTCTCAACAGTTAACAGCGTCATTTCTTACCATTCTTTCTTGCCTCTGCATTTCAAACGATTCTTTCGTCTGCAATGTGTTTTATCTATGCCTTATTACTTGATGAATGGAGAATTTCATGGACAGATCCTTGAAAACGTAGAAAACGATTTTTAGGCCTTCGCATTTTTTATTTGGTCTTTTTATAAGAGAAATATTAAATGACACTTTTTTTAAAAAATTTTGGTTAAGTTTGGTGTATGTTAAATCATGATTTAACCAAAATCTTATATATGTGGGTATGAACATCTCTTATTATGCCAAGTGTGCATACATAACTTCAACATGTGTTATAATTACTAGTATCTTCAATTATTAGTAATTAAAAGTATCCAACATTTAACTAATCTTAGATTCTTAGATACATGTGTTCAAAGCATTACATCTCATATATATATATATATATATATATTATAAAGTTGGGTATGAATATTTCATATTATGTCATGTGTCTTTACTCATCTTATGCCATGTGTCGTGATAAGAATTTTGTCATTAATTATCAATTTAACATACTCTATTTTATATAACATTTATAAATGTTTTATAAATAATGAATGTATTTAATAACAATTAAAGTTATTTGTTTGTAGATGAAAACATTGGATATTAAATTTATTTAGCTGTGTTATTTTTATTCAGTAGGCTAATCTTTATCAGACAAAATATTAATTTTAGATAAACTTTACATTTCATTTTTAAAACTATTAATGATACAATACAATATTAATTAGTTAAATAACAAATGCATAACCAAAATAGAGACGACTTCATAAACATTCGTGTAATTTTTTTTTTAAGTTTTGGCCTATCTTTTTACATTCATAATTCAATTAATCAATAATCAATAAATAAATCAAAAGTAATAAAAGTACCAAAATTTTATGAAAAAGACATGAAAAGACATAAGAATGTCAAAAGTTTGTTGTTACTACAAATTTACAAATTAAAAGACAACTATGTAGTTATAAATTCTCAATTTGCTTGGCTTATCATCTTTCTTTGTCATTACCATATTATAGTTTTTAGACTGATGATCTTCTTTACTTTTTTAACCAGGCAAGATAGATTTTTGTCCAGGGTTAATGAAGAATCAAACAAATTACACAAAGAATTATTGTACTATCTTCTTATGGTTGGTATTTTTTTGGTTGTATCTTTTTTTATTTTCATTTTCAGTGTGGGTGCTAGAAAAGCGTAGGAATGCAATTGTAGATAGACAGATGATTTAGAATCTTAATTTCTCTATTGTTCGTTATTTTAGTGGTTATTTTGATATATTTTTTTATTTTTTTATTTTTTTAGTAGTTATTGATCTCAACTCTAATAAAAACACTTTCGATTTTTCTTTTTTAGTATTTTTCCCCCTCTCTTATGCCTATTTCATTTTTGTTGTTGTATATCTTTCTCAGTTTCTCTTTTCAGGAATCCTCCATTGTAGCATGCAATAAAACTAATAAATGATGAATAACCTTTCGATTTTTTTGTGTGAATATTAATCAAAATAATCAATTATTTAATGTAAAAATGTGTGAAGAACCATTTCAATTTTGAAAATGTAGATGGTGAATTTAAGAAATAATTATGAAGATGAATCAATTATATATTAGGATAAGAAAATTAACCGGCATGGAGTAGAGTAATTTCAGAAAGTATATTTGATGAAATAATAGTTATTACTTCAGTGTATTGTAAGTTAGGAGAAGCTTTTAAATGAACGAGATCCACACTTTTATTTTTCCTATTTTAGTGTCGCTGATGGTTGTTATTTTTCATATTTTTCATAAGAAAATTAACTTTTGTTCTTCCCAGTTTCAATGTTCTTTGAAATACATTCATGCTTTGCATATTCTTTTGTAATTGAAAGTCACTTTTAAATTAATTTGCAAACTTAAAGGAGAAAAAATTACAGTAGAGTTCCTGTACTACTCATTTTCCCATATATTGACCATTACCACTCACTAAGTGCATGTCATAAAGTTTTGGTATTATAAATACTTTTCAATTCACTTTTTCATGTTATTGCTCTGATTCACATAAATCTATCTCTTATTTGTATTTAAGTTTGCAACAATGAGATGTTCATGTGTTTCCATTTATCCTATGTATTTAAGCACATTTGAGCACATTTGTTTTCGTATCAGTTTTGTAGTCAACTTATGATTTTTAATTTACAGTGTGTAACCTCCTTTATGATGTAATACCCATCATATTTTTAAGAAATCTTTGACATTTTTCGTAAGATTTTCTTAAGCGGATTTCATTAGTAAACACTTTTTTCACACAGGGAGAATCTATGTTGAAATTATTTGCTTGTGGTTGCACTTTCATTTTCCTCTATTTATATGTTGTTTGAAATTTGAGTTATTATATTTCATCTCTTTCATTTATATTTTATTCTCATTATGAGTCATTAGCTTGCTATCCAACCATGGAATTGTGTTATTGTGACACGATTTTATTTTATCGTATGATCATATTAATTATTTATTAAAAAAATAGAGAAATATTTTTACAAATTATTGAAGTATATTTATTTAATATTATATATGTAAGCAAAATATACATGGATGAATTATCAATATTTTTCTTATGAATTTTATGAATGATTTCTAATCCAAAAAAAAATTAAATTTTTATATATTTCAATGTTCACTGCCCGTGCGAAGCACGGGTATATAACTAGTTTTCAAATAATAGCTAGGAACCAAAATTTATTTTTATACATTTGTAAAACATTATACTTTATAATATGGACATGTGTGCGGTGGATATTTCTATATAATTTATATAATTTTTATTAATCATATGATGTAATTATATTACATTTTTTACAATAATTGTTGTATTGAGAAAAAAGTGTTATAACTAAAAGTAAATAAACTAATATATAGTATAATATTGTAAATTACTATGTTAAAGTTGTTTATAAATAGTTTTATACTTCGTAAATAGTTACATCTGTTATGAAAGAAATTATAATGATTAATTTTGCATTATATTAATTGTTATTGTGTTACAAATTGTCGTGCCCTATTGTTTACATTTTATTGTATATTACAAACGTTTAAATATAGGCTTAAAAAGTAACTCAAATATTCAAGCTCTTGTATATTCTCATATTATATTTCTAAATTCTCTTTTTAAGTTTTAACTCTCTAACTTCATATTCTCAACCGTTGCACAAATATACACCTTAATTAATAAGTTTTAGTCAATAAATTAATTATTAACCTAGAAAATAATTTTAAATATTCAAAACCTTACATAATCTCATTATATTTCTAACTCCTCGTTAAAGTTATAATTCTCTAACTTCCAATTCATAACGGGTTGCACACACATGCACCTTAATTTGTCTCTTTCATTATTATTTTTAAAACTAATATCTTCTCTCACATTCTCTCTTATCCCTGACTCATAAACTCACATCTCTCCAATAATAAATTACACGACACCAATTAAAGCTAAAGCTACCTTCAATTAGCTCCTTCAAAATTTCAAATTATTTCAAATTCAAAACCCTCAAATTAAATTGTTTGCAACTTTTCACTTTCTGACCAAGTAAATATATAGAAGATGTTAATGTTCTTTCTCGTTCGTATAATATAATTGGGTTAGAAACTCATTTATCATTTGATTCCTTATACATTATCAAAATGATGAATTGCTTCTATCTTTCTAAGATTGCTCTTGTTATTTATTTATTTTTTATTCTATCCAGGCTTTTTAGCAACCCATTTGTTTTATATATGTGGTTTTCTTTTATGTCTCTTAAAATTGACTCTTCCTCTAATTTTATTTTATTCAATTATCCAGAGTTTTATATTTATTGAGCCAATTATTTATAATAATCTAATGTTTTCGAACCAATAGGTCATTCCACCCTAAAAACAATACGAATATTGCTTCTATGTTGTCTAGAAGCAAAAATTTTACCGCCAAACTGAGAAAACGTTTTTATGGGAGACATTGAGTCTGCATGAGAAATATGGGAAAACTATACATTACCTTCAAACTTTATAATTACTGTTATTTATAATCCTGAACTTTAAATTTGATCATTTATAACCTCCAACTTTACTTTTTCATCCACAATTAACCTTCCATCCAAATTTTTTTAACTGCCATTAGTTTACTGAAATGTTTCTCTCTCTCACTCTGAACTGCCATTAGGTTACTGAAATGTTTCTCTCTCTCACTCTGAACTTATACTTTAGTTACTCTCTCTCTTAATTGTCATCATCTTCATTTATGGATTTCCCGAGCTACTCTGCGAACCAATTTGTTTCGCGATGAGAATTGATATGGTTATTGAAATTCAAAGCTTCGTATGTCACGAGTCATCTTTAGTTTGAGGTTTCAGAGATGAAATTCGGAGAAGAGTTAGTCGGTGAGGATGATATTCAAACCAACTTGATTCTGAGGTTCTGATTCTCGCATCATCTTCACAATTCTATCTTGCAACGACGAATTCTCATCAATTGTCCAACCAAGGTAATTGTTTTATTTGTCGAGAAGTCCGCCTGAATTATGGGTTATAATTGTTTTGTTGATGCGAAAAATATGCCTACATCGACTGTCGAGAAGTCCGCCTCGTGTCGCTCGGTGATTTTCCAAGGGACTGCAAAAGTCAAGAATGATCGTGAAAGTAGTAGGCAGGGCGCCAGGATGGTGCCCACCTAATGTACATCGACGATCAAGTCAGTAGAGTGTTTACAGAAAAGTAGCAGTATGAAGAATTACTTACCATTAAATGAGGATCATCGTATATTTATAATAGTTTTCTGTATCAGTCATATGTCCAGGTTTAGTGTATCATCTTTCTTATCCTGATAAGGAATATAGATATTCATAGAGAATATTCTCTGGTAAGGATATCTTGGTTATCATCTTATCCTCTTTAGCAACTATTATGATTTTTTTTATAGTGCAAGTGTACACTATCGTCGTCAAGTAATAAATTTTTATAAAAAAAAAGTATCGTCCCACAGGACTGATTGATATTAATAATTGAAATTAAATAAACATTAATTCTACTTGAGAATGGTGAAAAGTTAGGATTTTTAACTAAACTAAAATTCTAATAGTTAAAAGCTCTGGAGTTTTTTATTTTACCAAACCAAACATGCTCTAAATTCTAATTCTCAATCAATTAACGTTTATTCAGAACATTGATGGTGAATTTTTCTAATATAATTATCAATCTTTCTCAAGCATCGATAATAATGAATCATAAATATGAATCATAGTTGTTACACCAGATTCAATATAATGAAACTCATTAAACACAAGAAATTATAGTTACTACACTAGATTCATAATTATCTCTAACTTATGTAATTCTAATGGTGTTATAAACAAAGAGCATATTCAATCATCATTTCTCAGTCTCAGAATTAAATCCAAAAAATGCAATATGGCCAGCACAAGCATTAAGAACAGATTATAACATTCAATAATACTGAATAAACATCGATTGATTAAAAATTAAAATTTATGAACAAACGATGGTTTGGCTACATCGTAGTCCTAGATAAGAAATTTAGAACATAATAGAATAAGAAAATATCCTAATAATATTCATGAACATAGAGGAAAAGAGAAGAAAAAACTAGATTTGAGGATCAATTAAAGTTGAGATTCGTCTCCCGATTGAATTTTCTTCGTTTCCTATCCAAAAATCTTTCTCCTCTGCCTCTCACGTCCAAAGGGCCCCCCAAGAATCTTAAAATATTATATTTATACACTATGGTTTGTCAAGGATTAGATTGGAGTAAAAAAACCGCAAAACAAATCTAAAATCGCGCCAGCGTCGCGACAATGGGAGCTAGCGTCATGACGCTTACAAATCTATCACGCGCCAATGTTGTGACGGTGGGAGCCAGCATCGCGACGCTGGCCAGTCGGTCACACGCAAGCGTCACGACGATGGCCCTCCAACCCAGTTTCGTTCTTTTTATGATTTTTCTAAATTTTTGACTTCCAAATCAATCTAAATGCAATTGATATATAAAATCTACAAGATAGAAACAAAAATATATATAAATCAAACAATAAAACTCAAAGAATAATTAAAATAAAGTTAAGATTATCTAAAATATGAGTGTCAAACACACTCATCAACAACCTTTGAGATTGCCTTATAGAATTGATGTGTACATATCATTTTCTTGTATAACTGAATATTATATCTTACCGTGATGGGAAAATGACATTATCTATCTCGAGTAGCCATGATATTATGTATAATATTATCTCGGTCATCCGTTTGACCTCGGTATTATAAGTATAGGTGTGGTTGTGTCCATCAATCTGGTCGTGGAGGGTGCCACAGTCATCAGGTGACTTCGGTCACAGAGGAGACCTCGGTTTGGACTTAATGTGTGCCCTACCTAGGAAATGAGAGTATTGGGCCTTGCTCGGGAATATAATTGAGTGGGCTTTAGACCGGGTGTTTTTTCTCCCCTACAGCTTACCCACACTTCTTGAGTCTGGAGCATAGCGATAGAGTTGGGAAGTATGTTGTAGAGGGAACCATGAGCTTTTACCCAAGTCTTAAGCATATGTTGGCGTTAGGATCGTCAAACAATAGTGTTTTTGTGTAAATATCTAAGTATTTGATGTTGGTTCATGATGGCATCTCAGAGCATCTTGTGAGTTGACTCTTGGTAAAAATGTCATCATCTTGATTAATGTTGGACTTCTTCATGTAATGATGTATGTGATCGTGTTGGGAACTAAAGCTCTGTGGTTCAGGTTTATGCGAGTTGCTCCGAGTAATCATCGGGATCGAGTCCCTGTGATTTTCATATGGCACTCAAGCTGCTTGAATTGGATCAGTGGTCATCACAACACAACTTTTATGCCTTCGAATGTACGCATCGTGAGGACTTGGTATTAGGATCGAATTCCTTTGATCTGATGTAGGTGATAAGAAGGTCAGTCCGTTGGGATTGCTTTAATGTGAGGTTGACTTGACACTGTGATGTTATTAGGTCTTCTTAAGGATAGAATTTTTTCAAAATCCTACGTTGTATTCTAGTGTTGATCCATGCTTGACCATATATCTGGTACATTACTTTGGCATCTAACGTCTAATGGTGAATGATAGAGTTATTACACTTAATGGCATGCTTCCCGAGGGTTCTTCTTGCCATCTAGAGTTACATTGTCAGAAACTAACCCGTGGCTAAGAATCGAAGGTTTTGGTGCTTTGGTTGTTCACTTTTTCTCATAACTCAATGTATCAGGTTCTTGGTCTGTCCAAATCACATAGTTATTTTATAGTGTAGCTTGGTACAATGAGTGTCTTTGAGCTAGCCTTACAGAAAATCGAGCAGTTATTCTCTTGGAGAACAAATGACTTTTGAGTATCTATAGAGTGATGCCCCATCATCGTGCCCTGAGTTTGACAATTATTCTTGAGTTATCGAAGGTCCTAAGCTTTTATGCCCCAATGATATCGACCAAATGTATCCCATCGAGTGGTGATTTTGTATTTGGTCTTGTTGACATTCTTCATTTGAAATGAATTACTTGTTCTGCAAAGCTTGTTGTTGCATCTATCTATGCTTATGTGTCCGTGCATGTAATTGTCAATGCTTTTGCTTTCTAGTAGAAGGTTTCTGAACCTTATTTGTCTCATTTGTTCAATTCATGTTTGACGAGTCCTTGATAGGGAGGTTCTTTGGAATCATTTCTGGCGCAGTACCAAGATCTTGTGTGAGTTGTTTGATTTTGTCTAATCCCGATGCCTTAGTTATCAGTGTGACTTGGGTGCCATTTTTATAATTATGATTCTGGGTACCATAGTTATCTAGGTAACTTAAGGTACTTGAACCATCTGTGTGATGTAGAGTTATATAGTCGTCTGGGTGACTTTGGGTATCTTAGTCATATGTGTGACTTGGGATATAATAGTCATTTGTGTGGTTTCGAGTTATATAGTTATCTGAGTGACTTTAGGTACTTTAGTCATCTATGTGACTTACTATATAATAGTCATCTGTGTGACTTCGAGTCCCATAGCCATCTGGGTGACATTGGATGTTATAATCATCTGCGTGTCTTTGGATCCCATAGTCATCTAGGTGACGTCAGGTTTATAGTCATCAACGTGACTTTCATTGCCATCTATGTGACTTTAGATCACATGAAATACTGCATTGGTATTTTTTCCCTATGTAGGAGGCCTCGATGACTGTGGCCTTCATCAAAGTCTTTGTCCAAGCATCTCGTGTACTTAACGCCATGAAATATTATCGTGGTCTTTTGCCCTAGGTGAGTCTTTTTTCATATCAATTTATGTGTTAAGGATGCCTCTTAGCCATGGTCTTGGGAGAAGTCTTTCATCTGAGGGATCAATGTCCTTAGGTGCCACAAAATATTATAGTGGTCCTTTTACCTTATGTAGGGTCTGTTTCACCTAGCCATGGTGAGGGCTTCCATGACTCGGGCGCCCTATACAAGGTCTTAATCCAAATCATCTTAGTGATAAGGAGGCCTCATCTATCCATGGTATAGGATGAGGTCTTCCATCTCAGGGATCAATTTCCTCGAGTGCCATGACATATTTCCGTGGTCATTTTGCCCTATGTAGGGTCATTCGAGGATTCTATGTCCCCGTTCCTTTATTCATCATGTCATCTTCTGCAACATTTTCTGTACTGTTTGATCCCTCATTCCCTTGAAATGATGTCATCTCCATCATAAAGTCAATGAGTACTTGAGCGTTGATTGCGGCCTGGGGTTCATATCTGATGTCGAACTCACAAACTCTGGAGAAGTCATCCATGAGACTGAGCATCTCGTGCTTGTTCCACGTTTGAGGGTTCTTTCCCTGTGCCTCTATCCATCGTTTTGTCTTGTGTGAGATCTTTTTTACGACCTCACTCTTCATTCTCTTGGGTTGGCATTGTTTCTATCACAAAGTCAGCAAGTGATTGAGCCTTGATTGCGGTCCAAGGTTCGTATCTTATGTCGAACTCGCCAACTATGGAGAAGTCATCCATGAGATTGAGCATCTTGTCCCCCGTTGTAGCGTCCATTAATTGATTAACTTTTGGAAGAGGGAAATTATCCTTCATGCATACTTTTGTTTAGGTTCATGAAGTCTATATAGATCTTACACTTTCAATTCTTCTTCTTTACCACCTCCTCGTTGTCTATCCAGTCAGGGCAGTGGTCCTCTTGGGTCTTGATAAAAATGCTTGCTCTGTCGTGGAGTGTTTATGAAATATGTGACATCTTTGGACTTGGTAATTTTACTTGCTCTTTTGTGAGAGCATATGTGTAATCCGTGACATATTTATTTTTAATAATCATGCTTGATCTCTAGCGGAGCATTTGCATCATTTGTGACCTCATGTGTTTTGATAATTATGTTCGCTCTCTTGGCAAGCGTATTTCCTCTCTCGTGGGAGCATTTTTCCTATTTTTACAACACATATATTCCTAAGAGATTTACATTGTATTTCTATTTCTAGTGTCTTATCCCTTACTTAGAGGACGAACTAAAATGATTTATATACCTCGTTTTGAGACGTCGTAGTAATATAATTAGGAGATTTTGGGACTTTTATTATGTCCTAGGAATTTATCTCTTTATAATGGGCTCATGCTTCATATCATGCGGAATTAAAGTGATCTGAAAATTATTCCTTAAAAGAATAGTAAAATTGAGCATAATAAATAATGAACCTCAAAATTTTAATGGAGATTATCGATGTGACTCTTGATTTTAAGTGAATAAAGATTCCAAATAAAGTAGATCCGAGCAATGTGGTCGACGTTCCGATCTTGAGGCTCGCTCAAGCCCAAGATATTAAATAATACCAAGAAAAAAATTGTATTATTCTCCTGACATTAATAGCATATCAAATAGCGTAACCTAATTAAAGAGAATTTTGCAATTTAACACATTAAAATAAATAATAAGCAAACAAATTGCTTAAAAATAAAGTCAATAATAATTATTGTGCGTAAATAAATCTTCCCTTGAATGTTTCATTTATAGCGTATTTGTTCCGTCATTTTTGTTCATTCAGAACCTGGAAAAATTACTCGGAGGAGCTAATTGGGCCATTTGAAGGAATGGTAATATATTAGGGCTATGAGGAGCTAGGCAAGGCGCTGGGCTTGTTGGAGGGAAGACTTGGGCCAAAGCCCACGGGCCAACATGTTGGCTAGGTGCGGGTCGCGTCAGATCGTGGGTTGACCCGCAGGTTACGCCTGATGTAGATCTGGAGCTTTATGCAAAGCTGGGCCACGAGTATTGGGCTTCCTAAGCTCTCTCCTCTTCCACATAGGCCATTTTAGTGAGCTCTCTTGGGCTCGTTTCATGGATCCATGTTTTAGGATCTGGGTAGGTTAACCGGTCTGCTGAAGTCGAGTAAGGATGGTGAGCTGCCGTTGGCGCCGGCGCGTGTAGCGGTTCTGGGCGTCCATTTTTTGTCGTCGACGGCTTAAAATGCTGGGAAACTTCATCTAAGTCCATTTATTGGTGTATCAGAGTCTGAAAACTCTTATGTTTTAGTAGATCTGAGATCATTTTTCGGTAACAAAGGAGGTTTCCAATTTTCTGACGATCATGGCAGTGGATTTTTTTTGTATGATCGATGTTGAAAATGGGAGATCTACATTCCCATAGACGACGCCAAACTGTTGACGTGAAAAATATGTCTGCATCAACTGTCGAGAAGTTCACCACGCTTCACTCGGTGATTCGTCCAAGGGTTTACAAAATCAAGAACGATCGTGAAAGCAGTAGGCAAGGCACCTGGGTGGTGCCTCACCTAATGCATCTCGATGATCAAGTCAGTAGAATGTTTAGTGCTGGTATGATCGCACCCGTAATGTGATGCGAAGAAAATGTAGTTAAGCCTTACCTTGGGCTCACGATTGCAAATGGTGTAGACTAGACCAGAGAGATTTGGGGTCGAATCGAAGTAAAAAAAAGGAGTGCAACACAAGGACTTCCCAAGTAGTCACCCAACTTAGTACTACTCACGCCAAAACACACTTAACTTTAGAATTCTGATGAGATTTGGTGTTTTAGTGCTGGTATGATCGCACCCATATGGTGATGCGAAGAAAATGTCGTTATGCCTTACCTTGGCTCATGATGGGAAGCAATGTAGACTAGGTCCGGGAGATTTGGGGTCTTGGACGAAGAATAGAAAAAGTGAACAAGAAATTAAAAAGAAACTAAGAAAAGGGGAAAATTGTTTCTTCTTTGGAACTCTGCTTGGCTTCCTCTATTGTTTTCAACTATTGCATTTGGTTAAAATAATCGGAAGCACTTCCTATGAGGCTGAGGAATGATGGGGTTTTCCATCTTCAGCCTTCAATTTTGCCAATGTTCTGGTTTGGGCGTTTCTGGTTTTGAATTGCTTCGAGGCTTTGGTTCGAATGCTCAACTTTTTCCTCAACAAGAAGGTACCGTTTCAATTCTCTCTCTCTCTCTCTCTCTCTCTCACACACACACACACACACACTCTCTCTCTCTCGGGTGTTTGATTTGTTCGGTTCTTGCATATAATGCAGTGATTTTGATTTCTATTTATCGAGAATTTGTTGCAAGTTTCTCTTCGATTTTCTTTAAGTCACTTTTTGGTTTGGGAATTTGCTCTATTTCTGGTTTCTGGTGTCTTGTTGTGAGATTTTTTTGTGTTTGGTTGCTCCGAAACTGCAGGAATACTCTAAGAAAGCAAATCGCCACCGAGAAGGTGATATGCCGTCTAGGCCAAACGTCATTTGCGGCGGTTTTACTGTCTTTAGTGGTGATTTTTGGTTCTACACTGGCGGTTTAATTCTACACTTGCCATTTTTTCACTTTGTCATTTTTTATGTATTTGTTTTGATACACTTAACTATTTTCATGTACTTAGCTATTTTTTCATACCCTTAGACATTTTCACACACTTGGTCATTTTCATACCTGTAGCCATTTTTTTGCACACTCAATTAATTCAACAACACATAAATTTTTTTAATTAAGATTCTCTTTAAAAAAGAGGTCATTCATTAGTATATCATTACATATGAATATTAATTTTTTTTATAAAAATCCCTTCTAAACACTAAAACACACTTCAAATGCAACTACATAAATATTTTCATAGAGCACGAGCAACCTTGCTACGGATACAACCTAATTTTAGCTGCATCATTTTTACCCTCAAGATCAAGTTACAATGCATTCTCACCTCTGATGGACTCTTCATAGATGTCCTTCTATCTTTTTAATGTGACCTAAATGGAAAAAGCAATCATGTTATAAGTCAACAAGAAAGAGAACCGATTCATTACTCTCTACAGAGAAATAATATATTCTTATTTGAAAAAGACTTCTGAGTAAAGAAAGAAGCAAAAGAACAAAAAATAAGAGTAAAATGAGCTAAAACTTAAAAATTTATACTCTGAACAATAAAAAATTTGGTTGGTCTACTTCAGTTAATTTTCTACTTCTAGGCTGACAATTTCTCATAAACAGTCAAAGCAAAATACATGTAACCTTGAAGTTTAAGTTTCAATCAACACTTTTGATGCTTGCTAGGTCCATCTAAGCTTGAATACCCTTACATAGAGGTATACAAAAAATCCAGCAACATTATTTTAATTCAAGAGTTCTCTTCAGTTTCTTGACTTCTTACCCAATTAATCAAGTAACGTTAAATGGTATATCAAGTTAATGATATATCCTAATAAATAAATTCTTACATATTCCACATAAATTCTTCAAAGAAAGTTAGGTAAAGCAAATATTGATATTCAGTTGCATGTACAGAGCAGAAGAATTCTTCCCGTATCAACACAATTTAGTTGTAATGAATGAAAGTAACATTCAAAGTCAAAGTAACCAAAGATGTGAAACAGATTTTGAGTGTATGGTCCTAACGCTACATGAAAATTGGAATGTTATAACCATTTCACATGTCTGGATAAACCCTGTATAGTGGAAAACTTGCTTCAACATGTTGCTCGAGTAAAAATCATAGAGATATAGTTAACTTCATAGAGATATAGTCAAATCCTAATGCTACATGAAAATTGGAATGTTATAACCATCAACACGGTAATAATCATAAAATTAAATGAATTGCCAACATAAGTAAATTCGTTGACCTTGATTAAGATCAAGCTAAGTTCTTACACTATATACAAATGCAAATGCAATATAGTCAATTTGAGACTTTTAACAAATTATTTTGTTATTTCCTGAAAAATGTGTTATTTACCAAAACAAGTGACGCTCTTAACTTCAGCCAGCAAATGAAATAACTGGAACACCAAAGTTAAATTTTTATCATGAGATTGAGATAGCAGTCATCTCAAAAGGCATTTCTCATCATACAAGTCACATTGGCTATTAAGATTTACAGAGTGAAAAAGGTTTATCCTAATTGTATTAAGTATACAATAGTCGATGTGGCCCTTCGCCCCTTCCCACCATATATAGTAAGAGTAGAAAACAAGTTAAGCAGCCTGAAGGCCATCAAAAGGAAGCAGATTATTTTTCCAAATGCGTTAGTTTAAGATTTGTGCAATTTCTTCAGAACTAAAAATTGAAGAATTAAGAAGAAATGAAAAATAGATTACAAGTGAAAGATGCTGAAACATGGAACTTAATTTATCCATTTATATGCAAATAAAATCATACAAGTACCTTAAACAACTATAAAACAAATATTGTTGTATAAGAGAAGAAATTTGGTAAGTATGACACTAGAAAACAATACGATGACCATATAGAGTAGCCTACTCAAATGTAGTGAAGAACAAATGTAGCACAAGTCACATGCAAAGTCGAGGAAGATCTGAGACGAGAGAGGTAAGGAAGATAAAGAAAGTAGGATCTAAAACAAGAGAGGCGGGGAAGATGAAAAAAATGGCTTCTCTCTACCCTAAACGACGTAGCAACTTATAAATAGCTTCTCTGTTACACCAGGCAGAACACATTTTTCAGGGAAAACAAAAACATAAAACAAAGCTCTTAATCTCAAGAAAATTAAAACAAGATCTCACCTTAGAACTGAAAAAAGGTTAGGTTTCGAACCCAGCGGAAACCTACATCATCGAGAACACAAGGCCTTGTCTGAAACCCATTATTCGAGCTGTAAGAGATCTCTGGAATGAAGACACCAATGTTGGAACAGTCTGGGAGAAAAAACCCTAGAAACCCACCATCATCGACAGTTGAACCCCCTAGCCACATTGAAACTGAAGCAAACCCTCGAGGGAAATGCGTGGAGGGGGAAAAGAAGGGAGCTGGGAGATGATGACTTATCTTGAACTAGTTTCGGGTGTTGATATTTGATTTTGGGTTTTAAAAAAGAGGAGAAGAGAATGGTTTCGAGTGTCTCATAGATTGCATTTGCTAGAGTTCGAATGAAAATGGAAAGAAGAGAAGGGAGTGGCAAAAACCTTAATTTTTTAGGTGGATTACATGTTCACCCGATGAAGGAGAGAGAGAGCCTCTTAAAGGAATTTAACTGCTGGGAATAACCTGGTCAGATCTTAAGGCCATGATTAATCCCAACATCAATGTCGAGAAATAAATTCCTGGCATTGGAGATTGATCATATTAACAACTATTAGAGCATTTGAACCGTCTTACGGTTCTACTTATGATTCCTCCAACTATTTCTCACTTCTTGATTTTATCATTTTTTAAGTTTGGATCCACTAGCCATGCCAAAATGACATTTCTCAAAATATTTTAACCCATAGCATACTATTAAAAGTCTATGTTTATCTCTTACTATATGACAAAACAATTGAAGGGATTCAAATGTTAAAATTAAGATGACTTGTGACAATAAGAAATGAACATTAACTAAGTGGAAAGTAAAATGAACTATTCATATTATTTTAAAACACATACATATAAACTCCAAAGAACCTTAAATGCATAAACATGGTTCAATAAAAAGGGGTTTTGCCTAAACTACACCCTTAGAAAACCCTATTTGCTAAAATACACTATTCTCCTAATTTTGACTGAACTATACCTTATTATCCACCATCTTTTTCTTCATTCTTTTCTCCTTACACAATTCTTACATAACATCAAATCAAATGTTAATTTATTTTTCTTCAACAGTCAACATCCATACTTATTTATATTTAAATCAATATATAAGATTAAATATATCCTGATTTGAGAACTTCAAGATTTATTACAAGACGATCTTGTACACAAGATGACTACATGATAATTTTTGTACACATCATGAAGTATACAAGATCGTCTTGTAGTGCATCATGAACTACTTAAGACTATTGTGTAGTCATCTTGTAGTCTAGAAGATGACTTCAAGATTATCATGAAGTATACACAATCAACCACAAGATTATCGTGAGTTCAGGTTTGGCTCTCGGTTCGTCATTATTAATTAAAAATATGTTAAAACATATTTTCAAATGATATTATTAAAAAATAAAAAAATATTTTTAAATGATATTATCGTGAACACTTCATGATGCATACAAGATGATCTTGTAGTCATCATAAACATTACACGACGACTACAAGATAATCTTGTACACATCATGAAATGTACAAGATGACTATAAGATCATCTTGTATGCATCATGAACTTCTCATGATGATCATGTAGTCATCTTGTAGTCTACAAGATGGAATCAAGATTATCATGAAGTATACACGATCAACTATAAGATTATCGTGAGTTCAGGTTCTGTTCGGTTCCTGGTTCATCATTATTAATTAAAAAATATTTTTAAATCATATTATTGAAAGATAATATAAAATATAAAAAATATTTTCAAATGATATATCGTGAACACTTCATGATGCATACAAGACGATCTTGTAGTCATCTTATACACTACATGATAATCTTGTACACATCATGAAGTGTACAAGATGACTACAATATCATCATGTATGCAACATGAACTAGTCAAGGCGATCATGCAGTCATCTTCTAGTCTACAAGATGGTTTCAAGATTACCGTAAAGTATACATGATGAACTATAAGATTATCATGAGTTCAGGTTCGATTCAATTCGTTTTCCAGTTCATCATTATTACTTAAAAATATTTTCTTAAAATATTTTCAAATGATATTATTGAAAAAATAATATAAAAAAAATTTAAATGATATTAATGTGAATACTTGATGATGCATACAAGACGATCTTATAATCATCTTGTACACTATACGATGACTATAAGATAATATTGTATACATCATGAAGTGTATAAGATAACTACAAGATCGTCTGGTATGCATCACGAACTACTTAAGATGATCATGTAGTCAGCTTGTAGTCTATAAGATGACTTCAAGATTATCATGAAGTATACACGATCAACTATAAGATTATCATGAGTTTAGGTTCAGTTCGGTTCGATACGGTTCCCAGTTAATCATTATTAATTAAAAATATTTTAAAAAAATTTCAAATGATATTATTGAAATTTTTTTATAAAATCAAAATAAAAAAATAAAAAAATATATTTTGAAATGATATTATCGTGAAGACATCATGATACATACAAGACGATCTCGTAATCATGTTGTACTTTATACGATGACTACAAGATAATCGTGTAACACATCATGAAGTGTACAAGGTGACTACAAGATCGCCTGTATGCATCATGAAATGCTCAAGACGATCATGTAGTCATCTTGAAGTGGTCAAGACGTTCACAAATCGAACCTATGAATCAGATCTGAAAACCCATTTGTCAGATTCCTACCACCACAATTTGGAGCTATGAATCAGATCTAAGTAAAGAAATGGAAATGCATAATGTGTCCCAAGAAAATTGGCAGATCCACCTTCAAAATCCAAAAGAAATTTAATAATAATAAAATATATGGGCATTAACATTCAAGCTAGAATCGTTTGTGTAGAGAAACATGAAGGCTGGAAGAGACAAGATCATGAAGAGAGAAGTAAGAAGATAGCACGAATAAGAGAGAAAGAATAAGAGTGCATAATGGTTCATTAACCAAACAAAACAAAAAAAACAGAGATAATAAGGAAATGTTAACAACAAATGTAAAGAAGTAAATGACTCAACTACCCTCAAAACAGAAAACCAACTAAAACTACTCCAATTGCTTAACATCCCCCCTCAAACTTATCCTCGGCTTGAAAATAAGTTTGTCCTTAAGGAAACAAAATTTAGGAGTACTAAGAGGTTTAGTAAAGAGGTCTGCAAGTTGAACTTCAGAAGAGATGTGTTTAACTTACAAGTCTTTCTTCATAAATCGTTCATGAACAAAGTGGAAATCAATTTCCACATGTTTGGTTCTTGTATGAAGAACCGGATTAGAAGCTAAGGCAATGACTGATGTGTTATCACAGTACATGACACGAGTTTGCTTTTGAAAAATATACATATCACGAAGAACTTGTCTCAGCCATGTCAACTCAGTGCTGTATTTGCCAAGGACTTGAACTCTACTTCAGTAGAAGAGCGTGCAACTATTGACTGCTTCTTTTCACTCTAAGAAATGACATTTGAACATAGATAAATAACAAAACCTGAAGTAGAATGCCTATCAGAGGGGTCCCCAACCCAGTCAGTGTTTGTGAAGGCCTACAAGTGAAGATAACAAGGCTTAAACATGAGGCCATGATCAATAGTTCTAATAATATATCTAAGGATCCTTTTAACAATAGGAAAATGAGCAGTAGTGGGTGAATGCATGAATTGGCAGACCCTATTTATAAAAAAATAGATGTCTGGCTAAGTGTAGGTAAGGTATTGGAGACTACCAACCAGACTTTGATATAAGGTAACATCAGATAATGGAGACCCAACATGAGTGAACAAAGGTGATTTAGTGCTACAAGGTGATTGTCATGGTTTAGAGTCTATCATTCCAGCCTTAACAAGAATGTCCCTAGCATATTTGGACTGTTTAACAAATATTCCAGAAGCTGTCCTATGAATTTCAAGGCCCAGAAAATACTTTAATTCTTCTAAGTCAGTCATGTCAAAGTCACTTTGCAAGGTTAAAACAAGTTGATCAATATATGCATTATTAGTTCCGCTAATCACAATATCGTCAACATAGAGAAGAACATAGGTAAGAGAATGAGAGGTAGTGTGCACAAATAAGGAGCTATCAACAAGAGATCCAACAAAACCTAAAGAGAAAATATGACTAGTGAATTTTTCAAACCAAGCTTTAAGAGCTTGCTTGAGACCTTATAAAGATTTGTGAAGTCGACACACATGATTAGGATAGTTAGGATCAATGAAACCAGGTGGTTGACTCATATAGACTTCCTCATCATGGTGTCCATGTAGCAGCAAGAGGTAATACAATTCTAGCAGTTGGTTTTTTTACAACAGGGCTAAAGGTCTCCCCATAATCTAGACCAGCATGTTGGTGGTACCCTTTGGCCACCAATCAGGCTTCATATCTAGCTATTATTCCATTTGGGTTGTACTTTAACTTGTACACTAATTGATAACCAACGAGGTTCTTATGAGTAGGTAGGGGAACCAAGGTCCATGTGTTTTTTGAAAGAAAAGCATTATACTCAAGTTGCATGGCTTTTAACCATTCAGGGCTTTTGGAAGCAATAATGAAGGAAGTAGGTTCACTAGGAGAGGAAGAAGCGATGTAGGCTTTCTTTTTGGAGATACCGGACTTTGATCTAGTTTGCATGGGGTGAACAGACTGAATATGAGGTTGGGAGGGAGGGTTAGGTCTGGAATGAGGTAAATCAACTAATAAATGGGGAGAGGGATCAAGAATGTGCAAAGTAGAAAGATCATTAACAGTATCATCACTAGTGTTTGTACTAGTAGTGTGAGTGGCAATATCATGAGAAGCAGACATATCATTAATAAGAGATAGAACAGTAGATTCAACACGTAAACTAGCAGAATCAGTGAACAAAATAGGTAAGCCAGAATCAATATGAAGCTCATTAGCTATCCCAGAGACAGTTGCAGAGTGAGAAGTAGTAGATAAAGAGGGAGAATGAGAGATAATACCTGATGAGTTAAGGGAAGAGAGAAGTATTCATCTTCGTGAGACCCTGTGGAGTCCCTGTAGAAGAGATACTAGAAGTAGAAGAAGCAAAAAGGAAGCTTATTTTATCAAATAACACATGCCTAGAAACATAGTATCCTTTATTAACTCTATCATAATAAAGATAACCCTTTTGGTTCAAGGCATAACTCATAAAAACACATTGTACCATTTTAGCTTGAAATTTGTTATGCATATAAGGTCGTAGATTAGGATAACAGACATAACCAAACAGTCTAAGGTGTTTATAATCGGCAGATTTTTCAAAGAGTCTCTCAAAAGGTGTCTTTTTCTTTAAAACAATACTAGGTATTCGATTAACTAAGTATGCAGCATTGGAGAAAGCATAATTCCATAATGTATGAGGTATATAGGCATGATGTAGCATAGTAAGACCTGTCTCAACCAGGTGTCTATACTTTCTCTCAGCAATTCCATTTTGCTGAGGGGTGTAGGGATAAGTCTTCTGGTGTGTTATGTCATTCTTAGTAAGATAAGATTCAAATTGGAGGTTGGTAAACTCACCACCTCCATCAGATCTAAAGATCTTGATTCTTGTAGAAAACATGTTTTCAGTTATAAGTTTAAAATTTTTAAAAATAGTGAGAACATCAGATTTATGTTTGATAGGAAAAGCCAAGTGAACCTAGACATATCATCAACAAATATCACATAGAAACGATGACCAAGAGAAGAAGTAGTGAGAGCAAGGCCCCCTACATCACTGTGTATAATAGATAAAGTAGAAATGGAGACATTATCAGAAGCATTGAAAAGTATATTAGTCACACAGCTAATACAAATACAATTGCTAAAATACAGAGATGTACATGAAATGTTGGCCTTATTTAAAATTTGTTTAACAACACTAGCAGTGGGATGACCTAACCTATATTGCTAAAGAAAATCAGAGTGTTTGGTTCCAAGAAATGTCATAGTCTGATTTTGAATGGATGGGGTATAAGCCGTTTATGCCTAGTCTTTTATGTAAAATTCATCCTGTGGCCTTGTTCTGATACAAAAGAGATAAGCATCAAAATAAAATGCACAATTATTGTCAAGACAGAATTTATGCACAGATAGAAGATTAGAAGCAATCTTAGGCACACGATATATTTGTGACATAGGAAAAGACTTAGAAGAAATGTTAAGAGTGCTAGAACCTGTATGTGATATAGGTAGGGACTGTCCATTGCCAATCTAGATGCTCTCATCACCATTATATTCAGTGTAGATTGCAAGTTTGCTTAGGTCAGGTGTGAGATGAGTGTTACACCCCGTGTCAGTGAGCCATACATGTGCATCTGAGAGATGTGAAACTTGACTTTGGGCTGTCATGGCAGAAAGATTATTGGAGGGACTTCTGCCTTAGTAAGAAAAGTTAAGCCTGTGATAGTAGCCAATGCACTATGACTCATTTTCTGACAAATTTGGCATTGGACCTTGTCTGTCTGTGTGTCAGAGAAGGCTTCAAACTCAAAACTAGAATTCTTCCTCCTCCGTTATTGGTGCACCACCTGATCACAGCTCACAATTCCTTAACAAGAACTGAATCTACCATAATTACATCTACCAGAATTATTTTTGTTACATCTAAACTTTCTGAATCCACGACCTTGATTTGTTCCTCTATTGTTATTATGGTTATAAGCGTTAAAGGCAGTGTTCTGAAAAGGGATTCTTAGTATGCCTTTGTTGATTCTCCAAGAAATTCTCCTCTGATTTGTGAAGGACATGGAGCTCTTCTAGGGACAAGGGTTTTGCCCTTGTTCTTATGGACGATCGAATGGTGTTTTACTCACTTTGGAGTCCATTTATTGTGTATATCAGGATATCCTCATCTTCTACATTCACTGAGACTGCTGCTAATTTGTCTTTGATTTCTTTGATTCCTTGCATGTCGGTGTCAATGTTCTTAGAAGCCTTCTTTAAGGCAGATTTTAAGTCTGACTTAAGTTGAAGAACATTAGTTACTAAGATTGAAGAAAAGCGCCTCTTAATGGAGTCCCAGGCTTCCTTTTAAGTCTTGCATCCTACTACATAAGAAAAGGCTGTTGACGAGAGCGTTGCATTGATAAGTGTCATAAGTGCCTGGTCTTGTGCGACCCACTGATCATATTTTGGATCTCTGATTTCTTCTCCATTGACAGTCTTGAAAACTGACGGGCACTTAATTGTGCCATCCACATATCCAAACACCAGGTGTGCTTTCAAGATTGAAGTAACCTAGTATTTCCAAAGTACAAAATTATTGGATCTTACCCTAATCGAGACGATGTTACAGATGTTAGAAAGAAGAAAAATAGGAGATGGAGGAGTTTGCGAGTTGGGTTGGGATCCCACTCTTTTTTTTATGGTTTTTTGAGTTTCAGAAGATGAGTTTTCTTCAATGTCTACTATGATGATTGACGTTAGTCGGGTGACTTTGATACCATGAAGAGAAACAAGAAGGCTAGAAGAGGCTAGATCAAAAGAGAGAATGAAGAAGATAACACGAAGAAGAGAGAAAGAATAAGAGTGCAGAATGCTTCATTAACCAAACAAAACCAAAGTACAGAGATAATAAGGAAATGTGAACAACAGCTGTAAAGAAGTAAAGGACTAAACTACCCTCAAAATAAAAAACCAACTAAAACTACTCCAATTACTTAACAGTTTGAACTCGGGTTCCATTTCACGTTCCAGAGCTTCATTTCTTGGAGTGAAAATGGTGAGATTGTGTTTGCCAACAGATTCTTCGACCAGAAGCTGTAACAGAAGTAAGCTTAGAGCTGGAATTTTGGGGGAATGTAATAAAAGAAGTGGAAAGGGAAAGGAAAAGTAAGGGAAGAAGGATAATGAAGACACCATAGATGGGGGAGAACCCATGGTGCTCGAAGAAAGAGAAATTTTTTAGGGGAATGCAACAAAGAGAGAGAGAGAGAGTGTGTGTGTGGGTAGTGGTTTGGAAGTCGTTAAAGATCAGTCTAGTAACTTCATCAACTTATTTTGAGTGTAGGGTGGGCTAGGGGTATAGTTCAACAAAAATTAATTTTGTAGTATCTTTTAACAAATAGGATTTTCTAAGGGTACACTTTAGACAAAAACCCTAAAAAAAGCATGATCAAATAACATAGGTTAGAATGAACATTAGATACAAGAGAACATAAACCAAATAAAGAACTCAAATTATACTACTCCTGAGGGATTACCTCCTTTTGTGTACAATAATCATGTAATTTATCTGGTTGTGTGTAATTTCTTTCTTCATTTTCCTCTTCTAAAAATGTTGGAGACTCAGTTTTTTACATCTCGCACTACTTTAAAAAGACCCACCTTCACGGTTGCTTTGCTCCCACATGATCTTCTTTTTTTCTTTCTCCATTTGTTTGCCACTTGGTTATGCATTTCTTTGTTTTGACACTATATTTTGTCAAAGTTATAATTCTACAAGGAATGAGATAATATAACTTGAATTTTCAACTTTGAGGTGAAGGTATGCGGGTTTAATCACTATGCCAACTAATTTTATCATCTTTGTTTTGACACATATAACTAAAACTTTATTTGTCGAACACTCTGTCATCGTTTTTGCTAACATGTCAAATATACTATGACTTTTCTTAGGACCTATGTAAATGAATAAAATATGCAAAATGAGTAAGGGAACAACCATATGTACCAAGAGCAGACACATGTACGTGGATTAATGAGAATTGGCAACCATGACTCGGGGAAAAAGACTTATCACAACCAATGAGACAACGATGCAACACCTGCCCATAGGTAGATATAGATAAAACTCAATCGCATGGTGCATCAATCAACATACAAGATTCACCATTGACTGACATGCTAAAACCTAATAAAAAAGTTGTTAGCCATATCTTTCACTATCTTCTTAATTCTCTAGTTTTCCTCCATTCAGGGACGAACTTCCCCTAGGACTGGTGGGGGCCATGGCACCCAAATGTTTTTGAAACAATTAACGTGTGTGAATTACTACCCAAAAATTTGAAAACAAAAATACGTACATGCCTATACGTGCATTGTACATGGATATAGAATTTGATATTTGAATCCTCTTAATTATTAATTATGTCTAATTTTCTCAAACTTACAAATTTTATGAGAAATAAATAGAAGTAATGTTACTTAGTCTTTGGCCATTTGGATATGACTCTAAAATGAATATTGAGCAAAAATAAAAAGAAATTCTTATTGTGATATTTGTAAATGAGTAAATTGTGCAACTTTAATTAGCTTATCAAAATGTAGTTCTTCATACATAATATAAGTTCTATACGAAAAAAGTGATATAATATAAATAAAAAGAAATTCCTGTTGTGATATTACTAATTAGTAAAATATAAAATTTTAATTAGCTCATCAAAATGTTATTCTTCGTATATGATATAAGTTCTGTGCGAAAAAATGATAAGATTTTTAAACTAGTCTTCACATAAAATAAAATTATTATCTCAGTCTTTCTTACTATGAAGATTTTACATTTTTATAGTGAGAATCTGAATTCGGTGGCAAATTTCTCTAAAATTCTCCATTTTTAAATTGCTTCACTCATTTGGTCTTGCCCTTTTATACCTAGTTAAGACTTTTTAGTAATTTTTTGTTAGATATAAAATAATCATAATAAAAACCTCAGTATACATAAATGAACAGTTTCTTTTTATTGTTGATTGAAAGAATCATATATATTTCTTTTTAAAGGTTAAATGACTCATTATTACTTTTATTCTTTATTTTTATTCATTTTATAAACCGTTTGGTCTTCTTCTTTTTATATACCGCTTAATCTTCTTATTTCAAACTATTTATCCACAATGATTAACTTGAGTACTTAAATATCTTTATACCAACTAACATAAATATATAAGTTTTTATAAAAACATAAATTGATAAATTAATTATTTTTCCATCGTTTTAATAATAATTATGTCTTGAATTTTTTACAATATTGCTTAAATTAAAAATAAATGGTTCATATATGAATAAAAATCACGATTAAAGTTAAGATTTATAGTGACTAAGCCTCACCTCCTATGTGCCCTATTGAAGAGATTCAGTATAACATTTTAAATTTACTAAGATTAATTTAATTAAATAAATTTTTAAAACATGTTTGCTTTGCTAAAGTTAATTCAATGAACCCAATTAAGAAAGTCTTCAAAGAAGATGGTACTATGCATGCAATTTAGAAGACCGTAAATGTTATTGGCATTCATGCATCTAATTATTTGAAAAAAATATTTAATATAAATTGGAATACCAATGGTAAATAGCCAACTAAGTTTGGCATATATACATATATATAAGTTTTGGCCTCTAAAATAATTTTTTTATGCTTTGCCCCCCAAATGAAGTTACCTTGCTCTGTCCCTGCCTCCATTAATGGAGAATCATAAAGCAGTCTAAGCCTGTAAATAAAGACTTAACACTGTATTAGTGGAAGAGAGAACTTAATAAAATTAACACACAATCACTTGTCTCTCTCTATCTTTACATCTCGTTATTTTCTCATTGATTCTGTAGGTATAAATTATTTTTTTATATAGTCTATGCTCATGTATGAGACACGTGATTATTAATTAAAACAATTTAGGCCAAACATAGGGACCCAAAAAAGGTGTCAACTTTTCAATTTCCGTAATGTTTAATTTTGCCCAAAGTATTGTACATATTAAAAAATATTAAAAAAGGGTATCAATGCATCATGGCATCCCTTGCCTTACGTTTGTTTTGGAGCTGTCCAAAGGTACATGAGGATAGAGAGAATGAAAGAGATAATGGGAGCGAGAAAAAGGCCGAAGATGATATAGAGAGTCGGTACATGTCATTGATTTGTCATTAAATTTATACTTTTTAATTTAGAATAGGATTTATATCTCTTCCAAAATAAAATGCATTTGGGTATTTTAATATGAAAATTACTAGTGGTGTAAATACGAACTTAAAACTAATTTAAAATTATTTTAAAAATGCCCTTTAAACTATTTTTCTTTTTCTAGTATAAATATCTATATATATGTATTTATAAAAGGTAAATCTAATGATAATATAGCATTTATCACAAAACAGATTAACACACGAATAAGTAATTTAATCTATATTCATTAGTGAGCAATTATCTTATCTTTTTTTTTACTAAAAATTATAAACTCTAAGAGGAATAAATATATTAATCATTGTATTAACGCATCTTATAGAGCAAAATCTTATTTTTAATTAGATAGAATTTATGTAAAAATTTAATCCATGATTTTACATTATGGTTTACATTAGCTTATATAAAATAGCCCATGAAACGCAAAACTTGTCAATATATTAGAGCCAAACCAATGACCAATGTAGTTGTTTAATTAAAGTATAATGGGGTGGCTAAGACATTTTATTAATCAAGATTATGACTTTGCCTGTCTGTTTGAATCTTCTTCTTGTTTCATTCTTTTGTTTTCTTTGAACTTTGTGAAGTCAATGATGCTAACCCAATGAGATGAATGTATTTGCTCCATAATTGTGTCTATAGACAAAATAATATACATTTTTTGTCACTTAGAGACATGTTAACTACCAAACATATGTTTTGTTTTTGTTCTAATAATTAGAAATATAATATATTCAGCTTTGTCAAAAATTTCCAAGAGATTGTAGAAGTGTCACTATGATCAAAGACTTATGTCATCCTAATGAAGGCTTGAGTTTGACTAACCATTTCACTCTCATTTTAAAATTTAGGGTTCTTGAACATAGGGAAACTTATGTCATTTTATTGTCCATTAATTAACTTTCATCGGTTGCTATAAAAATAAAGCTAATATTTAAGTAAACACTTGCATTTTGACTGTTTTGCCATCACTTTAATATAAGTCATGCCCCTTTAAAATTTTGCTTGCAAGAATCAATTAGTTGTGACGCCTCTAGACTAATATATAAGAAAAATTCAATAAAGAAATTAAAAACAAGAAGAATATTGAAGCATGCATAATTGGTGTGAGCGTAGATGCAAAACTAGTGAATTTTGTGCAGATTATAGTTTAACAAAAAAAAATTAAAACTTAATTTACCTAAAAAAAATTGTTTCCGAGCATGATTGTAAAGTAGTCAAAACAAAACCTGTTTTTTAAATTTAGGCCGCAAAAGAAGTGTTAACAAAATGATGTTGAGCATGACATCGACAGGCTTCTATAATAAATTAATAATATATTTTTTTGTAGAAGAATAATTAATAATATAATTATCACCCAACAATTTATGCAATTAAAACACAATAAATTAAGCTTAACAAATGGACTTAGCATTATTTTAGGAAAATTATAATAATAGTAAATGGAATTGACAAACGTAGAGCACAGCTTAAAAAGCACTATAAATTGGTGTCCCTCTGTGTCTACATTCATTCAACCAACCATTACATTTCGCTCCCAATCCCAATCCCAGAAACACACAAACTCCATTAATGGCCACCAAAGTCTATATTATGTAAGAATCTCTCTCTCTCTCTCTCTCTCTCTCTCTCTCTCTCTCTAGAATTTGTGAATGAGGAAGATAATTTATCAATTTCTTTAATCAGCTTGATGAAATCGTTGCTCCTTACTTTCTTCTAACATCTTTGTGGGTTAATGATTATTACGAGTTATCTGTGTTTATGTATTTCTGTGTCTGTTGAATTAATGCAAATTTCTTCCATAAATCCAGTTATTTCAATTGCATCAAAGAGATGAGAGTTTAATTCAATGCTCTGTTTGCTGATTTCTTTTGCTCTGCACATAGAAATAGAAAATCTGCAAAACAAATTGATGAAGAATTCTTATAGGAAGTTTTTATGTTTTTTGAAGAGCATTAATTGATCATGATTAAAAAGCAAGATTGAAAATAGAGTGAGATTATGGGCAATTTGATGTTATTAATGCTGAATTAGGGACGCATTAAAACTCGAAGTGAATGTGAAATCCAACCTACTTGTTGAAATTAGATAAGAAATGGGTCACCCTTTTCGACTTTTGCAAACTGTGGGCTGTAGGGTCCATCCTCTAATCATTGTTTGTTTGTGCTAGTTCTTGCTGCCTAGTTTTCGATATTCAGGGTCCTCTTTACGTTATGTTTGAATCTCGGAAATTAAAACGGAGTTGTAGTTTGCTGTTTATTGTCACACATAATTCCATTTTCATATAGCAAATCTTAATATTTTTCAGTAAATCCTTCTCTAATCCATAAAGAAGTATTGAAACTTTAACTCTTCAACCAGATCTTAACCTGTGCTTACATTCATAGACTTTTTAAAGTCAATTTTAATCTGTAAGATACACAGATGATTTTGAGCTTTTCGATGCTTGGAACAGTTACTATTCCACATACGGACATGTCGAAAGGCTGGCTGAGGAGATACAGAAAGGAGCTGCATCAGTTGAAGGTGTAGAAGCCAAACTATGGCAGGTCTGTAATTAGCCTTTGTAGTTTGTAGTCAATATCTTTATTTGGTGTTTTAATGAGACCTGTTTAACAAAATAGTGGTCACGAACCAATGCGCCTCATTCAATTATCTCAGATCAAAGCTTCTATCGGCTCCAGAAAGAAATAAGTGACAAGATTCAGATGTGTTCAAATTAATATCATGATCGTTTCTCTTTCTGATGCATAGTCTACCCTTTCATCTAAAAAATGATGCTTTTATGACATTGTTTAGTAGATTCGATTAACTTATCAGTATCGACTATTTTTAAGATGATCAGTCGGATAAGTTGGATACTTTTTAGAGGTAAACAATATAAACAAGAGGAAAAAGTGAGCTGTTTCTACTCTGTACTCAAATGTATAGGCTGATACACTACGGTATCCAACTGAACCTCGAACGTGAAGATTTGCCTTTTTTCATTTAACTAAAAGCAACTCATGTAACAAATCAATACTCAATAGGATTTGGGAGGGAGAAATTGTGCTAATGGATAGACCATTGAGAAAAGAAAAAAAAATATTGGATTCATGAGCTGTTTTTAACGATACTGGGAAAAGATTAAGTTACCTTTTGCTGGACCATGATCTAGCAAAATTTTCTATTAGAGCCTAATCTAGCATTTTAATGTTAAGATTAGCACTTACTATATCGCAAGCTAACAAAATATTTTGGTTAAACCGTGGTTTTTTCCCTATAAAAAAAGCCAAATTTCCTTGAAAACAGGCCTGGGTCCAATCGATCTTTTTATTTCTCAGGGTCCTATCCATAGAAACTTCTCTTTGGTAGTTGGTTGGAGTTGGGATGGATATTGTGAATGAATCTGGTTCATATCTGGACAGGTACCCGAAACACTGCCAGCTGATGTTCTTGAAAAGATGCACGCACCACCAAAGAATGATGATGTACCGATCATTACGCCAAATGAACTTTCTGAAGCAGATGGTTTCCTTTTTGGGTTCCCAACAAGATTTGGAATGATGGCCTCTCAGTTTAAAGCATTTTTTGATGCAACTGGAGGCCTATGGAGAACTCAAGCCCTTGCTGGCAAACCTGCAGGAATTTTCTATAGCACTGGTTCTCAAGGAGGTGGACAAGAGACTACTCCGTAAGTCTTGAACTAAAACATCCATCCCTATTGCTTATTTTACATCTTAATCTATAAAATATTGATAGTCACATGTTTATCCAGACTATAATTACTTTCAATACTACACTTTATTATTTTGATACAGTTAAATGTGATTATTTGACGCACGTACTCATACATACATTAAATCATTCTACTTGGAATCAATTTACTTAATAAAGTTTAATGAAAATATTAAATTGTCATTAATTATTAGTTAGTAGACTTTTTAATTTCCAATGTTTATTTTAGAGAAATAAACTTTGAACTTTGACTTTCTATCCCTTTGTCCTTTCGTACTTATTTCTTGCTTTAATTGCGAATGAAAAATATTTTATTTTTGCTCTCATATGTATTTTAATCTGTATTTTAATGCCAAAAAACCTAATTAGTTGAATTTCATTAACTTACCCATTTTGATAATTCAATCTATCATAAAAAGTTTTAAATTGTGGATCACAATAAAATATTTTGCTATACGACTAGTATTTAAAAAAGAGGAGGGAAAAACTTCTTGAAATATGTTTAGGAATCTGATTTTCATTTTTGTGTTTCCATGTCTAATGGAAACATCATGCAGGTTGACGTCCATTACTCAGCTTGTTCACCACGGCATGCTCTTTGTACCCATCGGATACACGTTCGGAGCTGGAATGTTCGAGATGGAGAATATCAAGGGTGGAAGCCCTTACGGTTCAGGGACTTATGCTGGTGATGGCTCAAGAAAGCCATCTGAGTTAGAGCTGCAGCAGGCTTTCCACCAGGGGAAATACTTAGCTGGCATTGCAAAGAAGCTCAAGGGAAATCCTCAGTGATTATCATTCATCATTCATCACAAAATTAATGTTTAGATTTATATAATGTAATATTTTCCCGCTCAATTCTATATTTCAGTTTCAGACATCTATGTTCTGGTAAAACAATAATTTTCCCTATTTGAATTCCCCGCTGTTGTTATCGACGTACCGATTTCATTACGTGTAGCAATTATAAAGTTTCTTTACAATTCTCTTTATTGTCATTGAGTTTCTGTTCTTGGGTAAGATATTAATGGAAAGTTAAATGTTTGATAGTGTTGATAGACAGAAAGATACAAAATTTCAGTACTTCCAAGAGTTCCAAGATTGTGTGGTAAGTGATCAATTCATTAACGATGGTTTATCATTAAGGATGGCCTTTATGGACTTGTCACGTTTTTCTTATACAAACATTGGTTATCATCCTGATGAACAATTTTTTTTTAAAATAATATATAGGATAGCTCAAGATAAAATATAAATATCTACATCCTCCCTTCCGCAACCCAAGCTAGCACCCCCTCTCAAAAAGCCCAGGCCCGTGACCCCCATCCCCATCCAGCTCACCCCCAATCCAGGTGCTCCCACCCTTAGTTTATATATATATATATATATATTTTGAAGAAAGAGCATTTTTAGAATCTGAATCAAACTATCAGATCTAAATATAAATATTATATTACAGGTACTAGATAAGATAAGTAAACACTTACTTAAGTTTAGGGAGGGGATCGTGTGCATAATCAACACATAAATATAGAACACATTCTGCTCATTCCATGGATTCTCCACCAACAACACGTGGCTCATCAAACAAACACTGTAAAATCATAACTGTATAAAGGCAAGATAACCTTGAACAGATCTGGGAACTCCGGTTGTGATGCATGCAAAACAGGTCCAGAAAGTTCTACAAAAACCATATCTGAAGAGAAAAACCACCTAAGACCATAGATCTGGTGGACCAAGGTCTACCAACCGGTAGACACAAAAAAAACTTCCAAAATCAGAAGAAATTCCCTAGAGACACAGAGGACAAAACCAAAAGGAACGCAAAGAAAAGCAAAATGGAAGGAAAGGGAAGAGAAACGAGAGGGAAGCAGAGATGGACAAAGGGGGAAGGAACGAGACCAAAGGAGAAGGAAAACATAGAAAGGGGAGGAGGAGAAGAACAGATAGAGGAGGGGGAGAGGAAAGAGTTTGAACGAAGAAGAAAAGGAGTGGGAAAGAAGAAACAAAGAGAAAATATTGACAAGGAGGTCACGGGGAGAGCAATTGCTCTCCCCATGACGGTGCGTGCAGGTGCAAAAGGTTAGGGTTAGACGGTGCAGAAAATGGGTGACAAGGAGAAGAAATTTCCGGTAAATATGATTTATACGTAAAAAAAGATTAAATTTCAAAGTCTGAATTTTGTCCAATTCACCCGACTTTAAGAAAAGGGCACGCTAGCTTTAGAAAAAACTGTTACTATTGTTTTTTTGCGCCTTGTCATTTTGATGATTTGATACTTAGAATCATTTGATGATATCTTCGAAAGTGGTCTATTTACCGTCATTACTTGAAAACATTAAGAAAAAGCATGAAAATGGGGGGTTGAGTTCAAAATTCAAAATGAAAATAAACTAAAATTGGTTGATCTGGCCTCTATGTAGCGTATGGGCAAGATCAAAGCAAAACCAGAGTAATTATATAGAATATTGGTCAAATTTGGTCTACCTATTTTATATTAAGCAAAACGACCTATGCAATAAGAGAAAATGCATGTAAAACAAATACCTTAAAAAAATTGTCTTCTTTCTCTAATTCCCATCTACTTCCTAGACCACATCATTGTTTTGTAGATTTCGCCTCACCACCGACGCATGACATTTAAGCCCGACGCGTAACCGCACCACCGCCACCATGCATCATTCTCCTTCATGCATTGTTTCAGCATGTTTTCTAGCTGTGGGTTCATCCTGATCCTCTTGGATTTTGTTGTGGATGTTCTTGTTGGCGTCTTTATCACCATTTCATGGGTGGTGGTTCCTGAGAAACTCTCCTCCAACATAAATAGTTTGTTTATAAAATCATGTGTAAATAACTTTTTTACCAAGTAAACATGTAGTTTACTTTGTAAACAAACTATTCTCTACGTACACAGCTCATTTACAATATTTAAGGGAATGGATACTGCGTCTAAAGAAGAAGATGATAACTGAAAAAAAAGAGAATGCATATGTTTGAATAAGATAAAAGGAGAGAGATGACATAAGGAAGCTAATTAAACACTAAAAATTTAACTGAGAGAAAATTACAACTTATATAGAGAAAGTTAAACAAGCTAAGAAGAAGACTAACTGTCATGTGGTAACAATAAACCTAACTAAGCTAACTTAAAAAACTAACTAATTTTTATTGACTGTGTACCTGACTGTACATCATTATTATGCTTTATATGCATCCTCAAACTAAAGGGGGGATTGGATCATCTTTAGTTTGCTTATGTGAAATAGAAACTGAGGCTCAGGAAGAGCCTTAGTGAGTGCATCAGTAACCCATTTTTCTGAAGGAATGTGGTTTACTTGAAGTTGATTGTTAGCTTCTCTGATGAAATGAACGTCTAGTTCAATATGTTTGGTGCCTGAATAAAACACGGGATTGGCAGCAAGCTGATTGGAACCTATACTGTCACACCAAATAGTTGGGCACCAAGATAGAATAAAGCCAAGTTCACTAAATAATGACTGAATCCAAAGGATTTCAGTGGCTGCTTGGGCAAGAGATCTGTACTCAGATTTAATACTAGATCTAGCAACAACATATTACTTTCGAGAGCTCCAAATTATCAAAATTTCACCCAAGAATATGCAATAACCTAATGTGGACCTTCTATCATTAAGACAGCTAGCCCAATCCGTAACTAAATCCATTTACAGTAAGAGACTTTATTGGTTTGAATAAAAGATCATGGTTGACAGTACCTTTAAGGTACCGTAATATCCTTTTACATGCTCTTCAATGCTCAAATGTAGGAGCTTATAGATAGTGACTGAGTTTGTTGATAGGGAATGCGAGGTCTGACCGAGTACGAGTTAAGTATTACAAGACACCCACAGTGTTTCTATACAAAGTAGGATATGTGAAAGGAGAACCAGTAGAAGTTGAAAACTTGACAGATGAACACATAGGAGTAGGACAAGGTTTAGATTCTGTCATGTTTATTCTATCAAGAACGTATCTTATATACTAGCTTTGAGTAAGATAAAGATATGTCCTATCCCTACAAGCCTCAAAGCCAAGAAAATAATGAACTGACCCTAGTCTTTTGAGACCAAATTTTTTATTAAGGTCTGAGATGGTTTGACAGATTAGCTTTTGACAGTTCCCTATGACTATATGTCATCAACATAAACTAAACATAGAACAGTGAACTGGTCTTTCTTGTATATGAAGAGGGAAAAGTCAGACTTTGAGTTAATGAAACATCTTTAAGAAAGAGTGCTTTGGAGGCTTTCAAACCAAGCTCTTGGGGTTGCTTTAGACCATATAAAGCTTTAGTTAACTTGTAAACATAGTCTTTATGTAAGGGATGTTCAAAACTTGAAGGTTGATTCATGTAAACCTCTTCTTCGAGCTCCTCATTTAAGAAAGCATTATTAATGTCAATGTGTTGAATATCACAATTGAAAAATACAGCTAGAGTGAGAATAATTCGAATTGCTACAAGTTTAACTACAGGACTGTAAGTGCCAAAGTAGTCTATACCAGAATTTTATTGAAATCCTTTGCTACAAGCCGTTCTTTATGCTTAAGAATTGAACCATCTGGATTGTGTTTGATTATGAAAATCCACCTATTTTGGATAACATTCATATTTTTGGATCTAGGTACAAGTTGCCAGGTGTTGTTAAGCATAAGCATAAAATTATTCATGCATGGCAATATTCCATTTAGGATGATCTAAAGCTGCTTTTACAGATATTGGTTCACAGACTAAATCACAAGCGGAAGCAGAAAAGACTTTGGGTTTAAAGATTCCATGTTTTGACCCAGTAGTCATGGGATGAGTGGAAAAAAATAGAGGTATATTGGATTGTGCAAGTTCATTTTGAACAAAAGAGTAATTGTAAGAATGTAACAGAGTAGGTGTTAAGGACATAACACTGTCACTTTGTGTAGATGAGTGATCATAATTATGTGGTGAAGCAGATAAGATTTTTTCATCAGATTGAACAAATGGGACATTCTGAAAAGAAATAGAATAACTCTCATTTACAGAATTAGGCTGAAGATTAGAATCTGGTACCTGATTTACTACTACATTGTTGGACTGAGATTTTGAAAAGGCTTATTCATCATTGCAGGTTAAATATGGGTTCTTATCACTTGAAAATTCATTATATACATGTTTAACAACATTAGGAAAAATGGGTACCGAAGCATACTGAGTTTCGTTTGGATTTTTGTCACGGGCTAAAGATTGAAATGGAAGCTCAATTTCATTAAATGTAACACTGACTGAGATATACAAATTTCTAGATTTAGGATCAAAACACTTATAACCTTGGTGATCGTCTGAGTAACCTAAGAAGACACATTTGATAGTATGGAAATTGAACTTGTTGGGACATATTATGTATTTACATTTGATAGTATGAAAATTGAACTTGTGTTATGGTAAGGTCCCCATAGGAAAAAATGTATGAGTTCAAATGGATTACTAGTATTAACTTTTGCAGAGGGAAAAGGAATTCTATGTATTTTTCCAAATTGACATGTTTCACAGAAAAATGGAGTATTAGACTTCTAATGAGTAGACTTATCCTTTAAAAGCAAATTGACAACTTGATTTGAGGGATGTGCAAATCTTTGATGCCAGATATAAACACTATCATTACTCACAGAATTGCCAATAAAATCATTATTATTATTGACAGAGAAAGCTTTATACAAAGAACTAGTAGAAAGATCAATATTATTACATAGAGCTTTTGATAGAGATAGGTTGGAATAATGAAAAATAGAAGTAGAATTATTAGCTACATAACATACAATAGCTCTATTGGAAAGAAAAGAAGGCTTTGAAATCTTGGAGGAAGTACGATTGAATGTGAAGTGATAGAGCCCATCCTTAAGTATGCATTGAACAAGAAACCTCCTGTAAATCTTATCCTTAATGAAACAGAAGAAAAAATCAAATTCAATAATAACATTGTTACCACGAGTTAATTGAGATACAGACAGTAAGTTTGTTATAAGAGGTACACAAATGATATCTTTTAGAGAGAGAGAGAAACTGTTTGAGAACTAGAACTATTGTTATGATTATTCTAGAGTGCAAGTGTACACTATCGTCGTCAAGTAATAAAATTCTATGAAATAGATTATCGTCCACATGATTGATTGATATTAATTACGAAAATTAACTAGATCCTAATTTTAATAGATAGTTTTAATTAAAATAAAATTCTAATTAAACTAAAACGATAAATATTTGATAAAGATAAAATTTGAATAGTTAAAAACTCTAGGATTTTCAATTTCACCAAGCCAAACATGCTCTAAATTCTTATTCTCAATCAATTAGCGTTTATTTAGAACATTGATAGCGAATTTGTCTAATTTAATTATCAATATTTCATAAGCATCGATAATAATGAATCAAAAATAGGAATCATACATCTCTGTCAAGATTCAATATAATGAAACTCATAAAGCGTAAGAAATTATAGTTGCTACACTAGATTCATAATTATCTCTAACTTATAAAATTTTAATGGTGTTATAAGCAAATAGCGAATTCAATCATCATTTCTCAGTCTCAGAATTAAATCTGAAATCATGCAATAGTTGGCCAAACAATCACAAGTATTAAGAACGGATTGTAACACTCAATAATATTGCATAAATGTCGATTAAATTGAAAATCAAAATTTATGAACAAGCATGGTTTGGCTACGTCATGGCCCTAGATAAGAAATTTAGAACATACTAGAATAAGAAGAATTCATAATAATATTCATGAACATAGAGGAAAAAAGAAGAAAAAATTAGGATGAATTGAAGTTGAGATATGTCTCTGGATTGGATCCGTCATTATTTCCTCTCCCAAAAACTTTCTCCTCTGCCTCTCACGTCCAAAGATTTCTCTAAAAGATCTAAAATATTTTATTTATACACTAGGGTTTGTCAAGAATTGGATTGGAGCAAAAAAAGTCACAAAAATATCTAAAATCGCGCCAGCGCCAGCGTCGGGACACTAGGAGGCCAGCGCCGTTCTGCCCAAATCTATCATTTTTCTCGGTTTATCCGTATTTTTGCCTTCCAAATCTTTCTAAATTAACCCAAATGCTTTTGAATATCTAACCTACAAGATAAAAATAAAAACAAACATAAATTAAACAATAAAACTCAAAGAATCAATAAAATTAAAGTTCAGATTATCTGAAATATGAGTGTAAAACACACTCATCAAATACCCTAAACTTACATTTTTGCTAATCTTCGAACAAAACTAAAATTAAAAATCAAACAAGGAAACATTTAACAGTAACTAAGAAAAACTACGGATCAAATGATGAAATGTTTTGACTAAGTAAACATGCCTAAGAGATTTCACAATAGTAATAACCCAAGAAAAACTTCTGAATTGTGATCATATAGAGTTTCAACACAAACACCAACTTACATTACATTTTGAAAAATACTGAGTGGGTGTGTGTCACCTTAAGCCAACTTCTTTAAATGAGTTTATGTAACCAAGTCTTACAAAAGTGGATCAATTAATCTATAAATATATTAGAACTCCATAAGCCATTTTTTCATGTCACTCTCCACTAATGTAGGCAAACCACAACGCTTCAGATCATTAGGACTTTCGTAGGCTTATAATGTATTGCTAGGATTTAAGGTAGGATAAATGATATTATTTCAGCTCAACCTTTATCCATAGTCACACATGCTTTCTAGGAAAAACGAGTTTAACTTAACTTATCTTGTAATACACCAAAACTTGTCATTCCACCTCTTGAATTATCAACCATGCTCAACCATTTTTTTTAATTTGATTTCCTTACGCTTCTCTTTTCCTTAACGAGATTTCAGCTAATAGCTCCTAAACCAGATAGTCATAGGGTATTAGGTTTTAAGACACCCCTGTGAACTTAGTCACTCAAGTCTAAGAGCCTACGGAATCAAACTTATTCACAATTTTTTATATCGAAACTCCTCCCTCCACCCAGATTTTCATAGTTCCAAGTAATTTCCTAGAACATCCAAATAGTATGAGTAAAAAGGGTTACTAGAAAAAACTTTTTATGAGATTGTGAAATTGTCAAGGGTGATAAAAATGGCTATTTAGGCTCAATATAGATGACTAGGAAAATAATTATGCATATGTTGACTTGAAAAGCTCAAACGGTCTAAAGATGGCCTAAATCACGTCCTAATTGAAGCGTAGCCTAGAATATTTCCTCAAATAACAATCAAATAGGTCCTAGAGCTCTTATGAGATCATAGTGATTTCTTAAGTCGCATAAACATTCTCTAAGAAAAAAAGAAAATCAAACGCTAAAAACTAGATGTTCAATATGTTGGGATTCTCTAGTGAAATATAAATCAATAATCGGCTCAAACACACACCGATACACAAATTCATTATTTTTAAAAGCAATCAATAATTCAAAACCAGTCTCATCATAAGCGTTAGTATTGTTTACTACAGAACACAAAAAAATGAAATTTTAATTACAAACTAAAAACTTTTATTATCCTCAATGAAAAGAAAATATGTAAAAGGAGAAAGTAGAGAAGACTTCCCTGAACAATGATGAGCTTTCATTCTCGTCATTCTCTGCATTGTTCATGTTGTCTCCAACTGAGGGGAAAGTTGTGTATGAGCCAAAATCGTTCATAATTTGTTTTCAATATAAAAACCTGAAGAAAAATAAAAATAAAATAACCAAAAGAAAAAAAATTAAAAGAAAACTAAAAATGAAATAACAGAAATAAAACTAGGTTACCTCTCAGTAGCGCTTTCTTTAACGTCGTCAGCCAGACATAATGATCATCTAGGCTTCACCCATTGTCCACTGACTTTAAAATTCTCTTTGTGTCAGAAATCGACTGGCCTAAGACCATTTGTTGCTCTTTCAACACCGTCAACAACTTGTCTTATTGTTCACCATTTAACGAAGCAGAGATAATGACAAGCTGACTAGATGCTTCTCCCATAAAGGTTTACCGAAGGTGGAGGTCTAACACTGATGGTTTTTCAATAAATGGTAGGTGTCTAAGTTTACCTTCTCCAAGTTCTGCACTATCAACCCACAAATAACTATTCATATCATTTGGATGTTTGATTGCTTTGAAGACACTAAAATAACCTTATCATATTGCACTCTCAGAATATGTCCCCCTTTTTGCACATCAATGAGAGTTCTTCCTGTAGTTAAAAATGGTCTACCAAGAAAAATTAGAATTTCTTGGTTCTTCTCCAGGTCAAGAACAATAAAATCTGGTGGGAAGATAAATTTATCCACCTTTACCAAAACATCCTCAATAATCTCCCAATGGATATCTGATAGGCCGATCAGCTAAATTTAAAGATATTGTCGTGGGCTTAGCTTTTCTAAGATCTAGGTTCTTATAAACTGAATATGGCATCAAATTGATACCATCCCCAAGATCACATAAAGCCTTTTCAAAATATGAATTCCCAATGGTGTAAGGAATAGTAAAACTCCCATGGTCCTTTAACTTCGTAGAAAATTTATTCTGCAAGATAGCATTACACTCCTTAGTAAGTGCAACTGTCTTATACTCCTCTAGATTTCTCTTGTTTGAGAGAATATCCTTCATGAATTTGACATAGCTTGGCATTTGTTCTAAAGCATCATCAAAAGGGATATTTATATGTAGTTTCCTAAACATATCAAGAAACTTAAAAAACTGCTTGTTTAATTTCTACTTTTGGAACCGTTGAGGGTATAGAATACGTGGAACATATGGTGGAGGATTATCAAGAAATAGTTTTGACTTAGGCTTGCCTTCATTATTTTCTGAGCTCTTGACAAGATCATCACCCATTATCTCAGCTTTTACTTCAATTGGCTAAAAATTTACAACAGTGAATTTCTGAGGTTTTGCTAACTCCTTGCCACTACGAAGGATGGATTCCTCTCGGTGTTGCTCGGTAGAGAACCTTGTGGCCTTTGAGTAAGTATTTCTGACAGTTGACCAATTTGAAGCTCTAAATTCTTAATGGATGCAACTTGACTCTAAATACTTATTTCTTGCCTCTGAAGTGTAACATCTATTCTTGCAATAAATTGAGTAGTATTAACTGTGAGCTGGGTAAGATCATCTTCTAAAGAAAATTTAGACTGTTGAGGCTGAAATTGAGGCTGAGTAGCAACTGGTGTATTCATCACATTGTGACTATTCTTCCAAGAAAAATTTGGGTGATTTCCCCACCCTTGGTTATAAATGTTGGACAATTGCTTATTTGGCCTGCTGTAATTCTCAACAGAATTGACATTTTCTGATTGAGAATGAGAAAAAGGATTACCAGCTTGACATTCAGTACTAAGATGAGGTCCATTGCACAAATTACAAACTTCTTGTGAAGCATGAATATCACTTGCATTAGCAGTGAAAGAGCTCAATTACTTGGTCAGTGTAGCTATTTGAGCAGTAAGAGCGGTAAAAGCACCGATTACATGAAATCCATGAATTTTTCTTGGTATGTTGCGCTCAATTGGCCATTGATAGGCATTAGCAGCCATTTCTTCAAGCAAAGCATAAGCTTCCTCATGTGTTTTACCCATTAAAGCTCCTCCTACTGTTGCATCCACTAGTGTCCTTGTTGAATTCCCAAACCATAGTAGAAAGTTTGGACTTGTAGCCATCCAGAGAGTCCATAATGTTAGAATCCTCTCAACATCTCTTTAAACCTCTCCCACGCTTCATAAAGAGACTCTATATCATATTGGACAAAAGTAGTGATCTCGTTCCTCATCTTGGCTGTTTTGGCTAGTGGAAAGAATTTAGCCACAATTTTCTCAAAAAGTTCATTCCATGTGGTGATTGATTCAACGGGTAAAGAGTTCAACCAAATCGTAGCCTTATCTCAAAGTGAAAATGAGAATAATCTCAGTCGAATTGTATCAGTTGAAACATTATTGTGCTTGAATTTCACACAAATTTTAAGGAAAGTGGCTATGTGAACGTTTGGATCACCATTAGGAATGCCACTAAACTGATTTGCTTGCACCCTGTGAATGATAGCTAGCTTAATCTCAAAATTATTGGAAGTAATAACAGGATGTTGAATGGCAGATGGAGTCTCATTGACCATTGGCATAGCATAATCCTGAATTGTCCAGTTATATTTATTGTTCACAATTTCAGGATTTTCTCTAGCATCTTCCATGGTTTCTTTATGTTTCTTAGAAGCTTCTCTCCTCACTTTTCTATTACGAAGACAAGTTCGCTTAATTTTCAAACTTAGAGGAGTCAAATTTCTGCTTCTAAATTTTCTCATACACCATAGAAAACGCTTGAAAATTCAAAATAGTAAACAACCATAAATAAATAAAAATTCAGACTCAAAGTAAAATTAAGGATACATAACTCTAATATTAATAAACAAAATAAATCTCCAGAAACGGCGCCAAAAACTTGTTACGATAATTCTAGAGTGCAAGTGTACACTATCATCGTCAAGTAATAAAATTCTATGAAATAGAGTATCATCCACATGATTGATTGATATTAATTATTAGAATTAACTAGATCTTAATTTTAATCGAAAATATTGAAAAGTTGAGAGTTTTAATTAAAATAAAATTCTAATTAAGCTAAAATGATAAAGATTTGACAAAGATAAAATTTGAATAGTTAAAAGCTTTAGGGTTTTGATTTCACCAAACCAAACATGTTCTAAATTCTAATTCTCAATCAATTGACATTTATTCAGAATATTGACAGCGAATTTCTCTAATATAATTATCAATCTTTCTCAAGTATCGATAATAATGAATCAAAAAGTACAAATCATACATCTCTGTTAAGATTCAATATAATGAAACTCATTAAGCGCAAGAAATTATAGTTGCTACACTAGATTCATAATTCTCTAACTTATGAAACTCTAATGGTGTTATAAACAAAGAGCAAATTCAATCATCACTTCTCAGTCTTAAAATTAAAATCCAAAATCAAGCAATAGTTAGCCATACAATCATAAGCATGGAGAACAGATTGTAACAGTTAATAATACTGGTAAACATCGGTTAAATTAAAAATCAAAATTTATGAATAATCATGATTTGGTTACGTCGTAGCCCTAGATAAGAAGTTTAGAACATACTAGAATAAAAAGATATCCTAATAATATTCATGAACATAGAGAAAAAAAGAAGAAAAAACTAGATTTAAGGATGAATTGAAGTTGAGATCTGACTCCCGACTAGATCCGTCTTTGTTTCCTTTCCCAAAATCGTCTCTTTTGCTTCTCACGTCCAAATATTTCTCTAAAAGATCTAAAATATTATATTTATATACTAGGGTTCGTCAAGTATTGGATTGGAGAAAAAATAGCAAAAAAAAATCTAAAATCGCATCAGTCACGGTGCTGGCCAATTTGTCACGTACCAGCGTCGTGACTCTAGTAAGCCCGCTCCGCGATGCTCGCTTATTGCTTCTTGTGGTTATTGCTGCTTCCCCCCCATCGTTGATGATGGAATAAATATAGGCCATTAGATCTTTGAGAAAGATCTAGACCGTTGGATGAATTACAAATCTATGACTTGCTTAGCCGATCACCCATCAAAACTTCCAAAGGAAGCTTTCCACTTCTTCTTCGTCAAATCTTCAACTGAAGCTAAAAATCTTAAGCTCTAGGGCATGTAATTTTTTACCATTTCCACCCTAATTTCTAGCCTCTCTCTTCATCCTCCAGACTCTCTATCTACATCTTTGGGCGTCCGTTGTCAAGAGAGAGAGAGAGAGAGAGAACGACTAAGAGTATGAGCAATTGAAAAAGTGAAAATTTCTGAGAGAGCAATTGAGAGAGTCGAGCAAATCCTCCCTCCCATGTTTTTCAAAGTATGTTTCTCCCTGTTTTTCGAAGAACTAGATGAAGTGTGTTTCTCCCTTCATGACCAGAAGCTAGGGCATGAGAAAGGTATGCTCCTCTTCTTCAATCTCTCTCAGCGCCCTATTTTTCTCAATTTTAGTCTGCAATATGTCTGTTTCTCCCTTTGTGAACTATCAAAAGCTAGGGCACGCGAATGAATTTTGGAGATGCTTAATGTCTGAGTTGATTCTGAATGCTAGGTCACGCGTTTAATATCTTCATGTCTCAGTTGATTATAAATGATTAAAATCTGCTTGAATGAATTTTGGAGATGCTTAATTATAGTATTTCAGGTTATGTCTAACTATATACGGATGACATAACTGACTATGAATTGTTCTAATTAAATTTTTATGTTTCTTCAACTTTCTGAATATCAATCATATTTTATTTGATACCTTATTTTACAAGGCTTTGCTGTGTATAAATAATTAAATGAAATATATGAGTGAGATATCAGGCATTGCATAGTTCAAATTCAACTTCTATAAGGTCTTGCTGTTAAAAGAGGAAAAAGATACTCTCTAATCCTTGTCTTGTCCCATTTGGGTAGTTAAAATAGATGTTAACTATGTAAGATGAACATTTACTTTTATATTTGACACTGAGAAGGCACTAGCAACAAGAACATAATGATATATGATATTTCACTTTTTCTGGCACATACATACTCATTCCAATATAATCGAGTTTATCGATCATGCTTTGTTGCCACCATTATAGCACATGTTATTTGAATTTTTTAAACATTTGTATGTTTATTGAATTCCAGAAGGATTCTTAGTGACTGAATTTCACCATATTATACTTGCCGAAGAATACTCCATAATTTGTGTCATCCACAAATTAACTATCTATGTTGTTTTCAACAAGGCTATGCCAACATCTGCTTTCTTTTAGTTCTTTTTAATATGCTTCAAGCAAGAGAGATAGCTAGAGAATGATGATGATGATGATGTGTGTGTGTGAGAGAGAGAGAGAGACAGAGAGAGAGGGAGAGAGAGAGAGAGATAGGCTTTATGGGGTTGTGGTAGTGTCCGTTAGGGATTCACACTAGATAAAGACAGTGAATAGAAAAGCATCTTATTGGGTCCCTATGCAATGAAAAGAGTATTATATTTTTAACTTGTCTATAACATATTTTGGTATCTTGTGCCTTTTAACTTGTTGGTTGGGATGGATAGTATTGTCATGGCTTGTATTTTCACCCAATTCTAAAAGTGTCTCCTTATTAGTCATCAATAGAGAAGACTTGTCGGCATTGAGGAAGTTGGTTGTCATTTACTAATGGAATGTGAACTCGTATAAGAATTGTTGTCTCAATATCATTAACTTGAATTGGATTTACTTAATCTAATGGAACTTGCTATGTTGTAGACTAACTTCTCTTTTTTGCCTTTTTCATGTTTCTATATGAAATATTGTAGTTGGAAGGAGATATTACTTGATGTTACTTTTTTTTTCATGGAAACTATGTTATTTCATATGTATGTTTGTTATTAGACTAATACCATTGTACATATTATCCCTCAAGTAATCAAATAAAATGAAAAGTCCTACTTTAGAGAGAATTACATGATTGTTTTTTTATATGGTTGCATGTTGTGAAGTCACCCGCAACTATCCAACAAAAGAATTGAGTTTCTGCTTGTTCTAATGATTTTGTAGATGGTGTCACGAGGTATCAAAACAACCACCACAATAGAATTACTGGATGCTTATTATTTATACAGGTAATATATTTAGTGAACATTGGTATTACTTTCACATTATAACATATGTATATTTACTAATAAGTTCTTTTCGATATAGCTATTTTATCTAGAGAAGTTGGCATGTGTTGCCAACTATGTTGACTTGAACCAGCCTTCACCATTAAGGTGGAATGATAGAGCCGTTGCAAAAATGATTTATTTTGTAAAATCAAGGGGAGGAGAAGTTTGGCCTAAAAGCTGTGCAGTAAGCGTTTGAGAATATTACAAATTTGGTTGGTTAGATTACCATTGATTATTAATTACTAATTCACATATATTTGTATTATATAGATTGATACAACCGTGCAAGCCATTCCGGGTGACTGCGAGGTTCGGGAGGACTGCGACCATAAGCATGTTCGCGAGGACGTGTGTGTAGATCTACCTGAAGAGCAAGCCGTCAGGTTAGGTGCTGTAAGTGCACAAGTGATCGCTGACCAGTCACCCTGACTCAAGGTAAAGAACAATGAGGTTTTGATGAGGATATGAGTCCCTCCCGTGAAAAAGAGCTACCAGTCTCTTCATCACCTTTATATAAAGGTGATAATAATGAAAGGTGCATTTAGTTTGATGTTTTAGACAATGCATTCGCTGACCTGCTATTGGTCAGGAAACCATTTATGACTGGAATAACTAAAGGACGTCGAAAGGTACTATTCTGTTTATTCGTATTTCATCTTATATATATATGACATGTATAATCTAACTATTAATCTAACACCTTACTTGGGGTTGCATTTTGATAGGGCAAACAAATCTTGTCTGAGTCTACCAAGAACCAATTCCCGATGAAGTTACACAACACTCGGGAGAGGAGAGATGGTCCTCTACTCAGTTCATCCTATTTGAAGGGTAAACCGATCAGTAAACACAATAAGAAGGTATTTAAAGTGGGTCAGTACACGTTGTAGGACCCATTAGAAGTGAAAGATGAGCATTTAGCGGAGTATATTTTTTAAAAAATATTAGAGGATAGGTAGTAGTCACAGTAATCTAACAAAAAATGACACACCATCATGACCAAATATTGATTAAGTTTGTCTTTTATTTGTCTTTTACAGTGAGATTCTCATTACACATTCTAGCCTCCATGCTAAACGGAGAGACTTAAAGACTCTCGGTCAAAAAAATTGGCTTGGCTAGGACCTTATAGACTTATTTTTTAGCATTTTGACCTTGGAGGCTCGTCTTACGTTGATGAGCAACCGATTTTGGTTTCTTCCCATGTTTTTTGTTGTGAGTATCTACTACTCAGTATCATCCTTATTTTAGGTTTGTATGTACGTTATGTATCATGTTTTTGCTGGGCCACTGTAGAGTCAATGTTTTTCAAAACTAGTAGAGCTTCCTAATTTTGTAAGGAAACACAAGATCATGGATAGATACACGCCAACGCTTGAGCTAGAAACTACGGTTAAAAAATTTATTCTATTTAGATATTTTATGTTGACTTAGTATGCTTGTGTAAATGTATTGTGTAATCTAGATCTGTATTCCGATACACGATGGTCGAGATCATTGGTTTATGGCCAAGATCTCCATCATGGATGAGGAAGTCACTGTATGAGACACCTTGTAAGATAACCGACTTAACGCGGGATGGACCGAAAAGGTAAAAAAATTGTATGTTCTAACCCCTCATCATGACTTGTAATTTGTCTTATAGCACATGTGATTTTCACATTGAGTACAATTTGATATTTTGTGAATGAAATTATAGTTAGAAGATATGTACTTGACATTTGGGCCTAAGCTTATAGATTTGTTACCCCCGCCAACAACCTTTTCTTCATTCAAAATTTCAATGCCGCCCCAAGTGGTCACCTAATCAAATGGGTAAGTTCACTAATCGTGAATTTGATTGGGCTTCATTCACCCTTTAATGATGCACTTATTATTACGTTTGTAGGAGTGATTATGGTGTGTGGGTCTTGAGATATATGGATGACATTAGGGCATGAATTGTTGTCGACTATCGTTCGCAGGTAATTAGTCAGATATTGTTTACATTTTGTTAAACTTGAGAGTTTTGTTTTTTGTTTGTTATAGTTTCAGGTACTTTTAGTTCTATAATTGGAAATTTTATGATTATTTTGGATTTTCTCATTTGTAGTTGTCATTACTGGTTATTTATTAGAGTTCTTTTAGTTATGTAATTCGGATTTTTTTTATTCTTCTAGACTTGCTCATTTGTGGCTGTCCATATTGAATTTGTTGAGGTGTTTAGTGAATATTCAAGCCTTAGAGCATACCATTTTCTGTTTTGTTTTAGTTGAGAACTTTTCGTTATGTAATTGGGATTTTTCTGATTGTTGTGGATTTGCTAATTTGTGCTTGTTATTATTGAAGTTGTTGAGGTATATGATAGTTTGGTGAATGTCACAACTCTATTTTCTATTTCGTTTTAGTTTGGAGTTAGGTTTCTTTTAGTTATTTAATTGAAATTTTTTTATTGTTCTGGATTTGCTTGTTTATGGCTGTCGATGTTGTATATTTTGAGGCGTATGATAGTTTGTTGAGTATTGTGAATATATTTACACGAGTATAAATCTCACAATCTTCGGTGCAACATTTCGTTGAAGACCGTCTACCATCCTTGGAACACCTCGTTTGATATGTTACATGATAGCGTTGGTTGATTTTATAATACAAACTCATCTGTCTCGGAGACCCGACTACCACTAAAGACGAGTCCTAGTTTAAAGCAAAGACTTGAGAAGAAAAAAAAATGAAGGGATAGATAATATTCTATTACATTATTGTGTCCTATTTTGTTATGTTCTTGTTCAAACACTTTCCCATTTGCCATTTCTGAGAAATTCGGTGAGCTAGGGGTTATTGAAGAAGACAATAACGACGGTGCAATAAATTTTGAAAAGGGATATCTTCGTACGTTTCAAATTTTATTGCCCCGATGTTATTGTCTTCTTCCATAACCTCTAGCTCATCAAATTTTCCAGAAATGGCAAATGGGCGAGTGTTTGAACAAGAACATAAAAAAATAGGACACGATAAATAGGCCTGTCTTGGCTAACCAGCCTTCCAAGTAGGCATTATTTGTCATCTTTCGTATATGATTATTGTGTCTAGTGAAGATAAATAAATTTTCATAAGTTATTGTGTACAAGGATGATAAACAGATTTTGTATATTATTGTGTACAACTGTAAATAAAATGGGTTTTTGTAAGTTATCGTGTATAGTGATGATAAATAGATGTTGTAGAATTATTTTATACAACTACAAAATAGAAGATTTTACAGAATTATTGTGTATTGTAATAAATAAGGAGTTTATATATATATTTGTATATTAACATTCTCAAAAAACTATAAAAGTAAGTTAATTCCAAAATGTACATTTACTGCGGCGTGGGATATGAAAAAATATACTAGTATGAGATGTTTGTGTTGTACATAGGGTACCCACGTTGTGCGTTGAATGGTGGTGGGTATGCATATGGGTTGAATGGGTACGCACCTTGTATATTGAATGTGTATGCACCTTGCACATTGAATGGGGACACACCTTATTCAGAGACCCCTATTACGTGTGCACCTTGCACGTTAGATGGTGATGGATCATTATTATTATCATTTGACATCGTGGCATGCACATCGCTCGGTAATTCTGGACATGTCCGTTAGGTATGTCTAATGTTCTTACAATGGCCACATCGACGGGAGATTGGTCATGCTTTACTTGAGCTAGCACCTTGGCTGCCCTTCGTCTTCATGATTACTGGGTCTTCAATGGGGCCTCTTTTAATCTCTACGCCATCCCCGTGCTTCACATCGTGTTCATTGGCAATTTTTTCATAGTTTTTGTGTGAACACATTTGCCCCGTGTTGCTGCAACGCACACAAGTGAGTCTGAAGCACAGACGTTTCATTTATCATCTTGAAATCATCCAACATCTCCTCGTGTTGAATACATGCCAAAGCCAGATCAAATTGTAGCACGAATTAAAATAGTTTAGATTGGCCTTCAATGAATCGATAGATACAGGCGTTCATGCCTTCAAATCGTTGCGTCGTTCTCATGAAAGAAAAGAATTTTTGGTGTTAGAAGGCCTTTGCCAAATGTTCATGCTTTGCATACATCCATTATACCCATATGTTTTGCCTGAGGTTGAATGACTCTATCAAACGATCACATTCCTCTTCGAACTCCCCTTCACTAAGTACATCAAACATGACTCTCTTGAATGCCTAAAGAAATTTCGGGTTATGCACATTTGATTGGACATTTCATTCGAGATGCCATGCACAAAGCTAATGATTGTAATTGGGGAGGACCGTCTTGATTTCTTTACGCATAACCTTATCGCCAACTATAATGACCGATTAAGGCATTTTGTTTTTCATGGCATCCAAGAAAGCCCTCAACACCCATTGATAGGTTTCCACAGTCTCGTACACCAATAATGCGTAACCAAATACCGTGATCTTGTAGTGATTGTTCACGCCAAGGAAAATCACGAGCAGTTTCTTATATGCATTCGTCCTGTAGGTCGTATCGAACGCCAATGCATCACCAAAATTATGGTAGTCAACTTGGCACGTCGAGTCTGCATAGAATAAATTCGCTAGACGATTATCCCTATCATTGTTGTACTAGCAATCCATCTTCAATTTTACAGTAAAAAAAAGTAACAGCTATTTCTAAATCAGTTTCGATTATGTGAGTTTTTCATTGCTTCTCCATCTTATTGTAGAGATCCGTTCGTAAGAACCCCACATTTTTGTAGAATCCTATTGCCTGAGCCATGTCCGCTTCATTCACTGCTCTATTTGATAGAAGAAAGGGCACGTCCTACGATGATGCGGTGGGATGGTTGTGTTTAGCTTCAAAATCTTTAACGACCCATTTTTTTGTCTTCTTATCCAAGTTTACCCTAAAACAAGCACGAAAATCCACCCTTGTCAAGCCTCTTGGTTCTCGCTTGGTATCCTCTCCTGCCCATATGTTTTTTCTCCCGAATTCCTTCGTTTGAGCAAACCCATCTCCATAGCATAGTTTCTCACTCTATGTTTTTACGTTTATCATCTTTCCGTACACTGAACCCAACATCGACAGCGTATGTATAGTAAAAATGTTCGGCCTCTTGTAACGTATCATAATTCTCACCAATAAACAACCTCATTTAGCAAGTTTGCTAATGTGGATGAACCCGGTCGCGTACTCGTCTCAATTGGGTTTATGGATACTTCATGATGACTCATATTTAAAGATGCTTAATCTTAAAAAAATTATAGAAAACTAAACATCAGGATGTTGAGTCTTTGAATATGCTTAATCTTAAAAAAATTAAAGAAAGATAAACAAATATTACCTTTTTGGTGTAGCTGATCACTTAGTTGGAGATGAAAATTGATAATACAAACAAAGAAAATGAAGAAGCTAGTAAGTGTATTTGAAGTTTAGATCACTTGAAAATTAGTGAAAATGTGTTTAATTGAGTGAATATATGATTTTTAAGGATGGTTTACGAAGAGTAAATACCCCTATTAATTGCATAACCACTAGACACCACCGACCAATAATTTTGTCAAACTAGATGATTGGGGATGATTCACTTGTCATGAATGGCGTTTGGGGACTGCTGATGGCGTTTGGTCCCCAAACTCTATTGTAACAAGCGTTTAGCCCGTGTAGATGGGACACGGGCCAAACGCCTTTGTATCAAGCGTTTGGGGCGCTACCATCAGGCCCCAAATGTCATTCATGATTGGTGATTTCACCTGTCATGAATGGCGTTTGGGGACTGTTGATGGCATTTGGTCCCCAAATGCCATTGTAACAGGCGTTTAGACACGAGTCAAAAGCCTTTGTTTCAAGCGTTTGGGGCGTGACCGTCAGGCCCCAAACGCCATTCATGACTGGTGAATCGCCGATCATGGATGGCATATGGGGATCACTGATGGCGTTTAGCCCCCAAATGTCATTGTAACAGGCGTTTGGCTCATGTCCTATCGACACGGGCCAAACGTCTTTGTGTTAAGCGTAATACTCCTTATTATGCATAAAAAAACCTGGATGGAAAAGTTATTTTTTATTTGTCACCAACAAAATATTTGGATATATTGATAGTTTGTAAGCGCGAGATGAGTCATAACATAAGGAGCGAATCTATTCGTAGAATCCATTTGGATAGATTGGCGGTTTGTAAATGTTATCCTTAAAATCCAGTTTCAAATTTTAACCAACTATTTGACATAATCTCCCCATAAATATTAGAAAACCCACAATATTAATTATATATTTATATATCTATAATATGTCAAACGCCTGTCATGCAATGTCATGTAACTTTGACAAATTTATATTTAAAAAAACCTTAGAATCCAATCCAAACAAACTTAGAATCTAAAAAAACTTAAAATCCAAACAAACATAGAATCCACCATATCTATATCCACAAAAAATTAATATCAATTTTAACAAAACAACATGGTGCAACTTTTCTTTCATTGGACAAAGCATCATGTGAATGCTTTGTACGTCCTTCATGTTCTCGCTCCGATACAATATCCTCATTGGTGTCATGATCATGGTCATCTTCATCATCATTAACTGAAACTTCACTATTGTCATCTTCTTCATCAACTTCATCATCATCACTCTCATGCCTGCTTTCTTGAGTTTCATACATGTGTAGGCGTCTTTGGAACTTCGTCTAGAAGTGTACATATTCAGTATATTTTGATTTCAAACTAAAAAATAAAAAGGGAAAGATCGTAAGTTTACAATTTTCCTATCCTTTTTTTCATTGATGCTTTGGCCTTTATCATCGCCTTCATCATCACCTCATGTGTGCTCAACATTTTCTCGAATAACAGCTGGTTCAGACCTTCAATCATGCGCATCATGCCTACCGCGCATGCCGCCGGCACCTGCATTATCCAAATCGCGCGTTAATATGATATTGAATGACTAAATAATAAATATATAATCGACTTCAACAAATGGAAGACCCTGGACTGGAACATCATTTAGAATGTCACCATCTGGGAGTGGTAACTGAATCTGCCACGATATTAGTGGGATGTCAGCCACTCTTATATCATCAACGGTCACTCTAGCCAACCATGATGCTCCTGGTACTGGTGTGATTGTTATGGTTGCTGGTGTTGCTGCCTATACATAGTAGATTACAAAATTACATTGTAAACAAAAATGAGTAATCTCTTATATTTAAAAACCACTTAGAGACGTTTAGCACTTGCGAATATGAAGATGCCCCATCATAGTTGTAAGACAACCACTTTTTACGGAATTGATCATTGTATCTTCGTTATCGCCATCTACATCCTGGATAAAGTGTGTCCCTCTAAAACCTTTGAGACCACCAGAAAGATCCTCTTTGGTGAATGGTTGATCACATAAAATTGAATTTGGGGGCCAGTATGGTATGTACGGCACCTCAGTTCCCATACTCTGCCGTTAGACGCGCTCACCCAAGTACCATGCTCTTCTAGCAGGTCCTTACAGCTAGATTATCATGGTGGTAGCAGGAATACTGTCAATGCAATAGTCAAGCAAGTTTGTACTTTCTCCCCAAGGGTATTAATTGATCTACAAGTTTGAAAAAAATTGTTTGTCAGTAAAACATTATTCATACTCAGGGAGGGGGCAATATAAGAACTGATATAATAAAACACATACCTCATTGAACCTCATGTATCGAAGTTTAACATGAAATTCTTTGACCAACATCCCTTGTTCCCGACTCAATGTCTATCCAAAGTACTATTCTCGGGAACATGTCTAGACCACCCAATGGTCTGCTCAGTACCAAACATGGAAAGTACTCACAAGCCCATACCTCCCATGCCCTCCAAAACCCCCTGTCCTTACACTTTTACCGCAGCATAAAGAGTTCATATTGCAATACAATATGATCAACGTCGAACCACCCAACTATACTCCCGTATATCATCTATTTTCTGTAGGTTGGGGAGGAAGTACAAATAAACTTTATTACTCTTGTCGCAAAAAAATGTACTACCTAAAAGCACCAGAAGAAAGTTTGGTCAAAATGTCCTCTTGCTTAGGAGTAGTACACTCGTACCTAGCCTAATTATCAAATATCCATTGATAACTAACTTTTTTTCTCCAACATCTGACAATGGTTTGCCAACTAGCTTTCGCAAAGCCTTCTTGTTCTTGTAGAGTTCCAAATCATAGTCTAGTTGTCGACCGTCGACTTTCAAGCCAGTTATCGCAGCAAAGTCCAATTGGGTCATTGTCATTTCAACCACTTCATCTATATGAAAGGCGTGGGTTGTATCCCACCATTTCTCGGCCAGCTTTTCAATAGGATGCAATCCATCTGACCTTTTTTCAATATACTTATAAAATAACTAAACCTGGAGACATCAACATTCCTTCTCACATATTCAAGAAGCCTACTGTACCATCGAGCTACTAGTGTAGTGTTCCCAAAACTACGAATACCAAGATCATATAACTCAGCCTAAAAAACTAAAATGTAAGTATGACTTAAGAAAAAGGTGTGTGGAGAAAAATGTACTATAAGCATACACTATAATTTTTCATCCAAACATATATCGCTATAAATAATCATACATTTCTATAAGCATCACATAAAAACACTCGGTTTTCAAAATGATTCAAGTATCTATTTGGTGTTTTAACAATATAAGCATAACAACCAAAAATTTTGTTAAAGAAACTTACATTTTATCCTTGGATGGGATATAGCATTTCATCAATCATGTTACACGAATTCATATAAATATAATATAAACCTCAGTATGGCATTTTATCAAGCACCTTACGGACAATGAAAAAAATACACCATATAATTAATTATGACATTTTGTCGAACACTTTACGGGCACGCATGAAAATACTGTAGTTTTCCATCCAAGACGTATATTTTTACCAACAACCATACATTTCTATAGTCATCATATAAAAACACCCAATTTGCAGAACACATCAAGTATATATTAGGTGTTTTAACAATATAACACATAAAATTCAAAATATTTAATGAAAAACTTACATCTTGTTTGCTTGGGGTGAGATATATGCTCCGCTGGAGCAATATGAAGAATAGGGCTACTAAGATTTTGATTCTTTGGATGAAATCTTTTCACCCCATAACCGGTGGCACCGTACAGCTCTTTCGAGACGCTTGAGCTTGAACTTGGTTGCGTCGTTAGACTTAATGTTCTCTTTGTAACTTTATGCTTTCCTCTAGCCATTATTGGTGAAAAATACAATATTAGAAGGATATGAGGTTTGGGGTCGCGGGTTGGAAGGATTTGGCTCGAGTTTGGTGCATGTTTTGACTCGTGTGTTGCAAGGGATGTGTTCAATGAGAGATTACCGGTTTAACTCGTGTGTTCCAACGGATTTGGATCGGTTTTGATGGATTTCAGGCTATGAAGAGAGAGATGAAGATGGAGATGAATAAGAAGGAGAATAGGGTTTGAGTGAAGAGAAATGAAGTGTTGGGAGAGAGGGGGAAGGGTGGGTATCGATTTTTAAGAATAAAGGGAAGGGGTTTTTTAATAATGGGGTTAATTTTGGTAAGAAATAAAGTTAGATTTGAAAATTATTTTTATAGGGAAAATTAATTAAATATAAAATGTTATTTCCCAAAAATTATGGGGTTATTATAAAAAAAAGTTAAATTTCAAATTTTAATATTTAATTTTAAACTTTTTAGCGGATATGCTCGATTTAACAGTAGAATCTGGCCTTACGAGTTCTTTTCGTCAAACTGATAAATAGGATTTACCGACCATCATAACATCACGACATATAATTATATTTGGTGAAAACCCGTCTAGCTCGATACTTATCACAAAAATAAAACAACATTATCAATGGTAACTTTTATCGAGTTTATGATTAAATGTTCAATTATTTTGAGAATCCGTAATTAATCCACTCTAAATTCACATAGTAAGTAAGTATTATAAATGTTTGCATTGAAATAATGAGTTTTTTCTATTTTTATCAATGATTTTTCAGGTGTACCGTAAATAATTACAAAAAAAATTAATTTTAAGGAAAATGTCAAGAATGGTGATTAGAGCCATATAAATAGCGATTAGGAGCAAAAAAAAATGGTGATTGGGAGGTAGACTGGCGATTGTCAATTTGAACATGGCGTTTAGGGACTAAAATAGGCAATTGGAGGCATTAAACTAGCACATTTAGGATGACATTTAGGGGATAAAAATAGGCAATTCGCCTATTAGGTATGGCGATTAGGTTTTAGTGGTTCATCAAATACGTAGTGGTGTACAATAAATTTTTCAGGGATTCACCAAACTTAAAAAAAAATTGGATGAACCCCAACACGCAATTGGTGAAATCCAATACGTATTTGGTGAACCCTCCAAGAATTATTAATTTGTATGTATTTAGTGAACCACACTACGTAATTGGTAACTCCACTACGTAATCGGTGAACCCCAGTATGTAATTGGTGAACCCCTCTAAGAATTTTTTTTGTACGTATTTATTGAACCTCAATACGTAATTGGTGAACTCCACTATGTAATTGGTGAACCCCAATACATAATTGGTGAACGCCTCCAAGAATTATTCTTTTGTACGTATTTGGTGAACCTCACTACGTAATTGATGAACCCCTCCAAGAATTATTCTTTTGTACTTATTTGGTGAACCCCAATACGTAATTGGTGAACCCCTCTAAGATTTATTCTTTTGTACGTATTTGGTGAACCACACTACGTAATTGAAAACTTTAGTACGTAATTGGTGAACCCCTCCAAGAATTATTATTTTGTACGTATTTGGTGAACCCCAATACGTAATTGGTGAACCACACTATGTAATTGGTGAACCCCAATACGTAATTGGTGAACCCTTCCAATAATTATTCTTTTGTACATATTTGATGAACCTCACTACGTAATTGGTGAACCCCACTATGTAATTTATAAAGCCCAGTACGTAATTGGTGAAAACCTCCAAAAATTATTCGTTTGTACGTATTTGGTGAACCCTATTACGTAATTGGTGAATTCCTCTAAGAATTCTTCTTTTATACTTATTTGGTGAACCCCAAACATAATTTGTGAACCCCAGTATGTAATTGATGAACTCTAGTACGTATTTGATGAACCCTTCCAAAAATTATTCTCTTTGTACGTATTTGATGAACCACACTACATAATTGGTGAACCCTAGATTACTATGAAAAAATAAATTAAAACCTGCTACCTGCTCGTCTTTGTGTGGTCCAGATGACTCCAAATGTAATCTAATGATCTTAATAGCCTAACATCTATGCCGTAAATTTTTTCACGAACATTTCCTTTTAAGGCTCAAACTATTATATTCTCTCTCCTATAATTTAATTTCTCTCACCTTTAAATATTCTCTCTTCTCTCTCCTAATATTTCTCTTCCTCACAATAAAATGTTCTCTCTCCACTCTCATAGAAGTTTTCAAAGAATTTCTGTCTAGTCTACCATAATTTTTGAAATTCATCTTTCAAATATCTTAAAAGTTTTAAAAAAATCTCTCATCTCTCCAAAAAATTTCTAAAAACCCGTGGAAATCTCATGTGTATATACAAACACTATTATATATGATATATATATATATATATATCTACATAATGTATTTACATATACGCATGTATAATTTGTATTGTATATTATATCACATATACATACATGTTTGTATATAAAAACTATAACATATAAAACATACATATATGTGTGCGCTATATGCGTGTATATACACACCCACCCCACACACAGGCACGCGCACATATTTTTTCTATACTCTCTGAATATTTTTAAAATTTCTTTTTCTCTCTCTTCTCTCTCCCCTGAAATTTTATGAAAAGTTGTTATTTCAAACGTCAACAATATAAAAAATTAAAATAAATACAAAAAATAGTCGAATAAAATGCAACGGTATTCACTCGAATTTAAGCAATAAAATACAAACATACCTACAATGGCAGTCTCAAGTTCAGTTTCAAATTGTGGCTGTCAAGAAACACAAACCAACTATATTAATGTCTTCCCCCTCAGGAAGGCAAATAAACTATATAAAAGGAAAAAATTATAGGAAAAAATGCAGTTGAACATTTAAAAAAAGGCAAATATAGAAGCTAACAAAAAAGAGAACAAATGTAAATCATACCTAATGGCCAGCTTTCAACTTAACCTAATTGGCTAATTTAGTTAATAAATTTGGAAAAGTGATATATCTAGGGTTTTATGAGAGTTAGAGACATTCTTGTATTTACTTTTTGAAATTTATCAAAACTCGAAGATTTTACAAAAAAAAAAAAAAATTGGATGCCACTTCTACAGCTAAAATTTAAAACAGGGTCATATGGTACGATTTCCCAATAACACTTCTAATATGTCATTCATTTAATAATGGGGCATCATAAAAAAACACTTATTTTAAAAACAAAAAAATCAAGCATGGTTTTCAAATTCATTGACGATAACACCACTCAAATTTGGAAAACCCCTTCCCCTACTCAAAACATGATAGTTTCACTCATCTTTCCCCGTCAAAGCTTTCATCTTCTTCGATTATGAAGCCGGCTACCATGGATGGCAAGCTTCCCACCCATGAACAGTGAGCTACTCAGCCACGAAAGAAGAGGTCCGTGGCCACGAGCGGAGAGCTGCATAGCCATGGATGGATAGTTGTGCAATCATGGACGAAGGGCTTCACAGCTATGGACGGGGAGTTTCACAGCGATGGACGGGAGCTGCACTGCCATGAATGGTAAGCTTTATAGCCTTGGACAGCAAGCTTCGTCGCCGAAGCTTCATGGGCTTGATTTGAACAATGGCTTAGACGACAACTAGGGTTCCATTACCGGGGGAAGATGAAGATTGAAAAACAAAAGTAATGACATGATATAAATATATTACATAAAATATTTTTTATTACATGAAGTAAATAATCAAAATAATATGTGACATATACTTTTTTTTTCAGAAAATATAATGTAAATATATTAATTAAGACAATCGGTTATATAAACTATGAGTACAAATACTCTAAACACATACGTAAATATTCTAAATACATTGTATTACATGATATAAATATGTAGATATATACCCTAAATGTATGTACCTATCGATATACATTAAAACCATATGATTTTCTGTAAATCAACAAATTTCATAAATCATGATTTTCAAAATTCACGTCGACCATTCTATCAGCTGTCATTTTATTTTTTATTTTTAGAAAAATTGTGTCATCCTTGATATTTCCTTAAACCTTGTTAATTTGTTATTCATATATTAAACAAATTTCTTTTACTAAGACTTCTTTTTAATAATATCTCATAGACCCCAACCATATGTATAAATGACCATCTGAATTATCATTTACACAAGTTTTTAGGAAGGATACAAGTTATCCAAACTCAAAGCAAAATATTGGATACTCCCCACATCTTGCATAAATAATTAAGTTTTGAGAAGAACTACACAGATGGCCCATATTTGGCAATCTATATAAGAATAGCCCAAAACATGGGTCCATGACAAAATGACCAAATATGTCAACAAGAGTTGGAAATCCTTGGTTTGTTAAATTACTTAGGACAGATGACTAGTTTAGCATTTAGTTTATTTATTTATCCGTTTGTTGGGAAGGTTAAGTTGTAATCTGTGTTTATTACGACTTAGGTGGCGAATTCGGTTCTGGTTCTTGAATGTTGTGGGGGAAAGTTGAGGTTTAGTGAAAATGCAAAATATGGGGAGTATAAAGTTTGAGATGGAGCTACTTAATGAGAGACTAATATCAGTATATGACATAGTAAGGTCAAAGATATTCTTGCGCAAAAGGATTCTATAGAGCAATAATGAAAAAAATCAAAGAAGCTGCTAGTATGTCAAATGATGATTAAGAAGAACTTGCTATGAAAGCTGCAAGTATTAGTAGATTATGTCTGCATCGAAAATAAAATACAATGTGTTCAATGAAACATCACCGTACGCTTCAGGGAAAAAGTTAGAAATGATTGAAATCACTCACATACAAGTTTTACTTGAAGAAAGAGCTATATAAACTAGGTATAGAAGAAGATATTGAAATTCGAGGTCATTTGAATAATTTTAATGTATGGATAACACAGCTGGCTAGTATTATGTTAAGATTGATGAAGAATACCAAGCGTTGTTATTATTGAGCTCGCTTACACCCCCTTAGGACAACATTGTCACAATGTTATTGGTTGAGAAATAGACTATCAAGGTAGAGAAAGTAACTGTAGTGTTAAGTTAGAGACGGAAAAGTTCAAGCAACCAATGGTTAAGACTGAAAATAATGCATTGATAGTGAGACCTGATGCAATTTAAGGACAAAGTATATCACACAGTAATTTCATAGAGACATCAAGATCTGCTTCAAGGCTAAGAGCTTTGAGTAATATTTAAAGTTTTTATTGTCATAAAAAAGAGAAATTTTCAATTTCGATGCACGAAGATGATAGCAGACTTACAAGAGTTCAATAAGGGTTCTCTTGAGAAGCCTATAGGCATAACCACTCTGGTTGAAAGTAACGAGTTTGAAGGTAAGAATGAGGTCCTTTTGGTATCTCAAGGCAAGGACTGCATTGAAGATTCATGAATTTTAGATTATTCATTATCCTTTCACATGTGTTAGAATAGAAATTGGTTTGATAAATATGAGATCGATAACGAACGAAACTATCATGTTGGATGATGATAAGGAATGTAAGATTGAAGGGAAAAGAACACCAATAAGTGAGAATGTTTAATGGCACTGAGAAGACGATTGGTAATGTGAGGCATGTGCAAGAGCTGAAAATGAATTTGATTTCTTTAAGAAGAATTGGTTCGTTGGGTTATGGGCATTCCACAAAATGTGGAGCTATGAAAGTCATCTTAGGAGGCTTGGTGATAATGAAAGGGTACAAAAGGTTTAGTAGCTTGTACAAGTTGGATGGTAAAAATGTTCAAGGTGAAGCAAATATTAGTGTTTTTCAACAAGAAGAGCGGCAAGTGCAACCAATCCAAAAGAATGTGAGATTTGAAGATAATGTTCGCGATGGTGCTGGCTTAGCCATTATGTCCTAGTGCAGACTGTGATCAACATATCATGGTAGAGTGTTGCTCATGGGTTGGAGGTGCATATTATTGTGGGACCAACCCGTGATGATGGTTAGTTTTGTAATTTCATTATTTTTTGGAAAGTAAATGTGTATAGAAAACTTAGGGTTATGAGAGTCTAGCTATAAATACGATGTTTGGCTAATAGTTTAGAATTTCAGGGTAGCAGAAAAGTGTGCTAGTATATTGGTTGTATTGGAGTTTTTAATTTTTTAGAGAGATATTATTAGATGTGTAATTCAGCTTTGGCAGTGGATCTTTAGTAGATGTAGAGATTCATTGAATCATGTAAAAGTTGATTGTGTTTGATTTTGTATTTTCTTTTTTGTCGAACCCCGTTTCTTGTAAATATAAAATTTTTAATGAAAATAAATTTTTTGAATTAATTTCATGTCTTAATCCTGAGTTCTTTTTGAATTTTTTTCACTAATTTACCCCCAGGACCTATTTGAATCTCAAACTTAAAACTGTGGCTTCTATTTCGTAGTTTCTCATATTTATTGAGATAATTATGTTATTTAATATTAACATATGATAACTAAGAATTGAAAAACAAACATCTTTTATTATTATATTTTTCAAGGTTATTTGCTCATTGGCCACTCAAAAATCATATTTTTGTCCAATTGTCCACAAGAAAGATGTTTGTTCCCCATATCCAAAATCGCCACAAGTTGGCCCTTGAAATGATATGCAGCCATTATTCGTTTAATATGACATTATATTATATACCATTTCTGAAGAATGTGAATGTGCATAATTAAACAAAGTCATGACAAGACCAGAGGTTTAGCCCGAGAAGAATCTGACAAGTTCATTTTCTGAATCTTCTGTAATATTGATTCAGCCAAGGTGTTTCTTTTCTGAATCCTGGATGGCATACAAGATCAGATTTAAAGGTCCACCAAAATATAATGTTAGTTCCTATAGTTAGTCAGTTCAGTCCATTCTATAACTATACGATATTTATCACTTGTTTATGAGCAATAAATACCATGGTGTTACACTGTCGTAATACTATATTATCTTAATTTTGTCGTAATACTATATTATCGTAATTTTACTTCCTGCGGACGTGACGATCACATAAATGATGTTTAGCATACTGTCTTAATGCTTATTAGTTTTCTTTTTCTTTTACCTTTTGAATTGACTAGATGTGGGTCAGTTGTCACAAGCATAATTGCGATAGATTACTCAAAAGAAGAAGAAGAAATAGCCCTTTTACAAATGAGAAAACTTCACGCAGAAGACAAAGACAGATATAGATAACCATTGATTAGCCTAAACAAGAAAAATAATGCTGATAAAGTGAGAATGTAATAGCTCGCGGGTCTTATGCTTTATAAATATCACAATGATGCTTTGTTGCTCTTTCCTTTTTGGTATTCTTTTTTATGTTTCATCTTTTCATTGATCTAACCCTTAAGGACAACTATAGGGATTTGACCAAAAAAAACCTTCAGGACAATTATAGGGATTTCAAAAAAGAAATGGAAAGCAAAAAAATGATCAAGTACTTCGATAGAGCGAGTAGTACATATCCTTGATGCTTTGAAGGCATCAAAACCATTCATTTTCAAGTCACAAAAAGTTTACAAACAGGAGTAAAAGATACTAATCGACAATAATTTTTAACAATTACAGCTCTTTTTTCATGATTAGTCACTTGTCAAAAGGGATTCTTCAAGACCAAGCCTGTTTGGATTTTTCATAATTTGATTATGCTCTTCAATTGGTTTATTCATTTTTTGTGATCGTAATTAAATAATTATATCATCTTGATAAAATGAGTTGTCATATATGGTTATGACTTCGTTGATTGAAGTAGTGGGTTAGGATCAACCTAGACAAAACAGCTAACCAACATTGCATAGATTATATTCCAAGTTTTGTTTGAATATTGTTTCACAATTCGATTAGGCTCTTCAATTGGTTCCCTATCTTTATCTTTAATTATTTTATTTGTCTGTAACTAGCTTAAAGTAATTATAGCTTTAATTAACAGCTAGCCAGGACTGCAGATATTATATCCCAAATCTAGTCTAGGATTTACTATATTTATTAAAGCAACTTCGATATATAAGTACTGTTTAAATCTTATTCTATTGTGCTTAACATGACAACTTGAGAAATGGAAGAAGTAATTATAAGAGTACCACGCAGAATTGATTTTCTTTTGTAAAAGTTACAAATTGGATAAGAGTTTTACAGGTGAAATCTAGTTAAACAGACTATCTCCTTATATAGAAAGGTGAGGGACTAGGAAAGATAGAAAATTGAGAAGAAGAATGAGAAAGAACAAAGCTCGAGAGAGAGAGAAAGTGTACTGAATTCTCCAAGCTTCATTAACCTCCCTTGTGAATTGAGTACAGTATTTAAAGACATCATTTGCTGACTAATTCAGCTAGCAATAAGTCAAACTACATAACTAAACTAACAATGTAAGAATATTATAAAACTGACATCAATAGCTAAATGTTGAAGGAGGTTCTAATGCAACATCCAAGTCAGTAAGTTAATAGTGATTATGTGGCTTAACATCCCCCCTCAAGCTGAAGAGGGTAGTGACAACCTGAAGCTTGTTTTTTAAATAGAGAAATCGAGGGGTTGAAACTGCCTTGTTCAAAACGTCTGTAAGTTGATCATTGGAAGGAACATATCTCACTTCAAGAATTTTGCTTGTTACTTTTTCTATAATAAAGTGAACATCTAGTTCAATATACTTACTTCTGGCGTGCAATACTGGATTAGAAGCTAGTGACAGTGCACTCACATTATCAACCCATAAAACTGGTGAAGGAAAAGACTTGAAATGCAGTTCAGAAAGTAGGTTTTGAAACCACTGAATTTCAACAACAGCATTAGACATAGACCTATACTTGCTTTCAATGATTGATCTGGAGACTGCTTGCTGCTTCTTTGATGACCAAACATCAAGTTATTGCCCAGAAAGATCAGATAAGCACTCGTTGATCGTCTGTCATCTACATCGCCAGCCTAATCGGCATCTGAATATGCTGTTATGTCCACTGATTTAGATAGTTTATTGAATAAGCCTTCATCAATGGCCTTTTAGGTACCTCAAGATTCTTTTACAAGCCTGTCAATGAAGAGTGGTTGGTTTGTGATGAATGATGATATTGACTCAATTTGTTGACAATGAAGGCTATATCTGGCATGGTTATGGACTGTAAAGCACCTATGGTGCTTCTAAACATGGTGATATCAGTGAAGGGATATTCTTCATGGGAAGACAATTTAACACTGGAATAAGCTGGTGAAGTGGCTGGTTTTGCCTCATCCATTTTGGTTTTCTTAAGCAAGTCAGTAATGTATTTCCTCTATGTGAGGTTCATTCCACTAGGACTTCTGTAAACTTCAAGTCCAAGAAAATAATGAAGGTTTCCAAGGTCTTTCAACGCATATGATAGATTTAGCTTGTCAATAAGAAGCTGAATCCTTATTATGTCATTACCTGTGACTAGAATGTCATCTACATACATAACCACCAAAAGTAAAACATTGTTATTCCTGTAAATGAATAAAGAGTTGTCAGATTTGTAGTTAATGAAGTCTCAGTCAATCAGTGAGCCTTTCATGCTATTATACAAGGCCCTTAGAGCCTCTTTTAACCCATAGAGTGCTTTCCTAAGATGACAAACATGATTAGGTCTGATTCTATCAACAAATCCCACTAGTTGAGCCGTGTACACATCTTCTATGATGAATCCATTAAGAAAAACATTATTTACATCAATTTGCCTAACAACCCAGCCAAAAGCAACAACAAGATGAAGAATAACCCTCACAGTTGTATGCTTAACAACATGACTAAAGGTTTCTTTGAAATCTATGCCTAGTTTTGTATGAAAACCCTTAGCCACAAGCCTGGCTTTATACCTTTCTAAGCTGCCATCAGACTTAGTTTTAACCTTGAACACCCACTTATTGCCTATAAGAGACATATCTTCCCTGTAAGGCACTAAATCTTAAGTTTTGTTCTTCAAAAGTGCATCAATTTTCACTGTCATAGCTTTAAACCAATAAAGATTGGTATGAGCTTGCTTAACACATGCAAGTTTAGAGGGTAGGCTTATAAAAGTCAAAGGATGTATAGTGGAAATAAGAGCTTTAGATTTCCTTATGTCATTTTTGGACCTAGTTATCATATTGTAAGTGGAGTTTCTGATAGGAATGACTTAATTAGAAATTTGTGCAGGCATATATTTAGTTATAGGTTGTCTGTTGGGTGAAGGATTAGCTAAACCAGGTAAGTCTATCGCGAGCTTATCAGATATAGAAGGGAAATCAGGAAAGTTTATTGAAGTAGAGGGTAAAACAAGAATTTGATTAGATAATAAAGAAGTTGAGTTACCTAAATTTCATTCATTATGATCAGGATTCTGAGTAGTGGAAGAACTTGCTAATGTAGAATCCAAAGAGGTATGTATATGCCATATTCTTGTGAAGGTGATCATGAAGATATATGCAAGGAATTTGAATGCAATACAGAAGTAATGGTAGGTAAATTACTAATAGACAAAGAACTTGTGTTTTGATTAGGGAAGAATAGTTCTTTATAAGGAAACTTGGATTCATTAAACACTACATTTCTAGTAATAAAGAGTCTACCAGAAGGGTGAAGGCATTTATACCCTTTATGATCAAGAGAATGTCCAATAAACAAGCACAAAATTAGAATGAAAAGTAAACTTATGAGCATTATATGATCTTAAGTATGGAAAGAATGCACATCCAAAAGTTCTTAAGGTGTTATAATATGGTATTTTGTGATAAAGAACTTGGAAAGGGCTTTTAAAACCAAGAATTTGTAGGCATTTTGTTTATGAGATATATGGCTGTTTGAAAGGATTCCCAAAAAAAATCAAGAGGCATATTTGCTTGGGCTAAAAGTATCAATCCTGTTTCTACAAGGTGCTTGTGCTTCCTTTTAATTTTCCCATTTTTCTGGTGTGTAAAGGGGTAGGGATGTCTGAATTTAATTCCCTGTGATTGAAGAAATTTAACAAAAGGCCTGAATTCTCCTCGAAAGTCTGACTGTACAGTCTTGATAGTGCACTCTAACTATTTTTCAACTAAGCTATTGAATATAATGAATGTATTTAGAGTTTCAACTTTGAGCTTCAAGGGATATACCCAAGAATATTTACTAAAGTCATCAAGGAAGCACACATAATATATATAGCCTTGTTTAGAATTTAAAGGTGCTAGACCTCAAATATCTGCATGAATTAGTTGAAGAGGTTTAGAGGTTTTAGAAACTAAAATTGGAAAAGGTAAGGCATGACACTTTCCTCTTTGACATGTTGTACATAAACTAGGAGGTTATTTAGGAATATAAGATTATTAGATTCTAACACCTTATATAAAATAATAGATGTGGGATGCCCTAAACGTTTATGCCATATATCAAATAGTTTTAGCCTATCTTCGGTACATATGCTCCTATTATACTTGTTTTGTGCAGATTGAAAAGAATTCTGATAAATGGTAGAAATATCAAAACAAAAGCTTGTGTTTAATGTCAAACTTGTATTACTTGCATCATTATTACAAGAAGATGAAACATTATATGCTGGAAGAATTTTAGTAGAAGAAGAACTAACAAGAGGCAAATTACAAGAATTTGAAACATTCAACACATAAACATGTTTAACAAGCTTATTAAAACAAGCTTTTTGACAGATTCGAGGACTATTATTCTGTATGAGGTAAGCTAACACATTTGGTTTTCCATCTTCGGGAATTGTCAGCAAGTACAGACCATCTCTAAGGATTCGCTCTAGTAGGATTGTTCCTATTTACTTGTCCTTCACATAACAAATGTTAGAATGAAATTCAATGAAAATATCATTATTAGTAGTTAATTTTGAAACACTAACAAAGTTCTTTTTTATTTCAGGCATTCTTAGTAAAGACTTCAATTTTAAATTTTTTTTAGGAGAATACTTAGTAAGTAAAAGGGATAAACCAACATGTCTTGCCATTTCCTACTACAAGTCGTTCACTGCCGAAGTACTCTTGTGCTAGAATTAGGTTACTCAGATCTGCAATGACATGATTTGTTGCTGTACTATCATCATACCATGCCATGTCACACATTAACTTAGGTGAGGTAACATAGGCTGAAGGAGAAGCAAAAAAAAGTTGTAGAAGAAGAAGAGTTTCCAGCAATCTGTGAATTTTGGCCACTAAACTGACTAAACTGAGCATTATTCTCATTCTGGTTCTGAAATGCCATATTTCCTCATTGAAAGTGCCTCTTAAACCTATAATAGCAAAATTTTTCACAATGACCAATCTTACCACATACTTGGCAAGTCAGCCTATTGTTGTTTCTTCCTATACCACCTATTCTTGCTTAAAAACTATCTCTGTTTGAGTGATTCTGGAAAGGAGCACCTCTGCCAGAATTTCTATTAAAATTACTGAAGTTATTCTGAAAAGAACCATTCAAATTTCTACCTTTCTTGAAATTGAAACCATTGTTTCCAGTAAGTATATTGGCACTTATCTTAATCAAGCTCTCATTTTCACTCATTTTCTTCTCAAGTCTACTTTCATGACACATGAGAAGGGATTGCACTTCCTCAGTTCCTCCATATCCAAATTTTCACTCCTCAAAGTGACATTTACTACTACAAAGTCAAATTCTGACCCTAGTCCATTCAAAACATACAAGATCAGTTCTTGTTCACTTACAAGTTATCCATCTGTGGCTAAGCTATCAACAATCTTTCTTACATTCTTGGAGAAATCTGTCACATATGATTTTTTTCCTTGTAGGTTTGAAGCTGGTTCCTCAATTACATCATCCTTGCTCGAGATTGGCTCGCAAAATTTCTTTCCAAAGTGCTCCAAACTTCAACAGAAGAATTATATTATGTGACTGTACATAGAACTCATTCTGACATTGAAGTTCTTAACCAACTTAAGAGAAGCTGATCCTTCCTAATCCAGACACCATATTCTTGATTAATTTCTCTACTTGCAAGTTTCTTGTTTGATTCTCCTTTAGTTCCGAACAATTACTCCATCTACTCAATGTCCAATAATTACTGGAATCACTTGTGATTTCCAGAGGACATAATTTCCTCTATCTAGTTTAACTATAGGGAACTGTTCAACATGTTTGGGAGGAAGCTTTGTAGATTTGACGAGTTGCTAGTTGCATCACTCGTTGTTGAATTACTTTCTATGTTAGTAGTCATAGACATTTGCCTTATATATGCTCTGATATCATGTAAAGAAAGGTGAGGAACTAGGAAATATAGAAAACTGAGAAGAAGAATGAGAAAGAACAAAGCTTGGGAGAGAGAAAAAGTGTACTGAATTCTTAAATCTTATTTAAATTAAGAAAATAAAGAAATTATTACATTCAGACCTAGATAATGACACTCCTAATCCTTAAAAATAAAAACAAACAAAAATAACTAAATAAACAACTCTAACTCGAACTAATTGACGGTTAGAATGATTTTGGTACTTCAAGATATAAATTGAAGAGATGAAATGGGGTAGAACACATGAGATAGAAATACTCAAGCTTCTACTACTTTGGAATAACTTTGAAAAAAGGTTCCAAAGCCTGATTTCTTTGGGAAGTCCATCGTCCTCTATCAAATTATATTTTTTATACTATGTTTGTCATGTATGTAATTGTTTAATATTTATATTTAAGTACACCAACCTCACAACTTTGCTAACTAAGTTTCTTTCATTAATTTGTCACAATGTCTCTATTGCCTACAATTTTTACGTATTTTATCATTAACATATATTTGTCCCTTGGTTTTCTAATATGTGGCAATTACATTGATAAGTTATAAATGACTTTATTACTTCAATGAGTTAAGGTAGTGTAAATTTAACGTTTTATTAAATTAAATTAATTGAAGAGTAGAAATGTGAATAGTTTCACATTTTTTTGGCTACTATTTTTCAGTTGGATACACTAATTTTTAATTTTGTAACCAACATAAACAAAAGGGAAATTGTCGCAACAAATTTGCTGCATAATTTTAAATTTATATATATTTTAGAGCAATTAGTAACTTAATCGGTGTCAGTGTTATAAAATTTATAAATAATTAATGAAAATGATTATTGATTTATTATGGTCATAGATTATTATACTATTAATTAATGCACGATATAATTTCAATTGTTATTAACCATTTAATCTAAAATTATTAATATTTAAACGCAATATTTATGAAGGGCGCGTCAAGAATTCTATTAACTAAGGAGGGTAATTTTTGTCCAAGAATATTCCCCCTATCTCCATTTATATGTACTAGTCAATTGTACATGCGTTACACATGTTGAAGAAACCAAGAATAAATAATATGTATAATTTTACAAATAGGACTACACATAAAAGTGTTTGATCACCTTCTGACTTATTACGTCAAATACTAAGAATTCAATCTATTGAATGTTGATGAAGTTTTTTGTTAAATGTTTTGTGTTGCTATAAAGAGTTAATAATTTTTTTAATTAATATCTCAGTTTGACATGTTCCTAGATACTACAATTTGATTCGTTGATCGTATCGAGAAGGTGGCATTTGCTTTAGTTCCTTATCGTATTTGGTTTGATGAGATTACTTCGGATGTTTTGATTTGGTGCTTATATTGACCCTTGTTAATTAGTTTTCTTGTTGCTATTTTGTTGATGGATTTTATTCCCTCAAAAAGATAAAAAAGATTTGAACTATTAATTTTAATATTAAATTATTCACTTGTACAATTTTTTTATGTAATTTGATCTATTTAAACTATTTTATCTCCGAATTAGTCACAACTCATATATTTCTAATAATTGAAATAGTAAATACGATGTTAGTAGAAAGAATATCAGGAGATATATCAATTCAACATTCCATATAATAATGAGGACATGTGTCAAGAAAATACTTTCCTATCTCATTCTCATTTCTATATACTATAGACTTAAAAAAATTGTAACAATGGATTTAAAATAATATTTCAATATCAAATTATTCATTTATCTAATTCTTTAACTAAATTCGATCTATTTTAACTACTTTGAGTCTCGTAGTTTTTCACAACTAATATATTGTTAATGATTGATATGATAAATGTGATTTTAGTAGAGATAATACCAAAAAACTTATCAATTTAAAATTTCATATAATAAGGGCAATTTGTGTCAAAAAATATTTTCCCCCGAAGCCTCATTTAGAAGTAGTAGTAATACATATATATGGTTTATTTGGAATAATATACCTTTTCAACTTTTAGATTAGAATATATATACCATTTTTTGAAAAATCAGAATTCTATACCTTGAGACCCACGCTATTCAATTAAATATTAATAATCTCACAAACTTCTTTTCCCTTCCCAATTCACAATCAAATCGTCTTTTCTTCTTCTCTTCTATTCAATTAAGCTCATTCTTCTTCTTCTTCTTCAAGCAGTTGTTTTTTATTTTGTCAGACAGTAACCCAAACACCAGGTGACTACTTAAAGAGTTTAAGTAATTTTTTATGCCTACTTGAAGGGTTCAAGTAGCTTTTTATGACTACTTGAGCCTTTTCTTAAGTCTAAAAAAGGAGAAAAGGAACTTTGAGTACTTGAAAGGTTTAAGTAGCTTTTAATGACTACTTGAACCCTTCAAGTACTCACTTGTTCACCACTTGAAGGGTTCACGTAGTTGTATATGACTACTTGAATCCTTCAAGTAGTGATTTTGACTTTGGAAGTAAAAACAAATATTACTTGAAATGTTCAAGTAGTTGTATCTGACTACTTATACATTTCAAATAGTGATTTTAATTCTGGAAGTAAGAAAAAATATTACTTTGAATGGTTTAAGTAGTTGTATCTAACTACTTGAGCCCTTCAAGTAATGATTTTGATTATAGAAGTCAAAACAATATTTTAAATGATTCAAGTAGTTGTATATGACTATTTGAACATTTCAAATAGTGATTTTTATTCTATAAGTAAAAAAAATATTACTTGAAGGGTTCAAGTAGTTGTATCTAACTACTTAAAAATTTAAGTAGTGATTTTGATTCTGGAAGTAAAAAAATATTAGTTCGAAGGTTTCAAGTACTTGCATCTGACCACTTGAACCATTCAATTAGTGATTTGATTCTAGAAATAAAAAAACATCACTTAAATGATTCATGTAGTTGTATCTGATTATTTGAACCCTTCAAGTCCTTGCATCTGACCACTTGAACCCTTCAATTAGTGATTTGATTCTAGAAATAAAAAAATATTACTTAAATGATTCATGTAGTTGTATCTGATTATTTGAACACTTCAAGTAGTGATTTTGATTCTATAAGTAAAAAAATATTACGTGAAGGGTTCAGTAGTTGTATCTGACTACTTAAACCCTTCAAGTAGTGATTTTGATTCTGAAAGTCAAAAAAATTACTTGAAGGGCTCAAGTAACTGTATCTGACTACTTGAACCCTTCAAGTAGTGATTTTGATTTTGAAAGTCAAAAAATTACTTAAAGGGTTTAAATAGTTGTATCTGACTTCTTGAACCCTTCAAGTAATGATTTTGATTCTAGAAAATCATTACTTGAAGGATTCAAATAGTCAGATACAACTCACCCCTTTAAGTAGTGGTTTTGATTCTAGAAGTAAAAAAAATATTACTTGAAGGATTCAAGTAGTTGTATCTGGCTACTTGAGCCCTTCAAGTAGTCATTTTAATTTTGGAAGTAAAAAAATTACTTGAAGTTTTCAAGTAGTTGTATTTGACTACTTGAATCCTTCAAGTAGTGATTTTGATTCTAGAAGTGAAAAAGGTAATCACTTGAAGGGTTCAAGTAATTGTATCGGATTGCTTAAATCCTTCAAGTAGTAATTTTGATTCTGGAAGTAAAAAAAATAATTACTTGAAGGGTTCAAGTAGTTTTATTAGACTACTTGAACCCTTCAAGTAGTTACTTGTTTTGATTTCTTGAATCAAAATCACTACTTGAATGGTTCAAGTAGTCAGATACAACTACTTGAATCCTTCAAATAATTTTTTTTACTTCTAGAATCAAAATCACTACTTAAAGGGTTCAAGTAGTTAAATACAAGTACTTGAACCCTTCAAGTAATATTTTTTTTACTTTCAAAATAAAATCATTATTTCAAATGTTCAAGTAGTCAGATATAACTACTTGAATCCTTCAAATAATTTTTTTTATTTTTAAAATCAAAATCACTAATTGTAGGATTCAAATAGTTTGTTATGAATACTTGTGCATAAAAAATAAGAGAAGAATAGGTGCTAGAGTAGCTCCCATCGAAGAAGAAGAAGAAGAAGAAGAATGGGTCGGGTCTCGGTGAAGAAGAATGGGTCACAGTGTTTCGAAGAAGTCTCCAAGAAGAAGAAGAAGAAGAAGAAGAAGAAGAAGAATGAGAAGAAGAAGAAGAAGAAGAATGAGGAGAAGAAGAAGAAGAAGAATGAGGAGGATGTGGAGAAGAAGAATGAGGAGGATGTGGAGGAGGATGGCCTTTGTTGAAGATGAAAGAAACGAGCTAAAATGGTAAAGTTGGTATTTGTGTTGATTTAGTATTTGCATTGAGAAGGGAAGAGAAATGATGAAGAAAGAAAGATTGTATGGGATGATGTGAAGTTGGTGAACCATGAGTATAGTATTCTCAGTTCTTTAAAAGGAGTATATTTTTCCTAACTCAAATTCAAAAGGGTATAGTTTTCCAAATAACCATACATATATGGTTATATATATCACTATTACTTCTAAATGAGACTTATGGGGAGAAACATTTCGAGACACAAATTACCCTTATTATATATATATTGAACAATAGGTTCTCATAGCATTGAAGTATAGACAAAATAATTGAAGATTTTCTCATATACAACATCGACTTCATGTATTAAGTATAATGTATCACGTAATTTGATTAATCAAATTGAATGACTATTAATGGAGCAAATCTCTTGATCAATTAAAAAATGTCATAATATTTTGACAACGCTTATGATTTTGGTATAAGTATCCATCCCTCCTATGTTAAATAAATACATTTATGGCCTAATTACTTGTAGAATCAGATGAAGTTTAAAATCACTTTATTAGGAATTAGATAATAAATAGAATTGTCAAGAATCAAAATTTGAAATCATAGTTCATTCCAAATGAATCATAAATTGAAATTTATTAGCTATTTGCTAGGAATTTCAAACCAAGCTGTCAATGAAATCAACACTAGTTAAAGTTGTGAGACTCACTTAGAAATGAATTCTAAAGTCGTAGTAAATAATTAAAATGATCATTTGGAATCAGTTCCGCAGAATTTCTTTCAACGGGAATCAAGTAAACGTGCCACTACAGGAAATTGAATGAATCACCGTCATTTTGATTAATGTATCGTCGACCTTAATATTTTGGCGGCTTTCTGAAGTGGTCGTTCATACACGTTGATAGTGAGTTATGATCGTTTCATCCGATTGTAATTTAATTCATCAAATAATGCTATTCTAAATCACATTACTTAACAAATGTTATTATTTGTAATAGATTTTAGTATGTCGAAACTCTTCTACAAGGAACACATGATAAAGTGTTTCTTGAAATATTTTCTATAAACACATGAATATGCTTTAAAATATATGTAAGTGTTTCGAGGAAATGCGTCATGAAAGATAGAAAGAAACTCGCTAAGCTCAACCAGATTTCTAACTAGAGGAACATTAGGCTTAAATTCAACTCCACCCCGATTCTTGGCTATTGGAATTACTAACAACAAAGAAAAGACAAGTAGAGAAGCATTGAGCATGGTGTGTAGATCCTCGGGGTTGTTAAGATGCACACCCCAGAGTCGTCAAGCACTAGTCCCAGCATTCTGGTTTTACTGTTCCACCTCCTCTTTTACATCCTCCTCTAGATTGGGGTCCCAACATGTGTATATAACATAATTATGAACAAAATTGATGTTATTTCAATGGATATATAAAAGTATTTTCAATCATAAACCCAAACAAAGACATTGAATATAGTACCAAGTTATTAGTCTCTCTATCATGATAAAGAAACCCTAAAAAGAAGGAAGTGGGCCTCTCTGACTTCCACCAGTAAATTGAAAGCGTGTAAAACAAACAAAAAAGGTCAATTACAATCAAACAGAACTCCCACTCACTCACACCCTCCTATAGGCTTATCTTCAATTAGAAACCAAACAATCTTCTCTCTATTTATACTAGTACTTTTTTTCTTTACAAATTGAGTACTTGGGAGATTTGAATTGGAAACTTCTTATTTTGTTGATAAACGGTTATATTACCCAAACTGCAATTTTAGATTAAATAATGGGAGCAACTTAAGAGCACGTTTACTCATTGAATTTATTTAAGCTGTTAAAATTTAAGAACAACATAGGAGCAATAATAAAATTTTCTAACTTTTATTAACAATCTTCTGCATAATTTAGCACTTGTTCCTGTTTTTAAGCCATCATCAACAATATATAATTAGCATTAAATATACTATTACACAGCACTAGATATACTTATACAAATTTGCATAAATAATCACTCGCTAGGCTACAATTAATCATCCTCATTCAGTAATTCTGCTTCCTTCTTCTTTTTTCCTCTCTCTTTCTGACATTTTCTTGTGAAATAAAAAGATTTCTCCCATTCTTGAAATACAGAAAACTTAATACTCCTCCACATGTTTGATGTCACATATCTGAGTAAGCACTTTTCTTATACGTTTATAAGAAAGTGATGATTACGATATGTTATGACATTAATATCCAGAGGAGTATTGAGTTTTCAGTACTGTACAAGAAATTCTCTTCTTTGATTCTTGTGAATGTTACAACAAAGTGTAATTGCAACTTTGAACTTATTACTTTGGCATTCTCTTATTAAAGCTGAGCAATCCCATGGTGATCTTGAGAATCCTCCTTGCTCACCTGAAATTATTTCCTCCAAATGTGGGTGTCCAAACATCAGATGCGGTCTCATTAGCCACTGCAAATGTGCTTGAAATTGGTACCAAACAAAGCCCTCTACTTCTTAGATCTTGTTTTGGTCCTTCTGGGTTGTTCAGTTTTGCATTTCCCTTCAACAATAATTAATAAATACTTTCATTTACTTAATTAGCCTAGGTACCAATTTAAAAAAAAAAACTTAATCTATAATATATTAAAAGTGAGATGAGAAAGAGAATTATTTTTAGATCATTTCGTCTACCTCTTATTTTATATTTTAAAATTACATTTTAGTCTATTAATGGTGCACTATTAATGAATTTTTTTTCTTGAACAAATTTTTTATTTTTTATTTTTATATATGAGAATATATTAAGTTATTTCCTCGTCAAAATCTATATTAAAAAAATTCAATCTATAATCAATTAAAGAATAGAACATGTTTTTAGTTCATTTGTCAGATGAAGATCAAATATATAATATTCTAATATAAAAGTTATAATTATAGATTTTTAATTTTATTTACTAATAAATGTATCTTATTCAAAGTTTATTTATTTATATGAACACGTAATGTATAAAAAACAATCAAAATAATAAAAGCATACATATCACGTGCACTGCACGTATAATTTAACTAGTCTAGGTAAATTGACCCATACTAACTTAAGTAAAAACTTGAAATATAAGGGGATTAGAGTAAGATTATTCAAATTCAATACCCCATAGTTGAGACAAGGACATAAGGTGAGAAACTTTTGTCTATGTACCTGTTGGTGTGCAATAGGAGCTCCGCTCTTCATATAGGGAGAACTTAGGACCTGAAAGTATAGTTGAAATTTTAAATTGGTTAGTAGCTAATTTAAATGCACTAAATGACTTAAATTTTAGAAAGAAAAAAATAAAAAGAGTAGGGCTTTGTAAAATAAACAAAATGAATTAAATGAATTAACATACACTGACTTGATCATGGAGAAGCTTGATGTATTCAATGGCTTCATGTAGAACCGACGCTGTGTCAGTCTGAAAGAACAAGTTTACATGATGAATTAAACATTAACTTTAAGGCTATGTTTTGAATCTTGAAAAATTTAAGCAAAAAGAAAAATGAGAGGATAAGTAAGTAGAATTAGAGGAAAATGGAAGGAAATGCTAATATAGAGAAGTTCTTTCATATAACTATTTGTCTCTGCATATTCTAAAGACTTCAAATAATGAAAATACAATTCTTCAAAATTTTCTTTCTTTTTTTACTAATTTTTAAGATTTAAAAAAAGTGAATTTTTCTGTGAAAAAAGTAAAAGGAAAATAGACCGAAAAGCTCACCTTTCCGAAAGGTGAAACGAGTTGTTGGAGAGCAGTCACTCGGTCCCCTAGCTTCTCTTTCCTCACCTAATCACAAAACCTCTTTTAGTTTCTTATGCATTTCTTTTAACAAAAAACGAAACAAATAAACAATTGTCAATTAGCTCTAGCTATGAAATACATGATTCCTATGTGATAAATGTTATACATATATTTATTTCATTTTCAACAAGTTGTTTTATCCGTACCTTAAAAGTTGGTAATGGTGACGGTGTTTCCATTCGAGGCCTTTTGAATACCGGCTCACTACTCCCACCATTTTTCTTCGCACCTGTTCCAGAGTCTTGAACATCTTCACTAATATTTGCTTGAAGCTTGGACATATACAATTAAGTTAGCCCCGAAACCCTACTTTTGAACTTAAACATAGATTAAATTTTCAGTACCACCGAAGACTTATGTTACATTAAAATGAGCGTTATTTAGAATGCAAGAATATTTCGACACGTAAATCACGTGAAAGGATATATATTGTAAAAACTCTATATTTAACTACTAAATGACATAAAAAGTTATTTTTTTTAACTTCATTACTGAAATTAATTACCTTTGTAGTGAGGCTGTGGCATTTAGGTTTCTGTTCAAATGTGGAAGTTAAAAATTGGGAGTGTGATGAAGACATAGAGGCATTCCAAAAGGGTGTGTTGCTGGAAAAGTAGCCACTTTGTTGATGCTTTGGCAGTGAGGGTTTTAGATAAGAATCAAATTTAGGGCAAGATGGTAATAAGTCTTTGGAATCTGTCCCAAAATTAGCAGCAGTTGAAGAACAGGTAACGGACTTGTAGAAAGACTGTTGTGGTTGGAAATCAGAAGTGTCTAATAAATTCTGAAGCAGTGACGAAGATGATGAAGGGTACAGATATGAAGTGGATGTGTTATTTGAGCAATTTAGAGAATTTAAACGCTCTTGATCTAAGAACAAATCTTGATGATCAAGCTGATCAACTGTGTTTATGGAACTACTTTCGCCGATGCCAGAGAAATTCTCGATCAGAGAAGAATCGACTGCGGTTGTTTCGTGTTGGTAATTCATGTTAGTACCAGCTTCCATGTCTTCAGCTTGAAGCATGCAATCGCCACTGTCAAAAGATAAATTAAGGTGAAAAAACAAAATTGATAAATTGGTATTCATATTTTTAGGCAGAATTTTGGACATAATTAACCTCCTAAAACCTTTTGATATAACCTCCACTTTTGAAATTTATGTAAATATACTTGAACAGGATTTTGGATAATTTGGTACTTCAAAATTTGTTCTAAATTTTGTCATGTACCTTTTTCTGCTAATAATTTCATTTGTTAAATTAAAAATTAGCATTTTGGCAATTATTTGAGAAAATTGGGCTTGAAAAATTACATTTTGAACTATTCGAGAAATTATAATAATAGAGATATAATTGAGAAATTAAAATAAATATTTTAGCAGAAATTTGGATATAATTAACCTCCTAAAACTTGTTGATATGACCTCTAAATTTTGAAATTTATGTAAATATACTTAAACAGAATTTTGGATAATTTGGTATGCAACTTAACTCTAAATTTGTCATAAATGTTTTTTCTGTATACGTTTATAATTAGCATCCAAACATATATATATATATATAGGCTAATGATATTTTTCTTGTAAAAAAAACCCTCCATAATTACATTAAATTCCAAAATAGCATTTTGGGAATCATTTGAGAAAATTAGGCAAATAATTAAGAAAGATAACATTTATTTGAGAAAATTACAATAACAGAGATTAAATTAAGAATTAAAATAAATTTGAACTTAAAATTGCCCTTTTTTTTAGTTTCAAAAAGCATCTGAATGATAAATAGGAAAATAATATGGAAATAAAACTTACAGAAAAGATTGGTTCCAATTAGATGCAGACGAGGAAGAAAGACCAAAACCCATAATTTGCAAACCGGAATATGTTGACTCAGAGTTCTGACATTTTGGATTATCTTGAAAAACCATGGAACTGTGAGATACCAAATTAGTAGTCTCAGTACCACAACCACAAGACCTTGCCTTTAGTCCAACCAAATGATCATTCGACGACCACCCATAATTTCCCATGTCGTTAACCACCGTAGAACACGGCGACGATCCCCCCGCCGCCTTGAACACGCTTCTCGATAAATTCCACCAGTTTCCGCCGCAAATCCCGCCCTGAAATTCCTCTGCCATAACCTCGACACAAGTTATAGCAAGTCTAGTATTATAAGCTAATTAATGTTCCTTTTTTCCTCTCTCTCTCTAGCTCTATGCCTTTCTTTTTTTCTCTTGTCTTCAGCTAAAAGTCTCTCTCTCTCTCTAAAGAAATCTTTCTCTTTATCCTTTTTTGTGACTTTAAATGGTGTTGTGGGGATTGTTATTGCATCAGCTTATTTATATGTATTTGGGAATGGGTTGGAGAGAAGGGGTGGTGAGTGGAATTTTGAGTTAACCGGAATCAGGTTGACATTTCAAGGGGGCTGATTTGTGATTGGACAAATGAGAGGAAGAAAACATTTGGGATCGAATTTTTCTCTCTCTTTCACTTTCCTTTCTGTATACTTAAAAAAACACAAAAATTATACTTCCATTCTTTATTTTTTTTACTATGACTTTTACCTATTTTTATTTCAATCATTCTATGAAAGAGAATATTATTTCTTTTTCTATGAATTTTTAATATATTTTTTACAAGAACTCCCTACGATCACACTAACCTGAAGTTTAAAGTCCAACAAGTAGATCATTTTTAGTGAAGAAAAAGGTTGTTGATGCATAGATTTGAACTCAATACATGTTTTACAACTATGTTTTTTTGTCAAATCGGGAAAGAAAAAATTTGAAATAATGGCGTGATTACCATTAGTTACATATGCCCGTGACCAATGTTAAATTACTACAGATTCCAAAAACTTTAGATATTGAGTTACAAGTTTAATGATCATAATTATTTAAGGTTAATTTCAGAACTTCTCAACTTTCACATAAAATTAAAATCACCCTCCTAACTTCAAAATCTTTTTTAGACGTCTCTCAACTTTCTTCATCAATCAAAAAGACTGACTCCATCTCTTTTTCAATCTAGTACTTGTTAAATTGGTCATGTGCAATTCTTTTCCAAATTACCCATTTTGAAACTTAAGATTTCATCTTGGCCTATCGATCCTGGGGCTCAAGCTCTCCTCTTTGCGGCCTAGATTTCGCAACATGATTCAGTTCACTTCTACACATTATCGTCCACCAGATCGGATGCGTTTGGAAGGTAGGTTTTGAAAATGAGGATGAAGAAGATGAAGAATATAAAGAGAAATATCTGTGTAGAATTTTTTTTCGTATTTCACGATTTCTCATACGGTTAAATGGGGACTTGAAAAAAATAAGACATATGAGTCTTTTTGAGTAATGAAGAAAGTTATAGTCTGAAAAAAATGTCGAAATTGAGAGGGTTTTTTATGTTGAGTGACATTTGAGGTATTTTTTACTTTACTTTTGTTCTCAATACATATATCATAGTTTTGTTAGTTATTTTATTTTATTCTCTTATGAATAAAGCGGAATAGAGTATGATTTGATAGGAAAGGGTGATGGAATTTAGTCTGACGGACACCTCATAGATTTAGACCAATGATCTGTTTCCTTTTTTATATTGGATGGTTGCAGTTTGTTTTGGAAAATAATAGTATAAAAAATTGAAAATCAGGACTAAGTGGGACATGTGTAAAATGAAATGATGTTGTTTATGAGACTCTAGTTTTATGATTTATTGGTAAAGTTTTCTAATTTCGGGCTCTTCGTCCGCCACAGTGCTTTGAGAAGCGTAATTATCATCTATAACTTCTCTTTTTTTTTATAAACCAAAAAATCTATAGCTTCTCTTTATTTTTATAAAAAAGCAAACCAATTAATTATATAAATAATAATAATCCAAAAAAAAAACAGTTTAAGCTATGAAACTATTTTAAAAAAAAAACAACGTAGGGACTTACTTGTTGCTAAAATACAATTAAAGTAGAAGCACATGTCTTGGAGTTGGAAACTACAAAATATGTTAAAAGATCCTAGCGTGGAAAAGAAATGGAGCTTTGCTTACTTCGTGTTTGTGCTAAGGAGAAAGGGTTTTGATTCGAGGCGGATCCTTTGCATTTACGAGTTGAGTAAACAAAGAAAAAATCTTTCTCGTTATTTTATTTAATTAGGTTAACATATTCTAATGGTAAAGTGTCTATTCATGTTAAGAATAAAGGCCTTTGATGTAATTGTAATACGTTTTTATCAACTTCTTTAATGAAATGTGGCTGCTCGCCTAGTGATAGGAAACCATCTAGCATGGTTCGGAGATGGAAACTTACAAATGTGTTCAATAATTAAGATAAATTACAGTGAAGGTTGATGTACTCTCATCGTCAGTATATGTGTGTCTCTATATGTATATATACACAAAGTTGACTGTATAAACTTCTCTTTCCGGCACATGTCATTCTTCATAAATTCTCATTATGCCACATATTAATTAGTAACTAACAAAGCTCTATTTTTATTTCTTTAACAGATTACGTAATATATTCCATAAGTAATTAATTCAATAATTAAGTAGTAGCCCTTTAATAACTTTAGTTATATTATGGACTAATAATTAAATGAATTCAAAAGCATGGAATTAACTTGGAATAATGAAAAGACTTACAAGAATGTAGTGCTTCAAAAAATTTTACACATTAAAAAAGGCTTTTATACTCGTTAAAAAAGAGTCGAAGAAGTTGGAGTTTTTTATACTTTAAAATTTTGTTGACACGGTTTACTTTGAAAACGAAATAAGGTGTGGGGTGTGAGTTATATTTTATGTATAAACTAATTTTAAGGTGATCAAGTAATTGACTAAGTTTTAAGTGATTAAGTGATATGACAATCATTTATTTAGTTTTATGACTCATTAAAATGATCTGATAAATTGACTTATAAATGATTTTAGCATCCCTTAGTCACTTAAAGTTTGGTCAATTACTTGATCATTGTAGAATTACTCTTATATATACCATCTAAAATAAGAATTATACTTATATATAAAATTGTGACCGTTTAGGAAAAATTCAAAGGACACCACATTAGAGATGTTTATTAACAATTGTTATTTTGGGGACTAAGGATTGCTAAATTTGAATGATATACATGATAATTAAAAAATATTTATCTATCTCTACTATATTAAAAATGATTTAAAGAGTAGAAACTTTTGAATTTTCATTTTACGTATAAGCCTTATTAGATAAAGTATATATCCAAGTCTTTTTTGTTATTTAGTACATTTATATTTCTATTCACGAATTATTCTTTTACTAATATTTTCTAATTTTAGTATTTTATATTACTATGTTATTAGGAATGTGAATAATTACGTATATAATTTTTAGAGACATTTATATAACGAATAATTCTTTTAATCAATAACAATGAGTTGTTGTTTATCTGAGAGATTTTTTTTAATACATTGATATAGATTCAATTTTCTCTTCTCAAATAAATGTTTTTTGAATTAACTTTTTCATCTCATATGATATACATTTGCTACGATTATGCATTCTTAAATTTTAAATCTATTGTAGATAATTTATCATCTTCAGGTGATGCATGACTTATTCAAAATTTCTTATATCTGTAGTAGTTTAGTTATAAATATGTCATCTCCAAGTGATGTATGGCAAATTTAAATTTCTTTGTATTTGTAATAGTTTAATTATAAATTTCAGAAAATAGTATTTTTACCATTATTATTTTAAATTTATTTGAGGTTTACAAGAATTTTGAAAGCTAATATATTTATTACAATGTTAATATTAATTTTCGAACGTATCTTATAATTTTAAAATACTTCAACACGTGCGAAGCACGTCCTTTTTTACTAGTACATATAAGGTTCTATAGATGTCATCACAGATATTTTTCGCTTCTCCGCTAATGAGTCCAACCCATATCCTTCTTCAACAAACCACACTCTATTTTTTTTTTGATTATTATTCTTCTTACTATATTGCTGTGTTTGAAAACATATATTTCGAGAGTTTCTTAACATTATTTTTGTTTTCCTACTTCTTTCAAACATTTTAGATAAAATTCATGATTTCAATTTTTCCTTGAGAGAGACGTAGGGAAAAAAAAGATAATCGTAAGAAAGCGGTTGTTTGGTAGGTCATTTTTTAAAAACAACAAAATTTAGATGTTTTCACTTCATTTTTGTTTTTATTTCAAATCATAATCATGTATTATTATTTTATCATTTTGTTGAGTACTTTAAAATGGATGTGCAAGATGAATGCAAAATATTTTGATTTTAGATATTATAAAAGTTTGAAATTTAAAATTCCATAAGAAATGGTTAGTGCAATGAAGGCCATCTATTCTTAAAATTATTATTCTGAATGAAATAATTATTTGGTAAGCTAAAGAATGAAAAAAATAAGAAATATAAAAATCCTAATCTCTTATTCATTTTAATGTATATTCACAAAATTTGTTAATTAGAAAAAATAAATATAATGAGATCTTTCGATAAATAATATTAGGCATTTTTTAAGTTTACCCTCAGATTAAAGATTTTTTTTTTCTGAATGCTTATCCTTCTTGGTCGTGGAGGAAGCTAGTTAGACTTAGGAAGAAATCACTCAGTTTTGTGCCGTAAAGGTTAGTAAGGGTAGTGTACCATGCTTTTCACTGATCCTTGACATCTGGATGGTGTTCTGCTTAACATATTCATTAAGGACTTTGTTACTATGTCTGGCTTGGATTTGTCTTGTCCTCTTTCTACCTACATTAGTACTGGTATATGGGCTTGGCTTAGTAGAGAGTTGGAGGCGCTGTTTTAATCCAGGAATGTTTCTGTTCACCCTCCCTCCTTCCCGTCTCTTAATGATCAGTGGCTATGGACGGCTAGCAATAATGGTGTTTTTTCTTCAAGTTGTACCTATAGCAATCTTTTGGGGCACTTTGATCCATCCTGTGTTGTAATATTGTTTGGTTCTCAGACCATATTCTAAAGTGTGCCTTTATTCTTTGGTTAGCTCTTCATAATAAGCTAAATACCAAGAATAGGGTTATACAATAGAATAGAATCATGGGCCCTTGTTGTGTTTTTTGCGTGATATTTTAGAATCGGTTCAACACCTTTTCTTTGATTGTTCAATGGCTTGGAAGGTGTTATCTCCCCTGCTTGGTAAATGCGGCTTCAACCCGTGTGCTACCTCTTGGAGTGATCTTATAAGCAAGCTTATTTTCTTTAAGCTCTAAGCTTATTTTCTCTTGCTTTGTTTATTGCTTATGGATTGAAAGAAATATGAGGTTGTTTCTAGGAAATATTCAAGATTCTTATTTGTTATCTAGGAAAATTAGTCTCACGGTTATAAATAGGCTTCTTTTCCTTGATAAAAATAGGAATCTTAATACAGTAGATATGATCTCTGAAAATTGGTTGTATGCTTGTTCTAAGCTTGGTTTGTGTCTCCTTTTGTGTTGTTTAGTCCTGGGTTATGCTTCTTGTACTAGTGTATGAATTTTTTGGTTAATATATTCTTGTATTTGACAAAAGAAGATAAAAAAGTTACACTTTACTTCTATACAAACTCGTAGATCATCATCCGTTGCATATTTTCTCTCCCTTTTCCCTAATTTCTTAGATCCGAAGACAATATTATCTAATTTTCATTTAGGTTACTGGGGATTCTTTAACCCTACTCATGATCTCAAAATCACTCGTGTAAACCTGTAAATTAATTTTGAAAGAAAATTTAATGATAATTGCAAATCAGCTGAGATATAAAATAACAAAAATAAAATGTTATGTGGCACAATCATGTTCGTCATTCTTATGAGTTGTCAGTGTATTCAGTCACAAATTTCATATAAAATACAGCTTTAAGAAAAAAAATTTATTTTCAGTTATAAGGTGAATGTGTAGTCTTATGCCACGTATGTTGCCAAACCATAATCTTTTTATTAAAGACACATAATATAACCAAATAAAAATAAGTACATATAACTACATGAAGGGAATATTAGGACCAATGAAAATATGTCATCTGCTTAGTCTAAGTATTCGTAATAGTCCATCATCAGCAAAGGAACCACCATACAAAATGACAAAACAGTAAGAGAGAAATAATCCATGTAACTGAATATATTATACTCTGCAAAAGTTAGAAATTTTCATCAAGAAATATAATGAAAATTGAAAGTTTCTTACTGCATTCTCTAGCGTGTATAATCCTTAAGATTTTATATAGTATCGACTCCATTCGACTAAAGTCATGAGTGATTCAACAAACTCCAATGCAAATGCATGTGCAACAACATTAACAATGAATCTCAATAACAATCCAACCCTAGTGACAGCAACAAGCCACATCCCTGACCGTCAAATATCAAAATCCTTCAACTCATCCCTGTCAATTAAATCAGGAATAAGTAATTCCCTCATATGAAAATTCCAAGTGATACAAGATGTAGTGAACATGGATTGGCTAAATTTTGTTTGGGATAGGTGAATGCCCACTAAATAAATAGTGAAAAGTGAAATAAAACATGCTTGGGTAAAATGAAACCAACTATTGCTAAGTTGCCATACAACCTCCATGACTAAGGGAATATTATGTTATGTTATTAACTACAGAACATCCAGTGAGGTGTGGAACTCATTAGAAAGGAACTTGAAGTTCCTCGAGAGCAAGGCTCATGTGTTTAAAAGGGAAGTTATAAGAACAAAGTAAAGGTGCCAAAACAATAAGTGAGTAATTTTATTATATGAGATCCCTTGTAAATTCACTGGCAGCAGTTGCACAACTTATTCAAGATGAAGACCTAATATTACACATATTGAAGGGTCTTGGACTTATGTATGATTCACTAGTTGTTAACATCAATTTAAGAATAGTAAACATTACTTCATGTTCTTGTTATTACTAAAAATTCAGTTGGTATTTCTAAACTAATATGACTTAATAACGTTGTTGTGGAATTTCATGATGCCTTTTTCTCTTGTGATGGCCAAATTAACAAGGATTGTACTACATTGAAGAGAGCTATAAGAAAGGACTCTATCAGTTGAGGTTGCCTAATGATAAGAAACTTGTTGCTTTGGCTTGCACACTAGCATCTAGATAACCTCAAGTTTATTTTATCTATAATTGAGGCCCTATCACTAAATCATTGTTTAGTACTCATATTAACAATGATAATTGTAGCTTACTTATGCATTCCAAAAGTTATACTTCTTTTACAACAATTATGAATACTAATGCTATTGTCTGTGGTTTAGCTCTCTTATTATTAATCTAACTATTACACCAGATAACATAGTTTGGCACATGAAACTAGGTCATCCATTTAAAAAATAATGCAAAAAGTTCTCAAACATTTAGATAAACATGTATATGCATCATCCCATCATCTCTGCCATGCATATTGATTAGCAAGGAAAAATACACTTAGTACTCTTTTTATCATCCACTGTTGTCATTAACAACCCACTTAAACTTACTTTCTCTGATATAATAGGTCCTACTGCTACCACTTCAAGGGAGAATTGAAATATTAAATACAATTAATAAATGCTCACAGTAAATTCACTTGAATATCCTTTCAAATTAAAGCATGTAGCTCTCTCTATATTCATCAATTTCCAAAAACCAGTGGAAGGACAATTTCAGTTATAAATTAAAATTGTTCAATCAGACTAGGGTGGGGAATGCATAACTTTTCAATCTTTTCTAAAGTCCCCAGGTAACTTATTGAGGCATCCATACCCGTATACCCATCAGTAGAATGGTATAATACAGAGAAAACACAAGCATGTAATTGAAACTAGTCTTACCCTACTTTATCACTCCTCTATGCCATTTCGATACTGGTGGGATGCCTTTCAATGTGCAACATATCTTATCAATAGACTGTTTCCTAGGACATAGATCAAGTTCCTGACTATAACTATATGAGAGTCTTTAGGTGCTCATACTATCCTTACTTTAGACCATATAACTCCCACAAGCTCCAATTTAGATCAAGCTTATACACATTTCTTGGTTATTTCTCTCTACAAAAAGGCTACAAATGTCTCTAGCCATCTAGTAGAATATACATATCTTGACATGTGGATTTCAATGAATTTGATTTTCCTTTCTTACACTCTCATTCATACACATATCCACTCATACACACTTCAAGAAATATAGCATTCTACAGGAATAAAATACAAGAGTTTCAGCATTCTCTTGTTAAAAATAAGAAACAACAAGATTTTAAATGAATCTTGTAAAAACAAATCCTGTTAAAATGTTAAAAAAAAGCGGGATTGAAAATTAGAACCGAAACTGAAATTTCACATTCTCTCTCGATACCCTCACAAATCAGATTCCTTCTCTCTCGACTTTCCTTCTCTCTCGCAGCTTCTCCCTCTCAATCTTAAGTCTCAACATACAACGAACTCACAAGCTAGGGCTAGGTCAAAGAAGAGAGAGTAGATCCTCGTTGATTAGCTTGTCTCTCCCTCTCTCTCTAGTAGCTTCTCTCTTTGTCTCTCCTCTTTATGGTTCCCTGTCATTCCTTCTTAAAGGTTTTTAGTTTGCTTCGATCTCTCTTGTATGACCATAAGCTCTCTGCTTGCTCTGACTTCCTCCTTCAAAGTGACGACGGGGTAGGCATAGGAGCATTTTTTATCTATTAAGTTAGCATCTTCATCTTAATGACGAGCTCGTGGCTAGATCTACGTAGGTTTATTTGTTGAGCGTGTTTTGTGGAGGTGAGTTTGTTTACATTTTTCTTAACCTCTTGAGTATTAGATGTGATTTGAGACAGATACGAGTTCTGAGCAAAGGATCCTTGATGATTTAGGTCAGGGTTCCATGAATTTTACTTACATTTGGACGGGGCTAGAGACTCATGATAGAATTTGGGTTCTCAACGATCTAGGGATTTGATTTCGAGCGACTAATTCGTGACTCGCTCGATGCTTCCACGAATAGGGAAGACTGAGCAATGGCGATCGAACTGGAAGAAGTGCTAAGCTTTCTATCCTCACATTCTCCTTATGTAAGTTTCTTACTCCTTATCACTTCCAGTAAACGAAACGTCGCACAAATTGTTTACCATTCTGTTATTTGCTATATTACTTCAGTTCTTGCTCCTTATCACTTCGTGCAGAGATTTTGGATAATCCTCTAGGTTGAGGAATGGATATGGTGGAGAATAATCAAGAGCAACAAAGCCATCTAGTTGATATTTTTCATATTTTTAAACTTAATTGTACATATATACATTGCTTTCTCTATCATTTTTATGCTGATTTGAACTATGAAATTTAGCTAGATCCTCACGTCCATTATGGTTCTCTTCTATTCATTTCCTGGATTTTGTCTCTTGAATAATTGTTATCGTTTCTCTGATATTTGTAAAATGGAATCTTAATATTTGTCTTGGATTGTGTACACAAGTTTTCTTGTTTAACTTCTAAAAACTTATATTAATAAAAAGTATTATCTAAACATCCTATCATGTTCTATCTAGAATATATAGGTGAAATTGTTTCCAAAGCTTAATTCAAAATAGGTAAGGTTTCGTAAAGTATTGAATATAAAAAAATAGGAAAATGTTTCTATGGTGCTATAAATGGATGAGAATACATATGATCTCACAGAAACTAGAGTTTTAAAAAGATTTGTTCATTCTTTCTTCCCCCTTCATTTGTAGTTTGATGTTGGGGTTCTGTTGCAATCAGTAACATATTTAAAAGAGAAATATGTGCAATAATCTAAGGACGATGGGAGAAATCAGGTAAACTGATGAATGAATCTTACTTTATGTCTGATATGAATTTGTACTTTGTTAAGCTGCTTGTTAATTATGAACAAAGGAAGCTGGATGAGGATGATAAACTCTTACTGACTCTGAAATAAAAGAGCATATTGCATACTACTAATGAAATTTCTTTACTAAGAAATGGAAATATGTTTAGATGGAAAAGCCGAGTGGATCAACAGACCACCAACATTTCTCATTCATCTTTTACTGGTACTTACTTGCTGGTAATGTATTTAGAAGAGAAAGATGTGCACATTCCTATGTCGTACATACAGATTCTGTATGGGCACTAGCCAACACTTTAACTTTTGGTCATGTTTATAGTGGTGGAAGGGACCTTTCTGTAAGTGTCGATTTACTGAAACCTACCTAATGGAGACATTTTACTACAATTTTAGTTGTTGTTCAGCTTTCATGCCCATGCCTTGATGACGATTTATTTTTTATACCTTTAGTTATACTTGACAAACTTGGCAACAAGTGAGAGTCTTTTACTCAACGCAAGGGAGTATCCCATTCAGAAATTGGCTTTATATGATGATAACATATGGGTTGCGACTATAGATTCATCAATTCATAAATGGCCTACTAAGGGGTATAACCCTCAGAAGGTTTTCCAAAGAGGCGGTTCATTTTTAGTTGGGAATTTATCATTTTCTAGGGCAATGGTTTCATTAGAAAGATCTTCTCTCGTGAGTAATTTTCTCGTTAGTTATTTTGTTTTATTATAATGGAATCGTCATGGTGTTGTATATTTTTTATTATTGTTACTTTATTTGGTTAACTTTAGAGCCTTTTACTTTTTTGGTATTTTTCCTAGTTTTACTTTTGCTTCGATCAGATTGCTTCCAACATTGCATTCTCTCTGTGTTTCCTTTTCAGTCCCATTTTCTATAAAAGAAAGTTTTGGTTCTCACTTTATGACCCAGTCCAATTGTAAATATTGCCATCTTATTTGGTCCTCCAATTATCCCTATGTTTTTTGCCGTTTATTGGTGGGATTGGATGCTTATTGACATTGATATATTGAAAGTTTTTTGTGTGTGTTGTGTTCTCTCATTTATGTGCATTCACGCTTCTTCTGATGTTATGTAGGTTCCTACGTATAAAGAACCAACCTTTACTATTCCTGGAACTCTTGGACTTGTGTAGCATGAGATTTTAAATGATAGAAGACATGTTTTGACCAAGGTAATTATGATAGCTTAGTGGATTTTTGTGATACTGATAGCACCATTTTTTGTAACGCCAATCAGTAAGCCTGATTTCGAATTTTCATTATTTATTTTTTTAATGGTTTTTGTTCACTGATCTGACTTTCTTTCATAGGAAACTATTGGCTAAGTGAAACTGTGGGAGATTATGAGAGGCATTGTAATTGAGGATTATCGAAAGGTTCCATTGTCATTGTCATTATCTGTATTGATGTATAGGAAGAATGATAAAATTATTTGTCACTATCATTCTGATATTTAGAGAAGGAAAGGGGGGGGGGTTAATACATGCTTTTGTTAGTGACTAATTTGGGAAATTTTCTTCAACCTTTTTATAGGTATCTTTTGAGGATAAAAAGGAAAAACTATTTGAGATGGTGAGATTTTAATTAACATAAGTCACGTTTTACTATTTTTCACAACTTTGACGCCTTTCCCTTCATTTGTTTCCTCTCCAGGTAAGCATTCCTGCATGGTTGACGGTGGACACAAGGCTTGGAAGCTTGTCTATCCATTTGGACACCCCTCAGTGCTTTTCTATAGAGATGTGTTCGGCAGACCTTAATATTAATGGAAAACCGGAGGATGACAAGGTAAATTCTTATATAGAGTTTTCTTTTTTCTTTGGCATTCATTTCCTGTTAGGGCATTAACCCTTCCGGTTGCAGCTACTTGATTTAGTGCTACACTAGAGAATGGTATCTTATTTGTTATTTTCAAATTCTCTAGTTTAGGGTTTGCTAAGTCTTATTTTTATTCATCCAAATTCAAAGATAAATATAAAAATAAGAGGAGGGTGAAAGTTGATCCCGTAGCAAACAATGTAACAGAAACAAATTAAAACAAATACCATCTTTGAATTTTGGTTTCCTTGTCCTGGAGGTATATAATAAAATTCATTTTTGGAGTTTCTGTTAATTTTCAATGGTTGTTTGATGAATGAGTTTAAAAAATTATCTCGCATTTTCCCAAGTTTGATGAATACTCTTATACGAATACCATCTCTTTCAAATTCTTAATATTATATTATATAATTCTATTATGTAAACTTTGGTGAATGATGTCTTCTATATGCATTTATTACCTGTGGTAGGTACGAGAAGCATATTGGTTTAGGACTGCTATATTATCACCAGTCAAATTAGATACTGGTACAAATTAGATTTGTTGCAATAATTGTTTCTTTTTATGTTGGCTTAAAGTCTGCATACTTATTCTACAGGAAACCGAAGAGAGCAGTGGGCTTGGAGATCTGTTTATTTCCTTTACTCATCAACTAACAACTACTCATGGTGTTTTCCTTAGCATTGGGAAGGTCTGAAGGTATTGCGTACCCTATTGTGAAACACTACCATTCATCTTAGGTTCTTCATTTTCATTTTTTAGACTCAAAATTTCATTTTTTATATTTTTCATTTATTGGAACAAGTTTGCTTGTTTACTTTAGGGATAAGTTAGTTTTCAAGTTAGATTTATTTGTAAGTTGATCAAATGAATAATGTAAAATTTTGTTGAAATGATTAAATTTTAATGTTACCAATTATTATATTGGTGTTCTTTATGCTACGTAAAATTATCTTTTGAAAGTGTTTAATATGAATACTTGACTAAATTTATAAGATATAAAATACCTATGAATGTTAAATACATTCAACAGGAGTCTGAAAATCTTGTTAAACAACGTTCTACAAGAGTAAGAAAATCTTGTAAAAAGTGAGATACCACAGGGGTTTTCACAGGAGGCGTTGCGCCTCGTGAAAAACGCGGACTTTTAATATGAGGGTCTGCCACAGCGATCAACTCCTCCAAACGGCTTCAAGTGTGCCATCTTTTAATCAAATAGCATACAAGCTCTCTCAATTGATAGATATATATATATATATATATATATACTTAAAGTGCAAGTTCAAAATTATTGACTTCCCTCTTCGCTTGGGGATATTAGGACCAATGATAGCATGGCATCTGCATATTCAATTCCTCGTCAAGTCCATCATCAGCAAAGGAATTGTTGTTCAAAATGACAAAAACAATTAGAGTGAAATATTTCAGCTAACAGTATATGTTTACCATAGGCTCTTCATGCTGCTTTAATTAGTGTCTCCACTATATCTATGTATAGTATACTCTGTAAAAGTTTTAAATCATCATCAAGAAATAAATAGAAAATAGAAAGGTGCTTACTGGATTTTCTGGTGTCTATCAGTAATAATATCAAAGCTCCTTACCATTTTATAGGAAGAAACTACGTCTCATAAGATTATTCATATACAACAACTTCAAAGAATAAAAGCTAGAAACTAAAAAATCTAGAGACTAAATATTAGGTAGTACTACTGCCAAGTTTCACAAAAGAAATTAAGCAACAACAAAGCTAATGAAAGCAAAGTGGAATTCTTCGGCTAAAGTACCAAGCTCAGCAATGAGGCTTGTACTCCACTTGGAATCACCTTTAAACCAGCAAAAAATAAAGCATAGTTGGCTAACAGGACTACGTTAAGAGCAAGAGAAAATGCATAAATATGCAGTCCGACTTTTGTCATCCAACTTCATTCAAAACGAGCAACTAAAATAGGGGCCTAACGAGAACGCAAGAGCCATGTCACCCATTAATGTGTGGTCCGTTATAGTGACAACATTCCCACTTTTGTTATCACTTATAATTTTTGCAACATAGCTTCCTCAAACTACTATCTCGGAGCTACCATCAAATGCAAAGAACTAAACTAAGAGGAAGAAAACTGAGAGAGCACTCTATTTAGTGTAAGCTCTTTGACAAGTTATTTTAAAAACAACTTGCAAAATCAGTTGAATTGGGATAAACTTGCTTCTACATCATATTTTAATTAAAATGAAAACATTAGCCAAAAAAACCTTTGAAACTTTCCATTAAATGTTTGAGAAAGAGATGTTGACCATGAACTTAAGCAAAGGCTTTGACGAGTGAGATTGGCTCAATATAACTCCATCTTCCTAAAGTACAACTATAATTTGACTTTAAAAAGTAATGATTATAGCAAATAAGCTACCTTACTAAGCCTTTAGATAAATGTTTCGTTTGCAAAACATTATGTCGTAATTACATATTTCAGTGATTTTTACAAAGTTTTTTTTATCAATTATTCCCTTTATGTAAAATAACAGAAGGATATTTTATATATCCAATTTTTTTCAGAACTTTAAAGCCATAAATATTTACCAAAACTATAGGATGTCATTATTTTTATGTTTTTATTTTAATATGAATAGGCCAATAATTCCTAGAAAACTAGAAAATAATATGGAAGTTATCAATATAATCTTTTCATAAGGAAGGATGTTTTTAAGGAATCCTATTTAAAATCATAAGATTTTTTTTCAAACTATTGAACTTTTGTTTCATTACAAAAAAATAAATGGAATCAAAACATTAAAATTATTTGGTTTCACTGAAAAAAAAACTCATACCGGCTAGATTTTAAATTAATATCGCTTAAATAACACGTAATATCAGAACTACCTCAGATTTTATCTTAAATTCTGAAAACATTAAAATCATTTTCTTTTAATATACAAACTAGAATTCACCTAAACTGAAAATAATTTAAGTCAGTTTATATCACAAACTAGAGAGATATATTTAATACTTAAAGAAACGATAAGGGGTGGCTGAGTAATATTTCTTTTATAAAAATTGTTGACAATTCATTTTGTTAATTGGAGTCCACATTTATACTAGAATCAAAAGGTGTCTAAAATCCAAAATTTGGATGCTATGCAGTTGCTAGCAACTACAGAAAAAAGTTGAACCTTTACTAGACGGCTTAATCTGAACGAAATTAAAAAAATGATTACACAATTGCAGAGGAAAGTTAAAAGTTGAATCTCTACTGAAAGTTGAAAGTTGAATCTCCATAGAGGAAACTACAGAGGAAAGTTAAAATAAATGCAAAAAAATTCTTGGCATCTCTTGAATGTTCGACAAAAGTCAGTAGCGCCAAACTATTATTTCTGCCGTTAAGAGTTACTATCCCTTTTCTAAAATCCGAAGGCTGATGGGTCAACGTTGGACTCACATTGCATGCGAGAGACGCGGGACCCTCTTGTCTGGTTCAAGTAACGTCAAAGGGAGAATGATGACTGAGTTGTGCTACAAATCATGTGGCGTAGCTTACACGTACAAAGTTCGAATCTTTCATTCTCAACCGTCTATTCTCTCCTGGCCCTTGATCAATTGTCTATTCTCTCTTGGCCCTTGATCAATCTTTTACTTTCATCCTAGAATTTTACCACCCTACTTAGACCCACTTTATTGTGGGACCATACTTTCTCGTGGACAGCGAAGATTCAATCTTTGGATATGAAATAGGAAAATCTCACCCTTAAATTTGATATGCTCTCTTATCCTTCAATCTCCAATCTCATTAAGAGTTATTTTATCTTTCAATTCTTGTATTATTAAGTGAATATGTAGGGAATTTAATATAGTTACTGATACTTTAGCCAAATTTAGCATAGATCAGAATTGTATATCAAATAATCTCTTACAAATTCCCCTTAATATTTCTCTTCTAGTTACTAAGGGTAAACATATATCTTTTGGTGGCTTTAAGCCACCTTAATCTATTTTTCTCTTTTAATGATATTCTCTTTTCTATTAAATTCAATGGACAAAATATATACATCTCCACTTATTAATGGCTTTATTACGAGTTAATTTGAACTACATTATCAAAACTTTTACTGTATATATAAGTCTTAAAGTTGGGCCTTATGGCAATGCGTAAGGGGCACTCTACTTTTGTGGGGTTTGAGAACTTGGACTAGGCTATAATATGTACCTTACACATGTGGCGCCGTCACCGTTCTCCCACCAGTCTGACTCAGTTAGGTTTGGTTTAGTCTGGTCTAGTCTAATCGATCAATATCTTTTTTTTTACATGTTTCTTTGCAGTTTGTGATGAAAAACTGCCCTTGACATGGGTACACCCACTCAAGTTAAACTGCCTACTGTTATAATTTGAACTACTTTCTTTTCATAAATATTTCCTTGATCATAATTGTTTGTTCATTTTTTATGCCCCATATTTCTTTATTTAGGACAAATCTACAGGCCACATACTGCATAAAAGCCCTAGCATAAATGGTTTATATCTTATCTCATCATGTTTACCTAAGTCCAAAGTTGCATATCTTGGTGCCAAGGCCTCCAACTTTATACGGCACTCTATACTTGGTCACACATCTAGTCCTATAGTTAGACAAATCTAAAATTCTGTTAATATACCATGTAATTCTTCTTCTGATGATGGTATTTGTATCAATTGTATGTCCAATAAAATGACCAAACTTCCTTTCTCTTCTTCTGATTCTGTCTCTCTTTCTATTTTAAATATTGTTTATAGTAATGTGTGGGATCCCGCACACAACCTTTGTTCTTGATCATTGGTATTATGTTATCTTTGTTGTTGATATGTCTAGATTTATTTGATTTTTCCCTATTTCTCATAAGATTTATGTTTTATATGTTTTCAAGAAATTTAAATGTATGGTTGAGATTCTTTTTTCTGCCACTATTAAGTATTTTAGGTCTGATGGAGATGGTGAATACACCAGCTTCTCTTTTCAGATTTTTTACATGAAAGTGGCATTATTCACCAAAAGTGTTGCCCAGATAAGGGGTTTACTTTAATACATCATGCTTCTCTTCCTGCTGCCTTCTAGTATTTTTCTTTTTCCACTATTGTGTACTTGATTAATAGAATGCCAAGTCTTATTCTTTCACAAACCTCACCTTATGCTAAAATTTTTTGGCAAATTACCTGATTATAAACTGCTTAAGGTGTATGGTTGTCCTTGCTATCCTTGTCTTAGACCTTATATTCCAAATAAGTTTCATACTAAAACTGTTCAGTGTGTATTTTTAGGCTATCCTTTAAAACAAAAAGGATATTTGTGCTATGATTTAAGTGCAAAGAAATAATATACCTCAAGGCATGCTGTTTTTTATGAGCAATGTTTTCCTTTTGCTACAACTAATATTTCTCTTCAAGAACATGTTACCAATGCTAGTTCTCCACCCAGTGATAGGTATACATCTCTTATACCCTTTTTTCACACTATTTCTTCTTCTCTAGGTAACTATTCTCTGTCTAGTATTGTTCCTCAATATAGCATAACTTCTAACACTCAGAATACTGGCCCTGTTCTTGCTACTAATTTATCTATTCCTACTGAATTTTATATTGATTTGCCTACTATCTCTCATACTATTCATGCTACTACTATGACTGATTTCTCTGTTGCTGTTGTGTTGCCTACTAATTTATCTGAAAATAATGATTCACTTACTGATTTTCCATGTTCTGCACTAGTTTTGGTTAACGTTGATCATCATTGTCCTGCTTCAGGTTTCAATGATAAAGTTCCATCTTTGCTTAATGATAATGTTCCGATTTCGGTTAATGATAATGCTAATAGTCATCATAATGCTACTTCAAATTCAGATTTTTCTTTCCCTGCTAGTGTTTCCAATGATATTGTGCATGTTTCTAATTCTGCATCTGATTTTTGTGAGCCATGTACTGACATTGTGCCTGCTGTTTTGCCTATTTCTAGTGTTGTTTTTGCCTCATATTGATCTTAAACTTGAGCATCTTAGTTTTCGGACACATTGTGTTACCACCTACACACAATCTACTCATCATATGCAAACTCGATCAAAATCTGACATATATAAAAGAAAAGCTCATCTTGCTTCAGAACCTTTAGATCAACATCTTGACATTGAATCTCAATCTTATACGGTTGCTTCTAAAATTTCAGCTTGGTCTTAAGCCATGAGTGATGAGTCTAATGCTCTCATCTCTTAACACACATGGACCTTTGTTCCCTTACCCCCTAACAAGAATCTTGTTGGGTGTAAATGTGTCTATGAACTTAAATATAATCCTGATGGTATCATTACTAGACATAAACTAGGTTAGTGGCTAAAGGCTTCCACCAGCAAGTTGTTTTAGACTATGGTGAAACCTTTAGTCCAGTTGTTAAAAAAACTCGCTGTTATGATTTTACTTTATTTAGGCAACTTGATGTTAAAAATATCTTTTTACATGGAAATTTGTATAAAGAAGTTTATATGTGTCAACCTCAAGAGTTTGTTGATTCTAAACATTCTGGCTATGTCTGTAAGTTGCATAAATCTTTGTATGGTTTAAAACAGGCTCCCCGAGCCTGGTTTGAGAAATTTACTAGTCATCTTCTTTCTCTTGGTTTTCATACTTCTCAATATGACAGTTCATTGTTTGTTTGTGCCACTCCTACTTCTCTCACCTATGTATTATTGTATATTGGTGATATTATTGTTAGTGGGACTGATGTAAAACAAATAGATTATATTGTTCACAGCTTAAGAAAATAATTTGATTTGATTGATTTAGGCTCTATTAAATATTTTATTGGTCTTGAAATTACTAGAGATTCTTCTAGCATCCTTGTTAATCAACATAAGTATGCTAAAGACTTACTTATTAAGGCTGGTATGTTTAATGGCAAGCCTTGTAAAACTCCTTGCTCTACAAAAATTCCTTTTTATAGTCATGTGGGAACTCCCTTCTCTGATGTCAGTCTTTATAGAAGTATTGTTGAATCTCTTCAGTACTTAACTTTCACTAGGCCTGATTTAAGTTTTCCTGTTAATAGAGTTTGTAAATACATGCACTCCCCCACCACCGCACACTTTGGTACTGTTAAATGTATTCTTCGATATGTCATTGGTACTTTAGATTATGACATTCTATTTAAACCTGGTAATCTTAAATTGCAGGCTTTCAGAGATGACACTGTTGATTGGCACTCATGTAGGCTCATCTTGAAGATGGATTGAAGGTCAGATAGATTTGAGTTCAACTCAGAGTGCCTCCGATTGATTGCCCGGTACACGTCGCACCTTATGAAAGTCCGCTTGGGGCTCAAGAAGCGGATCTCTCTCTCTCTCTAGATATCTAAAGATAGAGAGATGTGAAAGAAAGTCATAGCCTTATATTATGGCCGCCCCCTGACTTACGGCCTTTACGCTACTACTACCAAGGACTAGACAACCAGAATGAGCTTGCTTATAGAAAGAAGAGAGGCTGGTCTATCAGGAATGCTACGTCATTTAAAACTCCGACGTCTTTCAAATGCTTGAAGCGGTTTTCCATTCATCCCCCATCGGATTCTAATCATCAGATAATCAATACTCATATTAATCTTCGAAAACACACACGATCCAGACAACATATCTAAGGGGATCGAGATTGTTTGGTCATTTTGTTGATGGCCTGACTATCAACGCACATTCGCCAAGTGCCATCCTGGCGTGGTTGACCAAATTCACCACGTTGGGGCGGATGCTTTTCAATCTAGCTACAATAGTCAATCCTCTAAAAGGCTTGTTCCGTCTAACCCGAATCCGGCATGAGTGTGCGGAAGTTGTAATTGTATTTGGGATGGAGATCCATCTGATAGAAGATACACGTCCAGTTTTGTGGGTTTCCTAGGATCCAATGCTCTCTCTTGGAGTGAGAAGTAGAGCACGGTGGCCAGATCCTCTACTGAAGTCGAATACAAGTCATTAGCCAACACAGCTACTAAGCTTAGCTGGATTAGATAGATTTTGAAATATTCCCATATTTTTACAATCACAGTCCCCTATTATCTATTGTGATAATACGTCAGCGATATCTTTGGCTTCAAATTTGATTCTTCATACTCGCACAAAGCATCTTGAAATCGATTACCACTTTGTTCGTGAGAAAGTCATGAAGAATGATCTGTCGATGAAACATGTTCCTTCTCAATATCAATTAACAGACCTTTTCACTAAGCCTTTGCCTATTAATCAATTAATTATCTTAGGGACAAACTTATCCTTGATCCTAGGATAAGTTTGAGGAGGGATGTTAAGTGATTAGTTTTAGTATGTTTATTCATTCAGGGGTATTTCTATCTTTTTCCCTCTCTAACAGTTTGGTTAGTTCTCTCTCTGGTTGTTTTTGAACTAAGTATTACTTTTTTGGTTTAGTGATTATTGAAAGAGTAAAGAATTCAGTTCTCCTCTTCGTCTTTCCTTTCTTCTTCTCTTCTCCTTCAATCTTCTTTTCTTCTTCTTCTGTTGCTTTCTTTCTTCAAAAGGCTGCCTCTCTCAAATAAATATGACAATTTTCGTTAATTAGATCTCTTTTGGATTACCCTTTAATAGGAAAAAGAGGTATCTTTTCTGGAGTTTATGTTTCGTATCAACAAAAATTTGTGAATAATATCAATGTGGTTTGGTTTAAATTAGGGTAGAAGGGGGGGAGAGACAGAGATGTTACCATATAAGGGTAAGACACCAAATAGTCATTTTCTGTTTTGTGTTGATGAGAAAAACTGAATTTAAGAGTCACACCCATTTCACTTCATTGGATTTACTCATCTGTCTTCTTTAACTATTAAAATTTTCCCCTAACTCTTATAAAATGACGACTTTGTGCTCATATTGCTCATGTCATTCCATATGACTCCCTACCATACCCCTCCACATATATAGTAGTTTTACTTAATTTTGAAGAAGATAACTAACTCAAACAAATATACATGGTTTGTCACCCTAGCCGATATTTTTTTATCAACTACTTCTTATCATCAGTAATCTCATTAAAATGTACATCTTGTTTATATATTTTTTTCAATCTTTTAAATTAGTCTATGGTTATTAGTTAAACTGATCAAGTTTTTATTGTTATGTTCTCCGAGCGGCTACCTCTAAATGAGGAGGGGGCCAAATTATATATCTTTCGATACATTATGTGTAAAAATATGTGAACATTTTATTATGTAGTCAGTAAGAAATATATAAATCTTTTTATTTCTTCCTTTTCATTTATTATTAAGTTTATAATATTATTTTTATCATAGTTTATCTTATTTTTATCATAACTTGTGTGATCCAACTATGATTATTCTCAAATTTATTTTTTTATTTGCATGAACATCGTATTTATTTATCTCTACGTCTAGAATTTCTTATATTTTTTACTGTATTGCATTCTCACCCAATCTATCCAAAGTTTTTGCTAACTTATGAATCCTAATTTGAAATGAAACAAACGATTATAAACAGCTAAAATGAATCTATTTTAAAATTTTAAAATTTCAAAAATTATAATACACGCTAGAAACCATTTAGTAAAATAATTCTATAAAATATTGAACTAATGGATTTTATCAAATAAAAATTGAGAAATTAGGTGAGCATATATACTAAGTTACCAAAAACTAATGGCTTATTATTGACTCTTGATATCTTTTTTTAATAATACTTACATTCATAAATCTACAGTTTCCTCAGTCTTATGAAGTGAGTGTTTACATAAAAAAGAAGGGAGAGTCATTTGATAGATTGCGTTAGATGTTCAAATTATCAGAGAGAGAGAGTAGGTAATAACAATCAAAATTAAAAATAAAGTAATCAAACTTAATTAGGATTATCTTATCGGTAATGTTGAAATCTCAATACATGGTCACATCACTATGAGGATTGTATAATTTTAATTATTTTATTCTGAAGTAAATCATGGGGTGAGTCCTTTTATTCAGATGTTCATGACTATGGATGTTGTTGGAGATGGTATGATATGGATAGTGTCATATCCACCTTCACATCCATGAACATCTCTCATCCTCATACCCACTCCAACAAAAATTTCATGTGTAGGGTATGTAGAATACCCATTTAGATACGGATAGTGTCATATCCACCTTCACATCCATGAACATCTCTCATCCTCATACCCACTCCAACAAAAATTTCATGTGTAGGGTATGTAGAATACCCATTTAGATACGAGTACTGGCAAAAGGGTTTGTCCTACCCACAATCTGTAATTAATTGCAATAAATTTTAAAATAACATGAAATTATTTTCATATCAAAATGACAATAATGTTACAATCAAAATAAACATAATTTAAAATGCATCCAAGTATTGAAAACTTTTAAATTTTGAAGTTGCTAGTGATCATATTGGTTTTTATTTTACCCTTAAATAGTTTCACTACTTGATTTGTACACTATAAAAATATACACATACAATTGAGACTACTGTATTGCATAGATAGTCGATAAAACAGTAGGCTTAAGCTTACTGATGAACTTCTACATTATCAAATAATTACAGTAGCTAAAATCTACCATTAAAGAGGGAGATCGATGAGCTTAAAAAGAACCCAAAGAATACCAAGCCTTGAGAGAGCAAGGGAGAGCCACATTTGCAAGATACCTAACCAATTTCTCAAGGAATATTCTCATTACTAACAAACTTTGGCAGCTTGTACAGCTAGCAGTAAAGAGAGCAAATGAAAGGGAAAACGAGAGAAAAAAAATCACACTTTAGTGACTTGTCACACTAACTTATCATCGTGGTTACTTGTCTTTGATGACATGAAAGGAGTAGTCCTATTATCCCTTAAGGTACCTAAGCTCTCTTTTATAGGCTTGTCAATGTGTACAAGTAGGCTTGTGAAAAAATTGATTACGTCTACTTACTGTGAAAGAAATCTCAGGTCTAGTGAGTGTGAGATACTGAAGGGCCTCAATGGTTCTTCTATAAAGGGTAATGCCATCTATAGGTTCACCATCCTATAAGGAGAGCATGACTAAGCTGCTAGCTGGGCTAGGGTAGGGCTTGGCAGCTTCCATTTTGGTCATTTTGAGTTCCTCACTGATGTATTTTGACTAAGAGAGATGCATTCTAGAGTGGGACCTCAGAACCTCAATGCCTAGGAAATAGTAAAGTCGGCCAAGGTCCTTTAATGCAAAATAGGTATTAGGTTTGTTGATGCACTGGTGTATGAGGTTTTTATCATTCCATGTGATCAGTATGTCATCAATATATACGAGAATGTATATGACAGCCTTATCCTTTTGCATGTAATAAATAGGAGTCTGCTTTGGAGTTCAGGGAGTGCCAGTGCATCAGAGTATGCCTAAGCTTGTCAAACCAGGACCTAAGAGCTTTCTTAAAGCCATAAAGGGCATTTGTGAGTTTGCATACATGATTTGGCCTGGTGATGTCAATAAAACCCTCTAGCTGCTTCATAAACACTGCCTCAATCAGCTCTCCACTGAGGTACGCATTGTTCACATCCAGTTGTTGGACACACCACCCAAATATAATTGTAATTGTCAAAATTGTCCGGATAGTGTTATGTTTAACGACGAGACTGAATGTTTCTAAGATATAGATCCCAGGGGTTTGGAGAAACCCCTTGGCAACTAGTCTGGCCTTAAGTCTTTGGACAATCCTATTGGCGTTGAGCTTGAATTTATATATATATTTGTTTCCAACTAAGTTCATAGATGGTGAGAAAGGGACCAAGTCCCAAATGTGGTTCTACATTAATGTCTTATACTCTAATGTCATAGCTTGAGACCACTAAGAATCTGAGAGAGCCTGTTTGATTGATAATGGTTCATCAGGCATGAGATGTGGAGGAAAAGGGTATTTGGTAGTGAGAAGGACTATTGGTTTGCTGATACCACTTTTAGACCTATCGATCATGTGATGCTTGGTGGGCGCATTGGGAACAAGAGTTGTTTGGGGAGGAAGTGTAGGTTTGGGGAGGAAGTGTAGGTTTGGGGAGGAAGTGTAGGTTTGGGGATGGTTATGGGAATGAATATGGCATTGGAAAGATCATTAATGGGAGAAGCTAGAATTGACAAAGGTGAGGGAGTAGAAATACTTACTTCAGGAGATACTTGAGTGAAATCTGCCAAGTAAGGTGAACCTTGTCATAGATGGCCTAGTGAGGATGTAAAATGTGAGGGCACGGAAATTTGTGAATGATGGTTTGAGAGTTTAAGTAAGAGGTGAAAGGTCCATATTGGCCCCCAATTAGATAGAATTATTCTGATAGGTAAGTTAAAATGCTTCACAACTAGTTATTTGAACATGGTGAAGGTCTGAAATGGTTCAGATTTTTATTTCAGTGGGTATATCCAGGTGAACTTTCTATAATCATCTATGAAGTGAATGTAATACCTAAAGCCATCACTAGAAACAATGTGTGCATGCCCCCATAAAATAATGTATATAAGTTCAATAGGTTGAATAGTTATAGTAAGCGAAGAGAAAAAGGAAGAGAGTGTTTATTGCCATATTGGCATGCATGACAGAACTGAGGTTGAGAGTTAGAAATAGGTCCTTTAATGTGAATTAAAGCTTTGTGCAACACTTTCCAAGAGGGGTGGTCTATTCTCATGTGCCATAGGTTATTAGCAGAACACTTAGAAGCAATAGAAAATAAACCAGAAACGTTTTTTTGCATTGATATTAGCAGGAAAAGAATTACAATTTCGTGAGCCAGAAAATAAACAGGATCTACACTAACAGTGCAAGCATTATTTATGTATCTAGTGTGATCAGATATCTGAGACATTGAGTAGGTATTTGGAAACTTTAACACTAGGTTGCAAACAAGTGTTGCAAGCCTTCTATCACTAGGTATCTTCAGTTGATCGAGTCCTCCTCTAAGAATCTCGTGAAGTACCACCATCCCTGTGAGATTGTCCTTCACAAAACAACAATATTTGTGAAACCATTGTCATTTGTAAGTTTGGAACACTGACCAAATTTTTTGTGATTTCATGAACATTGAGAATATAGTTAAGTTTAAGGGATTGGGAGGGTGTTTTTAAGACTAAACTACCAACATGAGATATGGTGAGGAAGTTCCATTACCAAGAATAATCCTCTCTGATCCATTGTAGTCTGAAGCTATGCTCAAATTTTCAAAATCAGAAGTAACATGGCTATTTGCTCCACTGTCAACATACCAGTTAGAGTCTGGTATGGATTTTGGACCTGTTCTTTAGGCTTCAACTTGTGGAGGTTGGAACTAGTTCATTGGTTCATTGTTGACTTGTTAGTGGAAATTTGGAGTGACCCTTCTGTGAAACCTATAGTAGCACACATTGGCATCATGGCCATGCTTCCCAAAATCTTGACAAATGTGCCTATTAGTGTTTCTTCCAAATCTTCCTCCTATTCTACCTTTTGTGAAGTTTCCTCCTCTATTGCACTGAAGTTGTTGTTCCCACTACCAAATTGCCCATACCCTGAATTGGAGAAGTTTCTCCTTTGATTGTTATTTGAGGTCACAACATTTGCATTGGCTTGGAACACATTATTTTTTGCAGAGTTAAACTTTCTTATCTATTTTCATGACTCATTAGCAGGGACATGTACATCCTCCAAACTCATGCTAGCTGACCGAGAGTTAATGCTAACACTATAGAATCATACTCAAGGCCTAACCTTTCATGAATGTGCAGAATCAGGTCTTCTTCACCTATTGGTTGACCTACGACTATTAAAAAGTCTACTAGAGACCTCATCTAGTCAAAATGTTCACTAATGGTCATGTTTTCCTTGTTTGCTTCCTACAATTTTCCTTTCAGGTTCATCAATCTAGCTTGTGAAGAGCTTGCAAAATATCATTCTAGTTAGCTCTAAACCTCACTAGATGTTCTATAGTTGATAACAGAATCCAAAACTCCCCCAATCATTGAGTTTCTAAGCCAACTCAAAAGTAGTTGGTCATACCTTACCCTTGATTTATTGATGAAATTATGTCTATAAAATAGGGTATAATAGCTATTTATGAGTATTTAATTATTTCTCAGATATTTTGTATTACTGAATTTAATGAATGAATGAAAATTTTTCTATTGATTAAAGTGTGGTTATAATTTACTCAAGTACTGAAACTATTGTAAACGTAAGAAGAGTAAAGACTGAGGGTCTTCCAGACAAACACTTATGAAATAGTTTAGAATGTTATTCACAACCTTATGATCGATTGGGCAATGAGTCAGATTACGACAGTTAGATTGAACCAAAGGATGCCGGTCTTAGAGCATGAGAGTGGAGACGGTTGATCTTAACATGTTGTGGAACATGTTGAATAGACCACTAACAAATTAATTTGGAGCAAAGCCGTTTATCTATCTCTAAATCTAATTATTTACACCCTAAGAGTATTGTCATATTAACTTAATCCTAAGGTGAATATGAATCTTTCCTTAGTTACTTGCGGTCTTTGATACGCCAAAGGAGTCAGTTCAAATTACAGAAGAACACCTTAGCTGTTGGGATCGTGATTCAACTATATTGGAGTTACGTGATTCACAGATTTAGAATTCGTGGTGAGATTATAAAATGCAACAATATCACCTTAAGCTTTATTGATGGGTGCGTGATAAATAAACCTAGCAAAGTACTTGATGAAATGAATCATTGAATAAGACATGGTGAATTATTCGAGACAATTTACTGTTATGTCTTTCTTATTCACCGTCAATAAATGAGTTAAGGAAATAATAACTAGAGGAGTAAAATGATAATTTTACATCCTTTTCTTGTTACTGATATCCATGTAGGGTAACATAAAAAATTTTTCTACGGACCGTGAAATAAAAAGTGTTTTTTGCACTAATAGAAAATGTTGCGCACATGAATCGAGAGTTGATTCGGTATCAGACATATAGTGGAGTAGTACGATTTCATGATTAAATAGGTTGAGAATTTATGGAGATAAATTTACCGAGTATTTGTTCATGTGGTCTAATCAATCTCATAAGTAGCTCATAAGGACAAGAATGAGAAACAACACCAATTGAATCAAAGATTTGTTTTGGACCATATCCTCATTAAAATAGTGAAGAGCAAAAAACTAATGTTCAAATTTATTAATTATTATTTTCAAATTATTGGATAATTAGTAAATAAAAAAAATAATTAGTTAATTGATGTAGATAATTTTAATTTATCAATTTAGATTGATGAATTTGGACACAGTATTGGCTCTAGAGAGATGTAAAATTTTGACAATTATAGTGAAGGGAGGAGAACTTCGGCCATTTACAGTATATGTGTAAATTATGTAATCTTTATATAAGGGATGACATTAATGTTACCTTCCTAAGTGTGTTGACACAACCCTAATCATATTGTATGATTACACAAAGTAAAGAAAACATTTTCTCTCTCCCCTCCCTGTTGTCGCCGAAATCTTGAGGAAGAAGAGAAAATTTTTTTTTCCTTCCTTCTGTTATTTTAAGATCTAACACTCAATTCCTGATAACATCCTATTAAGATATACTTCTAAATCCTACGAATAACAAAGAACGCAAGACACTCAATAGGATTTCATTAAGTCAGAATTTCTCCGATACAAGATAGGTATAATATTATTTCTATCTCTTCTAAATGCGTCAATCTAAATATTCATGACCATAAAATTTGTTATATTTAATATGATTAAATATTTGATGTGAAGTTTTTTTATTTTCTGCCCATGAACTGTTCGTGCTTCATTGTTTTTCTTCAAAATTTTAAAACATGATCCAACAATTGGTCTTCGAGCCTTGGGTTCTTGATTGTGAATATTTAGTAATTAGACGTATGGATCAATGGATGTTATGATATTGACATATATTTTTATATGGTAGATTCAAAGTAAATTTGAATGTGTTTTATAAATGGATCCCGATCGATTGGCTCTAGGTATTTATTTTCAATTTTTGAATTGATGTACACCAAAATTGAGGCATAGGATTTGATGTAATTTAATTTTTGCAAAATTTATATTTTGAATTCCATCTATTTCCGTAGTCATCGTTCATCGCCGTCGTCACCATCGTTCACCGTCACTGCTGTCGCTGCTTACCGTCATGACGCGTCGTCTCCTGTTACCTCACGCCGCCATTTGCCACCACTGCTCGCCACTGTAGGTTCCCTAATTATGGTTTAGGAAACCATAGGAATTAGGAAATCTTAAGGTTTTGGAAACTTTATGGTTTAGAAAACCTTGAGGTTTTGAAAACTTTAGGGTTTGTGAAATCTTGAGTTTTTAGAAACTTTAAGGTTTAGGAAATCTTGAGGCTTTGGAAATTTTAGGGTTTAAGAAATCCTGAGTTTTTAGTAATTTTAGGGTTTATGAAACTTTGAGGTTTTGGAAACTTTTGGGGTGAGGAAACCTTAAAGTTTTGCCCACTCAAGTCCCTATTTTTTTTTAATTTGATAATTTTTCAACACTAATTAACTAATTATTTTTAAAATTAAATCTATTGATTAATTTACTTGATAATTTATTTATCAAAGTAAAAATTGTTAGAAAATTAAATTTCAAATTAAATTTGAATTTTGAAGACTTTTATAAAGAGTTATAAATTGGTGGGTCTTTCTGATCGAGAATGAGAATGTTACAGACGTCATGGAGATTAGTATTTAATTATTATAATTTAATTATTATTTTTTATGGGTTGTAATTAAAAATGAGCCATAAAGAAGTTAATTTTTAATGGATGATTTACTATTAATCTCGTGTCATCATATAACATTGCATATAGAAATAGAGATATGCCAATATCAAAATTTCATGTAGCATGTACATGTATCATTGTAGTTTAAATTTATAATGGGTTATAATTTAAATACAATGCGAATTTTATAAAAGTTATAAATTTTAAATTGTTATTTAAATTTTATAAAAGTTAATTTTCAAAACTTGTTTTTCAAATCTATAAAAAGTTATATTTTTTTGGAAAAGGAAAGAAAAATCCATTTTTTCAAAAGCTAAGTGGGAGGGTCGTTTACGTTGAAATATTCCCAAGGTCATCAATGTAAACTTGATCGTGGCATGGGAAATGGTTTAGAGCCACCCTAGCGGTCCTCTCTTTAGTGAAAGAAACTTGAGAATCGTGTCACTTTCAATCATCGAATTTCTTAAGAAGCTAAAGCTTGTAAAGGAAGTGGTGAGGGAGGACTATTTCTAGACAGATTGTTAGTTCATGGCAGCATTTAAAGTCGAATCATTGGTTAAACATTTAGACTAAAGTACATTGGAATCCCTCATAGAGGTTAGTCAATGGGGCTAAGGCGACCAAAACTATTGATGATTGGTTCAGTTAGATGTAGTAACATCTTGAGAATCGTTAACCAAACGAGAGGAGTCTCGATGTGATAGGAGTTAGCTTGGACGTTAACCTTAGATGAGAAAAATTATCATTGTTGATCGTAACATCATGGAAGAAATATTTTATTAGATTTTTAAATATTTAAATATTTGCATCATGCATTATACTTTCCTAAATGATTAATTATTTTTTACACCGTTTTATTTATTATTTTCAGTAATCATGTCGATATCTCCAGTTTTAACTATCTTAAATACGAACAAACTTGCTGGTGAAAATTACGCGGATTCGAAACATAATCTTAATTTCGTTATGATGGTAGAAATGCACAAGTTCGTGCTCACCACCCATTGTCCCCTTGAGCCTATTGCTAAATCTACTCAAGAGGAAAATGATACTTATACTTCTTGGTTGCTTTCTGATGAATTCGCCATGTGTTACATCTTGGCTTCTGTTAGCAATGTGTTGCAACAACAGCATCCGAGCATGGAAACTTCTGTCGATATGATGTTGAACATCACCAAAATGTTCGAGGATTAGGGTCGTCAATCCAAACTGGCTACTGTGCGAAACTTCATGAATTACCGGATGAAATCCGGAACTCCTGTTAGAGAACATATGATACTGATCATTAGTTATTTGAATGAGATGGAGATTATGAGAGCTGAGGTAGATGGAATGACTCAAGTTGATATGATCCTTGAGAACCTGCCACATACTTTTGAGAACTTCAAACTTAATTATTCGATGAATAAGTTGAGCTACTCACTTCCTGAGCAGATGATGGAATTGCAAGCTATTGAGATCCGATTTCCGAAGGGCAAGAGGAAGACTGGAGAGGAAAAATTTACTGAAAGCAAGCCTTCCAACTCTAGCGCCAAAAGGAAACATAGGATAGGTCTGAAGAAGTCTAAAAATCATAACTCGAAAGATGCAAAAGGCAAGGGCACTACAAAAGTGGACAAGTTGAAAGACAAGTGTCATCATTGTGGAGATGCTGAGCATTGGAAATGCAACTACCCAAACTATCTCAAGGAGTTGAGATCTAAAGGGATTCAAGGAAATTAGAAGGCTTAAAGAGGGTGAGTTCAGCTTTCATTGGGAAAATAAAGTACTAGTATCGGTCGTATCATTTGGAGTTCAACTTTCGTTGATAAAGATATTAATATTTTTAGAGATGATTTCTTATTACTACTGCACATTTGATAAATAAATTATTTTACGTAAAGTCAGTAGTTCCAATGATATGTGACATTGTAGTAAATGTTGATTTAGAAAGGGATAGTAAAATGTTGAAGTCTGACTCAACCGATCTAACCTATTTATGACACTTACGTCTTGGCCACATTAGCTTGGATAGGATTAAAAGGCTTGCAAAGGATCGTCCATTGCAAAATTAAAGTGTGGGATCACTATCCACATGTGAATCTAGTATAATAGGCAAAATGACCAAGAGATCATTTTCAACGTAGGTTGAAAGAGCCACTCAATGCCTCAAACTCGTATATAGTGATGTATGTGAGCCATTGAATATCCAAGCAAGAAGAGGTTATGAATACTTTGGAACCTTCACTTATGTTTACTCACGTTTTGGACATTTTTATCTAATGCACCAAAAGTCTGAAACCTTTGAAAATTCAAAGAGTGCAAGGGTATGGCTTAAAAGCACTTAGAGAAATAAACCAAAACACTACGATCTGATCATGGTGGAGAGTACTTACTAGGAGAGTTCAAAAATTTTCTTAAGGAATAATCTATTGTTTCTCAACTTACAACACCTGGCACTCGAGAACAGAATGGTGTGTCAGAGAGAAGAAATTGAACTCTATTGGATATGATTAGATCCATATGAGTTACTCAACCCTGCCTGATTCTTTCTACGTAGATGCCTTGGAAACAATAGCATACATTCTGAACCAACATCCGTCAAATACGGTGCCTAGCACTCCATAGTGGACGAAAGTCATCCGTAAGCCACCTTAGGATATGGGGATACCCGACACATGTATTGAGACCGTAGATAGGCAAGTTGGCCAGTCAATTAGAATTATTCATGTTTGTAGGATATCACAAGGGAACGAATGGATATATCTCTTATAATCCAACTAACAAGAAAATATTCATGAGCACAAATGCGCGTTTTCTTGAAGAGGACTATATAAAAAGTGTGAAGGCGAGAAGCACACTTGTGCTAGAAGAATTACTAAGTGGGAAGACACTGACTCCCCAATTAGGGCATGTTTCTAATTCAATAATTAAAGACTATAACAGGGGTCGGAACTTACAGAGCCTCGGCGTAGTGGGAGGGTTGTGAGACAAATTGACATGTACATGTATTAGGGAGATGCTTTGACCGCAGTTTTAGATAAAGATCATGGTGACCCTGTTTCCTACTAACATGCTATGGCTGGTACTGAATCAAACCTATGACAAGATCTCATAAATGTTGAGATATAATCGATGTACTCGAATGGAGTCTGGAAGCTTGTAGATCCTCCTGAAGGAGTAAAACTTTTATGGTGTAAATAGATTTATAATAAAAATAGAGGTCTAAATTGAAATGTGGAGACATTCAAAGCTAGGCTAGTAGCCAATGGCTATACCCAAAATGAAGGTATTGACTATGATGATACCTTCTCACCGATGAACAAGCTTAAATCCATCTGAATCCTCATGTCCATTATTGCTGCCCTCGATTATGAAATCTGGCATATGAATGTCATGACTATTTTTTCTAAATGGCAATATTGAAGAACGTATTTATATGGCTCAACTAGACAGGTTCATGGAGAAAGACCAATAATGCAAGGTTTATGAACTGCTGAAGTCCATTTATGGACTTAAGCAAGCGTCCCGATCGTGGAATATCAGATTTGATGAAACTGTCAAGAATTTTGATTTTGATTAGTTAGTGGATGAATCATCTGTGTATAAGCTGATACATGAATGAAAGGTGGTTTTTCTGATTTTGTACATAGATGATATTCTGCTCATTGGAAATGATGTAGGAAAATTATCTGATGTCAATATTTGGCTTGCAAAGCAATTTGATATGAAGGATCTTGGAGAAGCTGCTTTGTCCTAGGTATTCAGATCCTTCAAGATCGAAAAAATAGACAATTGACACTGTTTCAAGCATCTTATATTGATAAGGTGATGAATCGCTTCAGTATGCAAGACACCAAGAAAGGATATCTTCTTTTCAGGAATGGAGTCAGCTTCTCCAAGGAGCAGTATTCTAAGACTCCTAAAGAAGAGGAAGACATAAGAAAGATTTCCTATGCCTCAGCCGTAAGAAGTCTCATTAATGCGATGTTTTGCAGTAGGCCAGACATTTACTATGCGGTGGACGTAATGAGTCACTTCCAATCTAATCCTGGACTCTAGCATTGGAATGTCGTCAAGCATATTTTTAAGTACCCTAGGAGAAAAAGGAACCACGTGCTTATGTATTCAGGTATTGACCTGAATTTGATAGGGTATACTGATTTTTATTTCCAAGTAGACAAGGATTCTAGGATGTCCACTTTAGGATCAGTGTAACGATTGACCTAGACATATTATGGAACATGTTGAATAGACTAGTAACAAATTAGTTTGGAGCAAATTCGTTTATCTAGCCCTAAATCTAATTGTTTACGCCTTAAGAGTATTTTCGTGATTACCTTGAGATGAATACGAAACTTGACTTAATTACTTGCGGTATTTGATATGCCAAATGAGTGAGTTCGAGTTACCGAACAATACATTGTCTATTATGATCGTGATTCAACTATGTTGAAGTTACGTGATTCACATATATGAAATTCGTGGCGAGATTACAAAATGTAACAATATCACCTTATGATTTATTGATGGGTGTGTGATAAATAAACCTGATCAGATACTCGATGAAATAAATCATTGAATAAGACATGTGAACTATACGAGACAATTCACTATTATGTCTTTCTTATTCACAGTCAATAAATGAGTTAAGGAAATAAAAACTAGAGGGTTAAAATGGAAATTTTACATCCCACAATTGTTACTGATATTCAAGAAGGATAACATAGCATAATATTCTGTGGATCGTGAAATAAAAAGGGTTTATTTACACCAACAGAAAATGTAGCGCGTATGAATACAAAGTTGATTCGATATCGGAGTTATAGTTGAGTCGTACGATGTCAGAATTAAATAGGTCAGGAATTTATGGAGATAAATTCATCGAGTATTTGAGTCCTATAGCTTTATTCACGTGGGTCCATTCGGTCTCAGGAGTGACTCATAAGGACAGGAATGGGAAACAACACCAGTTGGACCAAAAACGTGTTTTGGACGAAGGTATACTTTCCGAGCCCATATGTGATGGGTATTGTCACTAAAGTGGTGAAGAGTAAAAAATTAATATTCTAATTATTGGATAACTAATAAATAAAAAATATTATTAATTAATTGATGAAAATCAAATTTACTAATTTAGATTGATGAATTTGGACACAATATTGAAGCTAAGAAGATGTAAAATTTCAACAATTACAGTAAAGGGAGGAGAATTTCGGCAAGTTATAGTATAGGGGTATATGTGTAAATTCCATAATCTTTATATAAGGGATGACATTTGGGTTGTCTCACTAAGTTTGTTGACACAACCCTGATCATAGCAGGGGTATGCAAACGTCCCAAAAAAATCATCACATCTCGAATAACTGTCCCGAGTCGAGCGGGACGGGACGAGACACAAAATTTTTATCTCGTAAGGGACAAGAGTCCCGTCCCGACTTTGTCTAGTCCCGATATATATATATATATATATACACATTGTATTTTTTTAAGTTTAGCCTTAATTCTTTTAATTTTTAATTTGTAATTGATTTCTAACCTTTATAGCATAGTCTAAATTTCTAAAAAAGACCCAAAATAGCGCAAAATCCAAAAAAAATCAAATTCTGTCCAAAACAGTCCAAAAAGCCAAAAAATGTAGAAAAAATGGAAAAAAAAACCCGTCTCATCTCGTCCCATCCGGACCCCCATCCCGTCCCGTGTCCTGCTCAGGATTTTCTCTCTATATGGTACGGTATGAGCTTAAAAAATTATTCTGTCCTGATCGGGACGGGACAAAAGGCCCAAAATATGTCTCGTCCCGTGTACACCCCTAGATCACAGTGTGTGAGTACACGAAGCAAAGTAGGCAGTTTCTCTCTCCCCACCCTCTTGCCGCCCAAATCTAGAGGAAGAAGAGAAAAATTTTTTTCCTTCTGTTGTTTTGAAATCTCACACTCAATTCCTGACGACATCCTATTGAGCTATATTTATGAATCCTATGAGTGGTTGTTGATGTGAAAATTGATTCAAGTTCTACGAAAAATGAAGAACGCAAGACAATCAATAGGAGGATTTCACCAAGTTAGAATTTCTCTTATACAAGAAAGATATAATATTATTTCTAACTCTTCTAAATACGTCAATCAAAAAATGCATGATCATAAAATATTTTATATTTAATATAATTAAATAGTTGATGTTGAATTTTTTTTTATTTTTCATCCATGAACAGGTCGTGCTTCATTATTTTTTCTTAAATTTTTAAAACCCCATCCAGCATTTATAAGCTGAATTAACCTCATCATTTTCCATAAACTTAGGTGGGCATTGAGAGGAACCAAACAAGATTTTATCTAGTCCATGGCCAACAACTGCAGGAATTACTTGGGACCTCCACAGCAGATAATTACTTCTATCCAGCTTAATTGACAGGGAAGAGTTAAAAGAGTTTGAGAATTGAACACCTGGTCATTTGTTGTGAAGATTTCCCGAATCACGACATGAACTTGGCCATTGTTGTTTGTTGTATTTCCAATGTTGGTTGCAGTCGTGTTGTCTATGTTGTTGCTTGTGTCACTCATGATGTTAATCATGAGCTCTGATACCACATTGAGATTTCTGTATTACACAGAGAGTCAATAAAACCGTAGCCTTTAGTGATGAACTTCTATCGTATCAAATAATTACAGTAGCTAAAATCTTCCATTAAAGAGGGAGCTCGATGAGCTCAAAAAGAGCACAAAGAATACCGAGCCTTGAGAGAGCGGAGAGTCACCTGTCCAAGATACCTAACCAATTTCTCAAGGAATATTCTCATTACTAACATACTTTGGCAGCTTGTACAGCTGGCAACAAAGAGAGCAAAAGAGGGGCGAAGAGAGAACAAAATCACACTTTAGTGACTTGGCACATTGACTTGTCATCATGGTTACTTGTCTTTGATGACATGGCAGGAGTAGTCCTAATACATACATAAATAAAAACTAATACATAGAACTATAATATATATATATATA
>QANY01012737.1:238800-382914 GCA_003255025.1 Datisca glomerata
ATATATATATATATATATATATATATATATATATGAGTAAAAGGGATGTTTTTTATATACTTCTATCGTATCCAAACCCATTTTTGAACCCTTATATGTTATACCATAATATCCATTAAGAATAGCTGTGAGTACTAAAATCCGTGAGCAATATTATCAAGACTCAAGACTTTATTGTCGAGACTCAAGACTCAGAATTATATTGATATGATAGTTTTATATGAAGGAAAAATAGATGCATAATGTCAGCATTGCACAATTATGAAGTGTTAATAAGGACAACATAACGGACACGTGTACGGAAGGTAATGCCCATGAGAAAGCGGTAAAAGTTGTACGTGAATGAGGACGGCGGACAGAAAGACGCGTAGGTTGACCCTACATAAGAACACATGCGAGAGGGAGACGAGGGTGTGGGCAGGATTTGACCTGGGTCCATGTCTTCTTGTGTTCAACGGGGCTCGTGTAGTGCAGCCATGCTTAGTCAACTTCCCCATAAGCTGAGCAGTGTGAACACCATAAAGCCGCCCACTCTGCCTTTTTCTTTTTGTTTAATTTTGGTTAAATGGCAACACACATTATCTATCTAGAAATGGTGGCCACGAGAAAGTACTCGAGAGAAGTATATATACTTCACAACTTTATTTATTTTATTGTCGTTTAAAACGTGATTTTCTTTTCTCTTTTGTACAACTTGTGTTTTGACAGTATATAGCGTTTGGATTAACAAGTTTTTATTAAAAAATAAAAAAAAATCTTTTTTAAAATAATTAATTTATTTACTCACCTACCACAGAAAAAAGAAATAGAATTATCTTTTAATTAAACTAATTTGGTCTCTCTTTGACTTATTAAGTTGAACTTTATCAAAAGCAGTTTTCATCAAATAGAGGGTTCCTAATTTGAACAATATATGACTATAATATATAATGAATATCTTTGGACTTGTGAATGATGATAAATTTGGTCTAACCCTTGCTCTGGTTGACAATTAATATATATTGACTTATTTTGATAAATATAGATAACCTTTCTTTATATTCATCATTAGGACCCACGTATGCCTTCTAAATTATATTTTTTTGAAGATGGGTTCTAAGACATTTATTATTTGATAGAAACACGGGTCTTTCTTGTTTAGAGGTATTCTCTTCCTAATGTTTCATTTTTTTTCTGGTTTTGGTCACTTAATATTCTATCACTTTGCAAACAATTATTAACATATATCTCAAATTACGTTATAATTAGGGCACAACTTTTCCACACTCACCTAGTTTTATAAAATTTAAATTTATCTGTTATTTAATGCGTGATGTATGTATCTGTCAAATAAGAAGAGATTAAAGAAAAAAATTGTCTTTGAATTTACAATTAATTAATTATTTTTTATTATGATACCGTATTAAATGACAGATAATAAAAAGAAGGAAGATACTAATGAAGACTAAATTATTATATTATTTAATAACTTATTTGCTAAAATTTTATAGGAATAGATCAGCGGGCGATTTTAAGCAAAGGTTGAGTGTAGGAGTTAAAGGAAGAAAATGTTTTAGGTTTTCATGATGGTAAAGTGATGTTGAGAGAGATGGGTTGGGCCTACTCTCTTCATTCTTTTATTTGTTTAGTCGTTATCACTACGGAATGAATTCCTCTAACCAAAAAAACATCTCTCTCTCTAGCTAGGCATGGAACACAACACATGCATGAGCTTGTTAAGTACAAAATAACCCACAAAAAAGTTACTTAATGATGTGTTAATTAGATCAAATATTTGGTGACTTGCTTAAAACCCCAGATTTGATTGTAGCATAAATCAACTTTATTGAAATAGTAAGAGTAACTATGATATAATCCTGGTGAAGAAGTTTGGAGGATAATGTTAATTTCCTTTATAAGTTATACAAGAAAACATCCTTATCAATATCAAAGAAAAACATCTTTAAATAATCTTGTGTGATCTCATAGATAGTTAATTAAGTTTTAAAAAAAATCCAACCAAACGGCCACTTATAAGCCAAAGAACTAATTTCCCAAAGACCCAGAAAAAGTACAAATATTCGAATATAATTACCATAACGAAATTGAACATATGGAGGAGGCATAAGTACTAATTGGATCATAAACTAGCAAAATATGTAAGAAAATACTAATAATTGCAAAAATATCACAAAACTTACATGTGATAGTGTAATAAATAAAAATACAGTTGTAAGTAAAGTTAATTTGTCCAGTAACTAAAGCTAAGTCAAAACTAATATCTTTATCAGTTAGTCGAGGCTCCTACCAATGTATATTGAGACATCATTGACTCTTGATGAATGAGTATTCAATCTTCATTGCTTCTTGCTATCTTCTTGATCACCTCTTCTCTCTTCTTGATATCTCTTTCACTTAAACGAGCTTGATTGAGATAATTTTCTCAGTAAAATTATATTTATAATGATAATAATAAGCTTACATACAAAATTCCACAAGCAACCTTTATAGGCAGTACAAAATAAAGAAGAAGAATCAATTCGGCTATACAAAATGACAAAAACGAATAAGGAAAAAGATCATATTGTGCAATGATTGGCTAATGATAGATTATTAGTTAGCCAATCATTGCTGCGTAGTTTTCTATTACAGATGTGATGCTTGTGTGTTGCGTATAGAAGAGAAAGAGTTACTGACATGTAGGTCATCAAGAGAGGTCCCCCAGTCTGCATCAGAATAACAGGTTAGAGCTAATTTGGTAGCTTGAGAGAAACGTAAGCCATAGTGCAGTGTGTATTTAATATAACGCAAGAGACATTTACGAGCAGTGGTTGGGGTAGACATGAACTGGCTAAGCTTATTGATAGTAACGGACAAGTCTGGTACGGTCATGGTCAGATACTGTAAAGAGCCAGTCAAATTCCTATATAGGGAAGGAGTTGGAAAAGGATTACCATTTGTTGTGATTTTAGTTGAGGGACACATAGGAGTGGGGGTAATTTTGGAGTCAATCATATTGACCTTCTGAAGAATGTCCTTGGCATACTTAGTTTGTGTGAGAGTAAGACCTGTTGGAGACCTGCAAGCTTTAAAACCTAATAAATGCTTGAGAGATCCTAACTGTTTCAGGGCAAACAGTTGCTCAAGTCTGTGAATGAGTTGAGTGATAACAGATTGGTCATTTACAGTCACAAGAATGTCATCAACATATATAAGAACCAATATAGTAAGACCTTTAGCATAGGAGAAAAATAAGGAGGAGTTGAATTGGTGAACCCCCAAGAGAGAAAAGACCCATTTAATCTGTTAAACCATGCTCTAGGGTCCTGCTAAAGGCATATAGAGCTTTGTTTAACCTGCATACATGAGTTGGCTTTGTGTTGTCTTCAAAACCAGGTGATTGAGACATACACGCAGTCACTTGAAGTGTTCGATTCAAAAAAGAATTGTTGATGTCGAGTTGCTAAATATCCCATCCAAAAGTGACAACAAGAGTGACGACAAGTCTTATGGTGCGGGGCTTCACTATAGGGATAAAAATGTCAAAGTAATCAATGATTGGTGTCTGTTAGAACTCTTTGGCAACTAAGCAAACTTTATACTTGTTTATAGTGCCATCAAAATTATATTTAACCCGAAAGATCCACCTGTTGGAAACCACTTTCATAGTTGGAGAGACCGGAATTAAAGTCCAGGTGTTGTTTTTCATAAGTGCAGTATATTCAGCAGACATTGCAGCTTTCTAGTTTGGATTTTGAAGAGCTTCTGATACAGTACATGGTTCTAAATAATGACTAAAGGTAGAAGCAAACATCCTTGGTTTATAAAATCCTATTTTGGATCTGGTGAGCATTAGATGTGTAGGTTGTGCTACTATAGTTGAAGTGACAGAGGGTGGAATAAAGTGTGAGGCAGGAATGTGTGAAGGTGGAGGAGTGGGGGGGGGAGGGGAAGGAGAGGGGAGACAAAAATGAACAATATTAGTTGGAAATGAGTAATTAAGGAGATATACTTGAGGAAACTGCTCTTGGATATGCATGTGGGTAAGAACAAGTTGAGGATAGTCCTACTATAATGGTGGAAAGAATGGTTGTACTAGAAGGTTCATATAAGATAAAAGGCACAAAATAGGGAGGCATAAAGATAATATGAGAAGATATATTATACTGGGAAGTAAGATGCATGTATGGAAACTAAGATTCATTAAATGAAGCACTCATGCACACATAAACCCTTCCAGTGACAGGATCAAGAAAGTTATACCCTTTATGAGAGTTACTATATCTTATAAACACACACTTCTTTGAGTCAAAAGTAAACTTATGTGTACTGTAGGGTCTGAGAAAGGGGAAACATGCATAACCAAAGGCCTTAAAGGAAGAATAATCTACTTTCTTCGTAAACAGCTTCTCAAAGGGTGTAGTTAATCTAAGACGGGGGTGAGAAGGAGATTGATAAGGTGAACAACAGTGGAGAATGCTTCCCACAAAAACTTGAGAGGAAGGGATACATGAGCGAGCATGGACATACCCTTTCAATATCCCTATGCTTTCTTTCAATTTCTGCAGTTTTTTATGGGTGTGGGGGCATGGATGCCTAAAGATGATGCCTAACCTATTGAGCATAGGTAATAGCTTCTGAAACTCACAATCCCAAACAGTTTTAAGGTATTTTAGTTTAAGATTAAACTGTCTAGTGATAAGGCATTAAAGTGTTCAAAAAAATAGTAAAAACATCATACTTCAGCTTTAAAGATAAAATCCAAGTAAATCTTGTGAAGTCATCAAGAAATGTGATATAATATCTGTAACCTTGTGAAGACAAGTGTTGGGAGGGACCTCAAACATCAGAGTAAACAATTTCAAAAGGTTGCTTGGTAATAGAAGTCGAAGAAGGGAAAGTGGCTTGATGATTTTTTCCAAGAGCACAAGCATCATAGAAAGAAAGAGTTGTTACATTAAACTTTAAAGTTTTTACAAGCCTTGAAGTATGTTGTAAAACTTGGGGAGACGAATGTCCTAAATGAAAATGCCACAAGTTGACATTGTTTTCGAAATTAAAAATAGACTGTAATATAGAAAACAATAGGAAAATGGTAGATGCTTGGAGACTTTGGCATTATTGAACTGGCACAGAGCGAACTGGTATAAGCCATTCTTAAGAACACCCTGCATGAGGATATCTTTCGTACTCTTGTCAATCACAAAACACACATTAGAGTCAAATTTCAAAGTAATTGGGTTATCAAGAATTAGTTGAGATACACTAATAAGATTCTTAGTAGCAGAGGACACACATAGCATTTGATAAAGAAAGAGAGATATAAACTGGTTTGAAGTGGGAATAACGGATTTGCCTAAATGTGTGATGTCTACATACCCACAATTACCAACTTAAAGTTTACCTTTACCCTTATAGTCATTTTTTAGTGACAGGTTGTTGAGACCGGGGGTGATGTGAGTGCTTGTTGCACTATCCATATAAGAATTTTCTAACATAAAATTCTTCTAAGATATATTTCTGAAAGTTAACTGGTGGTTGGTGAACTAATTCAAATTTTTTTTATGGAAGATCAAGTTCATGATTTTGATGCTAAAGCTTGAAGAACACGAAGAACGCTCGAGGGAGTTCCACCAGTTCAGAAATTCTCCAATATAGAGTAAAGGTGGAAATATGTTTTCCCTTAATCTATTCGTTTTAATATCCTATATGCATTATCAAACTAAAATTAGTTTTAAATTATTTAATATGATTAAATAAGTTAAATAAAAAAAATTGATATTCCGTCCATGAACCGTTCATGGTTCAAATATAATTTTCTTTAATTTTTAAAACTAATTAATCATAGCAATTGGTATCAGAGCGTAGGTTTAAGATTATGCATATAGATAATTAAAATGAAAGTATCGTGACTTTTATGGATATTGGCATACCTTTGTATGATAGATTCAAAATTATTTTGAATATATTCTGTGATTGGATCCCGAACTATTAGTTCTAGGCGTATTTTATTTTAGAATTGATGTACGCCGAATTTAAGGCATATGAATTTATGTAATTTAATTATTACAATTTGTGGTAAATTTTAAATTTGTTGTAAATTCATCATCACCTCGAAATTGTCACCGAAAATCGCTCGAAATCGTCGCCGAGAAGTCAATGGACAGCCACCGAGAAGACCCCAGAAATGCTATTGTTCACGCTGATACTGCTTCACCAATGGTACTGTTCATGCCGGTATTGTGCATCGCTGGCCGTCACTCATCGCCATTGGCCGTCGCTCGCCGTTGCTGCCATCTGTTGTCCCTTACACTGTAAAGTCCGGATCGGATTAGGAAACCTACAAATTTTGGAAACCCATGATTTTAGGAAACCTAGGGTTTTGAAATTCAAATTTTGAAATATGATTTCAAAATCAATTTTAGTCCCTTATTTAATTTTAATTTAATTTGGTAAATTTTTTAACACTTGTATAATTGTAACTTTTTTAAAATTATTTTAAAAATAAATCAATTTACTAGTTACTTGATAATTTGTTTATCAAGGGAAAAATATATTGGAAAATTAAAACTTTTAAATAAAAAAATATTTTTAAAAATGAGACTAATATTTTGTGAAGTGTTACATAATGGTGGCACAACATGGAGACGAAGGAGTAAATTGCAGACGTCATGGATATTAGTTCATAAATTAATTTGTAATTTATTTATTATCCTTTTATATGTTGTAATTAGAAATGAGCCAATATAGAGGTTAAATTTAAATGTATGATTTAATTTAAATCGCGCATCAACATATAACATGTCATATAGATTAGGGATATGCCAATATCAAATTACCATCTAGCATGTACATGCATCATTGTAGGTTAATTGATAATGATTATTATTTAATTACAATACATAATTTATAATGGTTATGATTTTAAATTAGAATTTAAAATTAATAAAAGATTTATAAATTTTATCACGTTTTCAAAAATCTATTTTTTTTTTCAAAAACTAAGTGGGCGGGTCGTTTACGTTGAAATGTTTTCAAGGTCTCCAACGCAGATTTGATCGTGCCACGAGAAAGGGTTAGAACCGCCCATAGCAGTCCTCACTTGAATGTGAGAAACTTTAGAATTGTGTCGCTTTGAGTTATCGAGTTGCTTTAGAAGTTAAGACTTATAAAGGGAGTGGTAGGGCAGGGTCGTCCCATAGAGGGACTGTTAGTCCATTGCAACCTTTAAAAGTCGATGCGTTGGTTAAACACTTAGACTAAAGCACATTGGAATCCCCCCATAGAGGCTAGTCAATGGGTCCAAGGTGACCAAAATCAATTGTGATTGGTTAAGCTAGATGTGAAGACATTTTAGCGTTAACCAAATAAGAGGTGTGATAGGAGATAGTTTGGACTTCATCTCTCGATAAGACAAGCTATCGTTTTATCGTAATATCATAGAGGAAATATTTTTTAATGGATTTTAAAATATTTAGTAGTTGCCACATGCATCATACTTTCCTAAATAATTGAGCATTTGTTTACACCGTTTTATTTATTCTTTTCAGTAATCATGCCGTTATCCACTCTCTCAACTATTCTTAATGTGAATAAATTCAACGGTGCAAATTATGTGGATTGGAAATGAAATCTTAATATTGTGCTGATAGTAGAAAAGAAGAAGTTCGTGCCCACTACCCCTTGTCATCTTGAGCCTATTGTTGAATCGGCTCAAGAGGAAAATGATGCTTATGCTTCTTGGTTGCATTCTGATGAGATCGTCAGATGTTACATCTTGACATCTATGAGCAATATGTTACAATAACAGCATCAGAACTTTGAGACCACCATTTATATGATGTTAAACATCACTGAAATGTTCGGGGATCAGGGTCGTTAAGTCAGACAGATAACTGTGCGTAACTTCATGAATTATAGGATGGAACTTGGAACTCCTGTCAGAAAATATATGATGTTGATCATAAGTTATCTGAATGAGATAGAGATCACGAGTGCTCAGGTCGATGACGAGACTCAAGTGGATATGATCCTAGAGACTTTGCCTAGTACCTTTGAGAACTTCAAGCTTAATTATTCGATGAGTAAGCTGAACTACTTACTTCCTAAGCTCATGAAGGAGCTGCAAACTGCTGAGACCCTGTTTCTGAAGGGCAAGAGAAAATCTGGAGAGGCTAACTTTATTGAAAGTAGGCCTTCCACCTCTAGCTCTAAGAAGAAATAGAAAATGGGTCCAAGGAAAGTGAAGAAGCAGAAGCCGAGACCTGCCAAAGGCAAGAACACCGCGAGAGTAGACAAGTCGAAAGATAAGTGTCATCACTGTGAAGCTGTTGGTCATTGGAATCGCAACTACCCAAAGTATCTCAAAGGGTTGAGATATAAATGTATATTAATGGTTACTGAGGCATGTTATGTAGCTGACTCTACTTTTTCTTGGATTGTAGACTCTGCAGCTACTAACCACATATGTTGCTCCCTGCAGGGGTTCAAGAAAATCAGAATGCTTGACGAGGGCGAGTTCAGCTTCCGCTAGGAGAATCAACCACTAGATCGGCCGTATCAGTGGGATCTTTTAAATTATATTTTGAGAAACATTTTACTATTTTGTGCGAAGATTATTATGTCCCGAGTTTTGGGAAGAATTTGATTTCTATGGGTGAATTAATTTAGCAAGGATCTGATCTAAAATTCATAGATAAATATATTGGTATTTTTCGAAATGAATGCTTAATTACTATTGCACGAATGATTAAAAAATGTATCATGTAAAACCTGTAGTACCCATGATTTGTGATACTGAAGTGAATATCGATTCACATAGGGATAGTAAAAGCTTGAACTATGACTCAACCGATTTAACATATCTGTGACACTTACCTCTTGGATATATTAGCCTAGATAGAATTAAAAGACTTGTGAATGATGATCCTTTGTAATCTTTAAGTGTGGGTTCACTACCCACATGTGAATCCTGTATAGAAGGCAAAATGACCAAGAGACTTTTTTTTATCAAAAGGTGAAAGAGCCACTCAATGCCTTGAACTTATACATAGTGATCTATGTGGGCCATTTAATGTCCAAGCAAGAGTAATTATGAATTCTTCTTAACCTTCACTGATGACTACTCACATTTTGGTCATGTTTATCTAATGCATCAAAAGTTTGAAACCTTTGAAAAGTTCAAAGAATATAAAGCCTTGGTTGAAAAACAATTAGAAAAATAAATCAAAGCACTACAATCTGATCGTGCTGGAGAGTACTTGCTAGAAGAGTTTGAGAAATTTCTTAAGGAAGAAAGTATTCTTTCTCAGCTTACAGTACTTGGTACGCCACTCAAAATTCTGTGTCAGAGAGAAGGAATCAAACACTGATGGATATGGTTAGATCTATTATGAGATACTCATCCCTCCCATATTCGTTTTGGAGATATGCCTTACTAATAGCGAAATATATTCTGAACCAAGTTTCGTCAAAATCGGTGTCTGGTGCACCATATGAAAGATGGTATGGGCGAAAGCCATCCGTTCACCATTTTAAAATATGGGGTTGCACATCACATGTTCTAAGATCAAAGACATGCAAGTTTGCCAGTCGTTCAGAATTGTGCATATTTGTAGGATATCCTATGAGAACGATGGGGTATATCTTTTATAGTATGACTGACAAGAAAATATTTGTTAGCACAAATGCTCATTTTCTCGAAGAAGATAATATTAAAAGTGTACATGACAGAGGAATTATTGAGTGGGAGAACATCGAATTCCCAATCAGAAATTGTTTATGATTCAATAATGGAAGAACCACTACAGGAGCCAGAGACTATGGAGCCTCGATGTAGTTAGAGTGTGTTAAGAAAGCCTGAAAAGTACATGTCCTATGGAGAAGCTTTGGCAATTTTCTCAGACAATGACCTAGATGAATCAATCTCTTACTCGAAGGTCATGACTGGTCCTGAAGCAAACTTATGACAGGAAGCCATGAACGTTGAGATACATTCGATGTACTCGAACAAAGTTTGAAAACTTGTAGATACTCCTGAAGGGATAAAACCCGTAGGATGAAAATAGATTTATAAGAAAAAAGAGGACTGAATGAGAATGTAGAGACATTCAAAGTTAGGCTAGTAGTCAAGGGCTACACCTTAGGTATTCTGATGTCAAGTTTTAGCTTGCAAAGCAATTTAACATGAATGATCTTGGAAAAGTTGCATTTATCTTAGGTATTCAGATCTTTCGAGATCGGAAGAATAGACAATTGACACTTTCTCAAGCATCTTATATTGATAAGGTGTTGGATCACTTTTGTATGCTAAACTCCAAGAAGGGATTTCTTCCATTTAGACATGGAGCCAGCCTCTCCAAGGAGCAGTCTCCCAAGACTCCTCAAGAAAAGGAAGACATGAGAAGGATACCATATGCCTCAGCCGTAGGAAGTTCATGTACACGATGCTTTGTACTAGACCTAATATTTTCTATGTCGTGGGCGTAGTAAGTCATTTCTAATATAATCCTAGAATCAAGTATTGGAATCCCATTAAACATATCCTTAAGTATCTTAGGAGAACAAGGAATTACATGCTTGTGTATTCAGGTAATGACTTGAATATGATGGGGTATACAGATTTTAATTTTCAAGCTGATAAGGACTCCAGGAGGTCCACTTCAGAAACGGTGTTCATCCTGAATGGTGAACAGTTGTATAGAGAAGTATCAAGCAATCTTGCATTGCTGATTCTATCATGGAAGCTGAATATGTGAGAACTTATGAAGTTGCAAAGGAGGTTGTAAGGCTTAAGAAGTTCTTGAAGGCTCTAGAAGTTTTTCTAGACGTTGACAAGCCCATGACACTTCATTGTGATAACAATTAGGCTGTAGCAAATTCTAAGAAACCTAGAATCCATAAGAGATCCAAACACATAGAACATAAGTATCACCTGATTAGAGAGATTGTTCAGCATAGAGACGTTGTGGTTACGCATATTTCGACGGTCAATAACCTGACAGATCCATTCACGAAGACTTTAAGCAGTAAAGCTTTTATGATCAGCTGAAGGGCTTGGGGATAAGAGATTGTACACACATACCTTAGTCCAAGTGGGAGATTGTTGGGATATGTTCATAAGTAGCGTATAATAACTATATATTTGTATTTAGTTATTTCTCAGACATTTGTATTACTGAATTTTTTATGAATAAATTGAAAGTTTTATTTTAAATAAAAACGTGTTTATATATTACTCAAGTTCTGGTACTATTGTCAAGGAAAGAAGAGTGAAGAAAGAAGCGTCTCCAGACGAACTCTTCAGAAATAGATCAGAATGATATTCGCAATCTTAGGATCGACTAGGCAATCGAATCTGATTATGACTAATAGGTTGAACTATTGGATGTCAGTCCTTGGGCATAAGAGTGGAGACATGTTATGAACAAGTTGAAAAGACGGGTAACAAATTAGTTTAGAGCCCAAAACCGTTTACCTAGCTCTAAATCTAATTGTTACCCTTAATGGTATTTTTGTAATTAGTTTAAACCTGAGGTGAATATGTAACTTGACTTGGTTAGTTGCAATCTTTGATATGTGAAATGAGTGAGTTCAAATTGAGGGCAATATCTCGGCTGTTAGGATTGTAATTTAATTAAATAGGAGTTGTAAGATTCACAACTATGAAAAGTCATGGCTGGATTGCGAAAGTAACAATATCACCTTATGATTTATTGATTGGTGTGTGAATAAGTTAACTTGGCCAAGTATTTGATGAAATGAGTAATTGAATAAGACTTGTGAATTGTACGAGACAAATCACTATAATGACTTTCTTATTCGCAGTCACTAAATGAGTTAAGGAAATAATAACAAGATGGGTAAATGGTAATTTTATATTCCACTCTTGTTACTTATATTCACGATGGGTATTATGTTATAATATTTTGTGGACTCTGAAAATATATAGAGTTTAGTTACACCAACAGAAAATGTAGCGCACACAAATTGAGAGTTGATTTGGCATTGAACCTATAGTGGAGTCGTGCGATGTCAGGATTAAATAGGTTGAAAATTTATGGAGATAAATTCATCGGGTATTAGAATCCTAAGTTTTATTCATGTGTGTCCATTCGGTCTCAGAAATAGCTCAGAGAACAGGAATAGAAAAATGAACTAAGTTGGATCAAAATGTGTTTTGGTGCCAAGGCATATTTCCTACACCAATATGTGATATGTGATGTCACTTAAGTTAGTTAAGTGTGATTGTTGTATTGAATTAATTAATTATTATTTGTTACTCATTAGTTAATTAGTTAAATAAAATTAAATAATTAATTGATAATGATAAATTATATTTCTCAATCGGATTGATGAATTTTGATACAGCTAAAACTCTAGGAAATCATGTATATTTCAGCAATAATAGATAATTAGGGGAATTTTTGGAAATTTTATAATATATGGGTATATTTATATATACCAAAAATTACTTTTTCATAAATATCTAATAGAAATTTAATTACAAAGAGATAACGAGTATTAGATACAATTATTGTTATCAACACATAAAAAGAGAGAAAAACGTTTTCTCCTCTCACTACTGTTGCCGCCCAAATTAATCTGAAGAAGGAAGATTTGATTTTTGTTCTTCAATCGTTTTGAGAGCTCACACTCAAATTCATACGCAAAATTCTTCTGAGATACATTTATGAAATTAACGGGTGGTTTTTGATGGACTAATTCAGAAATCATTCGTGGAAGATCAAGTTCGTGATTTTCATCCTAAAGCTTGAAGAATATGAAAAACGTTCGAGAAAATTCCACCAGTTCAGAAATTCTCCGATACAAATTAAAAGTGAAAAATTGTTCCCCCTTAATCTATTCATTTTAATATCGTATATGTATGATCAAACTAAAATTGATTTTAAGTTCTTTAATATGATTAAATAACTTAAATTAAAAAATTGATATTCCACCGATGAAACGTTCGTGGAATCTTACTCTCATACCTTCCTAATATTGATAAAACTTGATTCAACAAATTTTGTCCACTAAAAGTATCAAATAACATCAATCCTCGAAGCTCATTCAGTCTTTGGCAATGTTGATGGAACACTACCATGCCCAAGTCAATATCACACAAAACATAAGGGTGAAAGTAGCCTAAATCGAAGATTTGATCATTGGATCACACAAGATCAAGCCTTGATGACACTCAACAATTAGATGTGATTTTTAGGATATGCTTTAGACTTTAACGGTTTGTCTGTGCTTTGCACCATGTAATAAAGATTATATATATTTATATATCTAAACATGTAGTGTTTAATGGAGATAATTTTCCGTATTCGTCTTTACCATGCAAGTTTATTGATGCATCACCCACACACAAAATTGCATCTATTTCATAAAACTTACCTGTTATGCCTATTATTTTCCCTCTAACGAGATATTTTGTTAACACACCAGAAACTCAAACTTATAATCCTAAAATACCTATTAATAACAATGCTTCAAATTCATCGTCTAGCTATATGGACATAAGTTTTCGTGCAAGAAAGTAAACCTAGGCTATACAAAGATCAACAAACAGTTACTAGAGCTAAGCTGAAACTGATCTCTTTATTAGTTAGTCGAGGCTCTTACCAATGTTAATATAAAGACATCATTGACACTTAATGAATATTGAAGTATTCAATCTTTATTGCTTCCCTGCTTTCTTCTTGATCACCTCTTCTCTCTTCTTGATATCTTTTTCTCTTTTGTCATCGCTCTTCTCTCTTTCTGTTATATACTTTCTTTCTCAATTTCAATAATTTCTTCAACATGTAAACATCAGAAGTAAGTGAGAAAATAACAAAAATTACCTCCCTTCAGAATCGATGAAAATTTTTGTGGCATTAGAAGAAAATAAATCATATGGGTTGGTGATAAAATAGGGTAACTATGTAAAATATTTCATATTCGTAAGTACAAATGAACTCATCTTTAAAACTAGTTTTATATGCAACATAACAAAACGCGGGCATTTAATTAAATTCGTAAAAAACTATGAATTCTATGGGAAAAAATGAGAATTTGAGCGTGAACAAGCCCCATAAAGATAATTTAAGAGAAATCAAATTGCCAAAAAAGGTTCAAGAAATTAAGCAAACAAAATGACGTTGACGATAACATAATTTATTAACCAAAAGAGGATTTATGTGAAGTTAATTATTGAATTTTATTTGACAATGAGAAAAAAACTAATTTGTTAGAAATATATTAAATAGCAGCCCTCTTGGCCATTCTAGAAAATGTAACAAAAATATAATTAAAAGATAAAGGGACAATAGAGATACAAACAAGGTTTGGTTTGTTTTCTCTCATTTTCAATGGTTTCCTGGTGTTTCTTCTTCCTTACTTTCTCCATAATATCCAGTTTTTGTTCAACAACTGATATGATATAAGGGCTGGTCAATTCATTGAAAGTATAATAAGAGATTTATTGTTTTTAATATGCTTAATTAATTTTCTTACAATAAATTAATGCTTCTTAGGAGACCATGTATTCAATCATTAATGTATCTTTCATAGGCTTTTTACTGATTTTTTTTTATCAAGAGTTTTTTAATGATTTTCCTAGAAAGGATTTTGACAGTTTTCTGATCTAATAAGCACCTAATCTTATAACATCTAGTAGAAGGCAATGCATGAATACGGTTAGTCTTAGTATTACAGATTTAAACTTATGCGAAGAAGGGTCGATTTTTTAATGTATTAGGTTATTAAAATAACTATATGCCTATACTAATAAGGAAAATGAACTTACCAATAGGGATGTCAATGGGTAGAGGTATGGTATATATAGTGTCATACTCATCTCCTATCCATTAACATTTTTTATCCTCATACCCACATTCATACTCATAAAAAATTTATGGGTTGAGTATGAGAAATATCCATTTGGGTATGAGAATTCGATGGATTTTTTCTACCTGTAATCTATAACTAATAATAAGTTTTTTCACATACTCATGTCAAAATCTCACAATAGTATTTCAAATTGTGAAACTTAACATACACATAATTTAAAAATCAACCAAGTCTTGTAAACTTGTAAATATAAACTTGCTCATGATCATTGTATTTTAGTTGGTTTCTAAATTTAGAAAACATGCAATATTTCGTGTACATATATATGGGTAAATGAGTAAAAGAGGATGGATAGGTCGAAACCTATACACTACCCATTCCCTTATGGGTATTTTTTTTATATACTGATACTATACTCATATCTTATCTATTAGGGTCGGGTACTCAAATTTGTGGGTAATATTATCATCCCCAATAGAATCACCCAAATGAAGTCAACCCTAAGCTCCTTCAAAGAAAAGGAATAACCATTTTGACTTACCAACGTTAAATCAATAATTAAAATAGAATCAAGATGAGTACATCAATTAAGTTGTATGTATTTGACTTGACAATATAGATATACTCTTTTATATCAAAATGTTTGCTTGTTGGAATTTCGTTGTAATATAAGTTTTGTGACAAGAGAAGTGAGAACATCAAGAATATATCATTTTAAGAAAAATAAATAAAAATAATCAAAAAAAAAGAAAAAAATAATCACCTCCAATTCTAAAAAAAAAAAAGGCGCCACCAAACAAGCCCCCAACACCCAACGAAATTAAGCATAATATCAAAAAGTTTATATAATATATATTATATATAAAAAATATTGCATGTATATTTGATATATATTATATATTATATAAAAAATTGAAGCCGAAAGTAATTTTCTACGGGTAGTCCCAGAATTTATTTTGGGCGCACAATTTATTTGATACACATGTAGTGATTATTTTTTTTATGATTTTTTAATATAACTTATGTATGATATTTGCTTAAAAGAGAATCACTAATTGCTAAGAATTGAAAAAGGTTCTGGATCCAATCCACAAAACATTTGCTATAACCTAAACTGACTCTAGGCGTAATTTGAAAAGTGTTGGGCTTGTAATGGGCCTACGAGAAGTCTTCAGATTTGAAACAGGAAAATTCTACTAAGGGAAAACTAAACATTTTTTACGTCGGTGAGTGGTGCTCTGACTTCATTGACGAGCAACCTCTCTCTTTCACTCTATGTCTCTCATAATGTGCGGTGATCCATCTCTCTCTCGTCGTTGTGCGGTGGTCAAGACTATCCATCTTCGGTGTGTGATAGTCGAGAAGCTTTTCGTCGACATTGTGTGGTTGCCGTCATTGTGTGGTGGTATATTTAAGAGAGTCTTTACACATTTGAAAAATTAAGATCAAGATTTGTTCTTGTCCTTCCAAGAACTTTGTCCAGCTAAATGAAGTTATTTTAAGGAGAAATTATGGAGATTACCGGTCAATCATGTTTGTTGGATAAAAAAAGAACCGTCAATATCTGTTCTAATTTAAAAAAAATAATAAATTAATTTAAACAAATCGTAATTGTTCGACGAAAATTAAATGACATGAGTATGAGACACGTTGACACTTAATAATTTCTCCATTTTAAGTTAGACGAAGCCTTATTTGGCTGTCCTTTATTCAGCAGGCTGTACTTTGTTTTACGAATAGCCTTATTTGGCTTTGTCCTATATTATGTAGGTTTTGCTTTTTTTAAGCTCAATTCAGACGCAAGTGCATTTTTTTTCAACAACTGCTGCATTTAATGAAGTCTTCTTTTGCTTGGCTAGTGTGGCTTGGTTCAAGAGTAAGTGTGTGAGCAAAGCCATAGTCGCTTGGCTCCTATAATTTTTCCCTGCGGTTTTAGTTAGTAATTTAGGTCAAATTAATATTTTAGATCTCTGGAAGTTAAAATTGGGTTTGTAATTTGAAATTTCTTGTAATTGGTTTTAGGTTAGTCTTCTTTTTCTTTTGAGAAAAAATAGTCAATGTAAATTACGTACTTACTTTATGTAGTATTTTTATTTACCATTTTATGTGGATTGAATACGTCTTATGCTTAATTGTTAGCCTTTTGAGTTAATTTCTTAACCTCTCTATAATCACTAAATATCTGTGCACTGGATCAAATAGTCGCTTGCATCATTGGAAACAGTTTCACATAAAAAAACGGTTTACACCTGCAAAACTATTTTGTAAAAGGACGAAACAAAACAAGTGACATAGTTTAGTAGCAACTATCTTATAAATTATGAAAAATATATCGTAAAATGCCGAAGAAAATAAATGCAAAAATGATAAATGAACCAGTACTACATGTTGAATTTAGCGTCAAATTTAGTCAAATTTAGTTAATTAACCTATGGTTCACAAAGTATTTACATCCAAATTGATATTTTAAAATATTTTTATTATCTTTTATTTATTTTAATAAGATCCTCCCGTACGAGGTGGAGATTTTGTGAACAAATTTTCAGTGATACATGGTTAATGTGGACAATGAGCTTAGCAGTGGTTTACAGGTGGGCCTATTCAACGTTGGAAACTTATTTTACATATGGTAAATTCATTTCCTCAAAATGAATTTTTTTATAGTTTATCACATGTAAATAGGTTCATTTAGAGATATAGTCCATTTTTAAAAAATAAGTAAGTGAATGACAAAAAAAATTTGCATTTGTCAAACTTGCTTCGGACAAGACCAAATTGAAAACTTGAAAAGAGTTTGCATAAGTCCTTTATGTACCAGATATACATAACTTAATTTTGCAACAGAGGAACCAATCTAAGAAGAGATTCATCAAAAAGGGAAAGATGTTAATGATTGAATATTTACGTTCAATTTACGATCAATTTCTTGAATATTTACGTTCAATTTCTTGACTATTTACGTGGTATGATTTTGAATGAAAATTTTCGTACACGAGCGTTTCGAGTGCTGCTCTGTGCAATTGGGAAAGATGTTAATGATTGCATCTTCCCAATTGCATATACTGCAGTGGCCGTAGAGATCAAAGATTCTTGGTCATGGTTCTTCTCCTTATTGATGGGAATCTTGGACCAACGGAGGGGGAGAATTGCAAAAATTAATTTTTCAGTTTAAATTATAAAAATGATCAGAATATCGTAAATAATTTATTTAAGTCATCATAGTTTTGGTAAATAAATTATTTTTTTTATCATTTTCGACTGTTGCTGTAAATAAAAAAAAATTGTGATTATTTTTACGAGCTGAAAATTTAACTTTTCCAATCATTTTTCATAAAGGAAATTGATGAGGAAGTTTTAAGTGGCTATACAAGTTGCGACCCAGTACATAGGCAGACTTGCTTTTTGATCCCAAAGTAATATGTGCCATACTACTCAATAACATGGCTGAGTCAATTCAATAACACGGCCATGCTTCTCAATAACACAGCAATATGTGTCACACCAGACTGCAGCGTCGTGTGACACTGAGTGTTACACACATACTGCTGTGGTACTATGTGATATTACATCAGTTCATGGGGATTTATGATTTTCAATCATTGACCGACACATGATAATTACTGTAAATTAAATATTTTTTTAATAAAAAATATTTTAAATATTAGTTAATTAAAATTAACATATCTGATTATCTCCATCAACTAAATTATCTGTTATTTTCACAAATAACAGATTTAGTTTATCCACTTTTATTATCTAATAATTATTTAATTTATAAATTAGATATTTTGTCTCACTTATCGATAATTCATTTGCAAGTTAGTCATTTTTTCATGTCTTGAAATATTCATACCCTAGACTGCGTAGTACAGAAGTGACTTGAGGACCATAGACCTATAATCCTAAGCTCCAATAAATTACAGTATTAATAATACTCTTTAATTAAATAATCTTACTATTAATTCTATTATTACTCCACTATAAATATAAAATTGTATTCTCATGTAGTCCACTGATATAATCATTTCATGTAGTTCTGTCCTCCAATTATTGGTTCGTAAATTAGAGCTTATCAAAATTATCATTTTACCCCTCTAAATACCTCTTGATCCTTAAGTACAATTAATCCACTAGTGAATGACTAATTTATAATCTTATTATAAATTTGAGCTCAATAATCATTCAGTTTCAAAATTAACATTTAAGGAAACCAATATATGATCCATTAGAAAAGCTTGGATTCCAAATCTTGCAAGATCATGTTTTCAGCCATCCACATCACTGTATCTCCAAAATAAAAGTCATTAGCCAGTTTTACAAACAAAGCTTTACAGGTGAACGAAAAGATCCAGTAGGCATGCGTAGAAGTTCATAACTACTCATGATTCAGATTGATCTACATATGATCATCAAATTAATGTGTATTAAATCTTTATGATAAACGACATGTTGATAAAGATATTAATTCACATCTGTCCAGTCATATATAATCTCATTATATAAAGTACATTCATTAAGATGTCTATATATATCAATGATCCAGATTTAGATCACACACATTCATAATGCATAGTGAACCGTACTAGTAACCATTTATTAAAGATTTCATGCATTAATATATTGCTGACAATTTTATTCATTATATATGATCTTAAATGCTCTCATACTAATACAATTTCATAGTCTCATTAACGAATATGGAACTTTCAGATATTTATATAAATTATTCAATAATAATGTAAAAGAACAATTATAAGAAAAATGTAATTGTCATTAAATTTCATATCAAAATGTCAATACACATGTTTTGAGAACATAACCTCCAATAATCTCCCACTTTACCTAAAACAAATGTGGCATTTCTCTCAATCACATGTTAAGCATGTGACCCTCAAATGATTTCCCAGGAAGTGTCTTTGCAAAAGGATTAGCTAGGTTCTGTTGCGACACTATCTTCATAACGGTCACATCCTTTCGATATACAATCTTTCTTACAAGATGATGTTTCTTTTCTATGTGCTTGCCCCTTTTGTGACTCATTGGTTCCTTTAAATTTGCTACCGCCCCATTGTTATCATAATACAGGATCAGTGGCTTATCAATATCTGAAATTATTTTCAGATCAATATAGAACTTTTTGAGCCATATTGCTTCTTTCCCAGCTTCACAAGCAGTTATATATTCAGCTTCTATAGTGGAATCTGCAATGCTGGATTATTTAATACTTTTCCAGACTACAAATCCTCTACTTATGGTGAATACTGATCCAGACATCGACTTTTGACTATCTTTGTCTAATTAAAAGTCTGAATCAGTATATCTAGTGGGGTTCAGGTCTCCACCTAAATAAATAAGCATATAGTTTCTCGTTCTCCTAAGATACTTGAGAATGTGCTTTACTGTAATCTAGTGTTCCCAACCTAGATTCGATTGATAAAGACTGACGATTCCCACTAGATAATACATGTCCGGTCCCGTACACAACATGACATACTTTGTGATCTTTCCATTTTCGTACAAACCTTTTTTGTTGCATCATATAGATATCTTCTTCAAGAGAGTCATTCAGAAAAGCTGTCTTAACATACATTTGCCATATCTTAAGTTAAAACTAGCGGCTATGGATAAAATGATGTGAATGAATTTGAACATGACCACAGGAGAGAATGTATCTTCATAATCGACTCATTTCCTTTGTGTATAGCCATTGGCTACTAACCGTGCCTTGAAAGTATCTACTTTTCCATCTACATCTCTTTTTTTAAGATCCATTTACATCCAATGGATCTGACATCTTCAGGTGGATCTACTAGTTCTCAAATAAAAATGAAATACATAGATTTCATTTCTTGGTTCATGGAAACTTGTCATTTCTCTTTTTCAAGATCATCCATTGCTTCTTCAAAAGATAAAGGATCATCATTATCAGTGTCTAACACTAGGACGTGTGCTTCTAATTTGTAGCAAACTGGTTGTCTCACAACCCTCCTACTACGACGTTACATCGGGGTTTCCTTTGCAGGAAATGTGATTTCTCTGGTTTGTCGTTTATCAAAAGAAATTGAAGGTGGTCTGATCTCATCAGCCGCTAATTCCTCGAGAACTACTCTGTTATAATGTTTGTAGTATTCATATAGTCATGCTCAATGGAAGTTGCATATGTCGACACAAACACCTTTTGATTGTTATGATTATAAAAATACCCACCTCTAGGCTCTGGAGCATAGCGTACAAATATGTATGCTTCAAACATTGAGTCTAACTTTTCGATCTTAGGTATAAGAATGTGAGCTGCACACTTCCATATATGAAACTGACACAAACTAAGTTTGGAGTCATTCAATAACTCTAAGGTGACTTGTTTACAGACTTAGAGGACACTTAATTCAAAATGTATGTAGGTGTGTGTGATGCATATCTCTAAAATGTAAGTGACAGTGATGAGTAGCTTAACATCGACCTAACCATATCCAATAAGATTCAGTTTCTCTTTTTTGCAACACCATATTGTTGTTGTGTTCTAGGTGTTGTGAGTTGGGATAGGATTCCACACTCCAGCAAATAATCTTTGAATTCTAAATCCAGATATTCACCAACTCGATCGGATCGAAAGGTTTTCAATGATTTACCTAATTATTTTTCAACTTCAGCCTTGAAGTCTTTAAACTTTCCAAAAGTTTCAGACTTTCTATGCTTTAGGTAACTATAACCATATCTTGAGTAGACGTCAATGAAAGTGACAAAATATGCATACCCACCTTTAGTATGTACATTGATCAGTCCACAGACATCACTATATTCAAGCTCAAGTGGTTCCTTAGCTCTTTGGCATTTTCCTGTGAATGGTCTCTTCGTCATTTTACTCTCTAGACAAGATTCATAAATATGAAGAGTTTCAACTTTTAGTTCTCTCAAACCACCATGCTTTATTAACATGTTTAACTTATCTAGATTAATATGTCCCAACCTAAGATGCTAAATATGTATGTTATCATTATCATGAGCAACTTTTTGTCGTTTGTTACTTTTAGGTTTTGCTACTTTAAATAATTCAAAATTATTTAATGCGTGTTCAGTCACTTTAAGCATGTATAGTCTGTTTATAATTTTAGCATGACAAATATCAAATCCATTCTTAGAAATAATAAACTCTTTATTGATAAAAGAAACTTCGAATAATTGTTCTTGCAAAAATGAAAGAGAAATGAAATTTCTCGAAAAAATAGGAATATAATAAACATCGTTCAAAACTAAATAATTATATCCAAACAGTAAACAGACTGTCCCTAATGTTTTAGCTGACACGAGCACACCACTGGCAACTCTCAAAACGACCTCGTCATCAGCCAGCTCCCTTGATGAATCAAGCATCTGCAAAGAAGAACATACATGGTTAGTGACTTCTGAATCAAGTATACAGGATGACAAATCATATTCCACAATGCAAGCTTCAAATACAAGTAAATCATATTCATTTTTCTTTTCTCAGCTCAGAGAGATACTTGTTACAATTTCTCTTCCAAAGACCTTCAACCCTATAATAGAAACATTTTCCCTTGGGCTTGCTATCTTTCTTGTTCTTCTTGGCTTTTGACGATGCCTTGGCTTTCTTCCCTTTCTTGTTCTTACCTTTGTCATTACCATTGTTTTTCTTCATTTTCTTGTTCTTAACAATATTGGAAGAATGCTTTTGCTCAACAATATTTGTCTCACCTTCTTTGATCATTCTAAGGTTGAATGACTCAAAAGTCTACAACAGAATTATAACTTATTCGTAACATAGTTGGTCGTGAATGCAGAAAAAGTTGGTGTAAGCGACTCAAGTATAATGCTAACTCAAGTCCGCACATCAATGATCACCCCATGTACTTATACCTCGTGCATTATATTGATCATGTTCAAAACATGTTCTCGCACAGAAGTACCCTTTCTTATCTTAGTCGTCATGTAGCTCCTAGTGGCCTATGACAACTTTGATCAGATTGCTGCCTAAACATCGCCTATAGAGATTCCATAATCTCATAGATAGTCTCCATGCTTTTATGCTTGGTTCTCATGACATCATTCATGCTCACAAGCATGTATCACTTCACCTTGTTGTTTGATATGATCCATGCATCATATTTGTCCCTAACATTCTCAGTGAAATTAGCAGCGGGCTCCTCAGGACATCACTAAGTAAAAATGAACTTATGGTTATCACAAATCGACATTAAGTTCATATTTGATTCCCAGCTTATGAAATTATCACCATTCAATTTCTCAAGAGCGAGTAAAGTAGTAGCATGGTTACTCATGGCAGATATAATAATGATAACTAAAATTTAAAACATACAAGATTCAATATAATTGATAAATATCTAGAATTTGAAAAGTAAAAGTGATGCATGAATGCAACATAATAAACACATAAATTTAACAATTACTAATCATGATAAAATAATCCAACGATTAACTTGCTCCTTAGGGTCAGTAAGATTAACCTTAGACTTCCTATGAGACATTCTCATCCTTATTAATTAAAACTTAAAATATATCATGTTTTTTCTTTTAAGAATAAGGTATCGCTTGTTTCAGGTCACAACTATCCACATGAAAGCTTAATTATGACTTTGTGAGTGTAATACATCATTTCAGATTCCATGACTTCATTTAGAATATGCCGCCTCAGGGTCAGTCGAAACTAAATTACATCACTTCCTCATATCTTCTTAAGAAGTCTAACCTTGGTATTGGTACAGCTCGAAACCTTTTTTAGAGGGATGAAAACAAAGCCATCTCGAGGCCCTTACTATACCTCAAGGTATTGTACTAATGAAGGAGACCGTAGGTTACATTGACATATCAACCTTCTCCCACTTACTATTTTAGGATTATGTGTTTTCATTTTAACTAATTAATTAATTCTAAATTAATCATTGATTAAAATAATAACCCTATGAATATTTAATAACCAGTTATGACAATCTCATTGGTCTAAGTTTATTTAACATTTAAAACGCTTAAGTCATAATTATGTGAACTTAGATTAACTAATTAATTATATTTATCAAACTTTAATAAAATTCTTTTACTAAAATCGGTTATCCTAAAAGTTACTATGGCCCTTAGTGTGATGTGATTATCAAGTTTTATTTAATTAAAACCTAGGAGTTTATATGCTATTGATTTCATAAAATAATACACAAACATATTAGAACAATCATAGTAAATCATGTTTCTACTGATAAGATGCATGATCAAATGAAACTGTGTGAGATTTTTATGTATAACATGTGATCGTCTAATTCATGGACATGTTATCATACATAACATTTAAACAATTATTTAACAATAAATAAAATAATAATGGACTAAATGACTATTGGGTATTTTTAAATTACAACCCTTGAAATAAAAATTACAAAGTGGACTTCAAGAATACATATTTCTCAAATATTACATTCTCCTCATGTTCATCTTCATAATTTTCCAGCTTTGAACAAAATCCTATTTAATTAGGAAAAACTATTTATCTTAATTAAAATTAAGTTCTATAATTATTCATTTAAAATTAGTTGACTTTGACTTAGTCAATAAATACTTTATTTGATTCGGTCAAACTTAGGTCAAACCCAATACACCTATTAATTTTTTATTTTCATAAAATTAAAAATTAAAATTAATTTCAAAATTGAAAGGATAATAGATAGAGGTAGAGTTATCATCAAATTCTGCAGTGATAGGGTAAGTTGGTATCAGGGTTTCTGTGAAACTTTCCCAAATATGACAACAGCTGCCACCAACGATATGACTCTCCTACCGCCGCCCATCACCGCCGGCCAGCCACAGCCACCTCCGACCATAGCCGCCGATGCCAATTTTCTGGTGACGTCATTGGAATAGTAAATTTCAGCGACATTGCCAGAATAATGTTTATTATGATACTATTAAATAATTTCGTAGTCTTAATATTATTTTTCATGTAATTATGTAAATATTTATTATCAGAATAATGTTTAATATGTGATTGGAAGTACAAAACGGAATAGCATAAAATGAAAAAAAAAAAGAGAGGTAAAAATAATATTATATCATGATTATCTTTTTAGTTTAATATAATAGTTGATACAAAATGTTATTATGAGAAAAAAAATGGTCCAAAAGAAAGACTCCAATAAATATTATTTGTTAAAAAATAATCACATTCTAGGAATGGCTAAATGCCACAAATATTATATTCTAAATGGATAAATTGTTAAACCCTGCTTTGATATAAGCCCTTGAATTTTGGATACTCCCATATTTGTTCACATAATCTTGGAACACGCTCTAACGTGTGGTCGAAGTCCTCTGTTTCTGTTCTAGGAGTTCTAGAAGGGGGTTATCGATAGTCGACGTGTTAGCAGAAGGTGCCATTTTTCTGATATTGTGGCAACTTCTTCTCTCTTGAAAAAGGGCATCAATCGTCTTTGGTGGCTTTCTCATTTCTATCTAGAGTTTAGAAATTGATATTTTAAGTCAAAATCTAGAACTGACTCAATGCCTAAACATTATGAATTCCTTTCTAGATTATCGTTTGTGGATTAATTTAAGAAAACTAATGTCAAACAATCAATGTTACACAATTTTATGATAATTTATCAAGAGAAAAACGAAACTTCTATTGACCTTGATACCATTCTTTGATTTTGATACTATTTATTGGTTTTTCTATAGCTTGGATGGTTAGGATTTAGTGTTTAGAAATTAGAAATTGAAATGATTTTGAGTGGAAAATTATATTTGAGAATGAATAGTTTTATATTGATATAGGATACAAGATACAAAATTTGGTAATACAATAGCCTTTGTTTAGGCTTTGTCCTTTTCCTTTATAAAGTTTTGGTGGAATGAATCAGTAGATGTATCAGGATATCCCAATTAGACTGATACATTTGTAACACCCTCATCATTTGACCCAACATAACATATTATTAAAATAAAATAAAAGAGTCATCAATATAAATCATAAAGAAAAAATCAGCAGAACCTAAAAGAATACATGTTACAAATATCATCAGAAATAAACGAAGAATAAAAATTTCGAGCATTCCACCACCAAGTTGGAGTAACTATACTAAAGGTCCTGAATGTTAATTAATCTGCAACTCATTTACCCTCCCGATAATATGAGTGACAACAAAATTCATCTGATCAATTAAATTTAAACATCTTTCCCAAGCAATACGCCAACATCAGGGAACCGTTCGAGATCTAGAAAGAAGAATAGACACCATATAAACATCATCACTTTTTAACTATAATTATCTCTATCCAAATGTTGAAGCATAACCAATCACATGAGTTGTATCAGCTAACTCAGTCTCGAAAGTAAAACATACGCCAATGTGAATAGCGTAACAACCTTAACAAATTCTCTAGACGATCGGAAAACACATCCTCAACCTGCAACCCCAGGACTACCTAAAGCCACTTCATCTGTATTCACCTTAATCCAACCTAATGGGGGAGGACGTTAAAAAACTTCTAACATGTGCAAGGCTCTAGATGAATGAGCCAAAACATAAAGTTTTTGAAGTATCAAAAGCTCTTCAATTGAACTCTGCATCGTGTCAATCTTAAAAGAGTGTATCTTTTGTTTAGGTAATGGATAGTTTGGCTTTAGATAGTTTTTGTTACCTTTTTCAGGCTTGCATACAAAGAGCATATGTGCGTATTTATGGGCATGGATAGTGGTGGATAGTTCCACTAGTTCTAGAACATTCTAGTTAGTTCTAGTTCTAAGTACTTCTAGTACATTCTAGAAAGTTATAGTAAACCTAAAATCATCTATATTGCTTTACATCTTAAAACTTATAGAAAATTCTAGTAAAATTGAAAATATTTGAGAATATTCTAGAAGCTTGTATAAGGTGCATCATATTTCAATACTCATCCTTGATGTTTGGAAGTGGCTTCAAGATCTATTGGCTCGCTTATTGCAGCACGACATGCTTCATATCTTTTAATAGGGAAGCTTCTAACTTGTTCATTTTTATTTTGGTGTTCTCCAGAATTTTATATTTCGTGTTGTAGGTAGTGCATAGATCTCCTTAAAATTTTAGAGCCTATCTTTTTTTTATCATTTTGCAAGGTTTTGATCAATGCCAAGAACTAATAGAACATTTGCAATGTATCTTCTCATTTTCTTTGTGTCGATTGCAATTGTGTTGATTCCTTTTACTTTTACAAGCTCACCATTACCTATTTTAACGACTGATCTTATTTCTTTGAAGTAGCGAAAGGTACTCTCGTCTTTTACCATGTTATTGATGCAGCCGCTATCAAGATTCCACGTGTCATCATTTTCTAAAGTTATAACATGACTGATATGGAAGACATAATCCTTTTTTCGTGTGACTCTAGAGAGCCCATCAACTCTGTTATATATATATATTTTAATATTTTTTTATTCTTCAATTGCAGTGATGATTGAATCAGATTTTTCATTGCAACTTATTAGTATCTTTTCTACTACCTTCTTCTCTATTAGTTCTCTCTATAGGATCTCAACTGACTTAATATCTCATTGATTCTTAAATAATAGTCTTTTACTGTCTCAGAATTTTTCATCCTAATATTTTCAATCTTAGAGTATGAAGTTTGACGGTACGTGCTTTTTTGCTGCCTTGAAACTCCTCCCTGTAGTGTATCTCATGCTTCTTTGGCAGTTTCGGCATCCATGATTCTTGGAAAAAATTTGTCAGTCAATGCTTATTGTAGAACGAACAAAGCACGTGCATCTTTTAGCAGTGAGAGTTGAATTATCCTCATATAGGATAAATCCTTTCATGACGATTTCCCATAAATCTTGAACTGGAAAAGTGTTTTTCTTTATTGACCAAAAGTCATAGTTTTATCCATTGAAAGTTGGAAGTGAAACGAAGGAGTTATATGCATTTTTCATTTGAATAGTATGAGTTATTTCACGCTTAATATATGATTGAATGTAGTTTTCATATGACTTGTTAGCTTTGATATCACTTGTTTTTTTGGTTCGTTATAATTTAGTATTTTAAAATTGAAAATTGGAATAATTTTAGGTGGAAGATTATATATGAAAATAGGTGATTTTATATTGGTATAGGTCAGGGTACACAATTGTTGGATTGAGTTTTAAAAATTGAAAAAAATTAATGAAACACGAATGGTTCGTGAGCGGAATATAAAAAAATTTCAAAAATAAATATTTAATCAAATTTAATGGAAAATCATTTGACGATCATACATATTCAAATAAACATATCGAGAATAGATAGAAATAATTTTATACATTTTCTTGTCATGAAGAATTACTGAATTGACGGGACCCAATTAGATATCTCGCATTCTTCGTTCTTGAAATTCGCAGAACTTCAATTGATCTTCACACCAACAACCACCCGTGGGATTCAGAAGTATATCTCGCGAGTATATCGTTAGGAATAGAGTATGGGCTCTCTAAACAACAGAGTATGAAAAAATAATTTTTTCTCTTCTTCCTCATGGTTTTCGGCGACAACTGTAGGGAGGGGTGAAAGAAACTTTTTTCTGCTCTGTTTACCACTTACTTTAGCTTAGGGTTAGGTTTGACACCCTTTTATATTAATTATGGAATTTATCAATATACCCATATATGATAAAACCGAAAATTTACCTCTCTTACAATGCAATCTATGATTTTTACAACTCCCTTAGAGTTAAGACTGTGTCCAAATTCATTAATACAAATTGATAAATTAAATTGATCCCTATCAATTGATTAATTAATTCTTTTATTTACTAATTATTTAATAATTAGAAAATAACAAATTAATTAATTTGAACATTAATTTTGGTCTTCACTAATTTAGTGATGACACCCATCACATATGGGTTCGAGAAGCGTACTTGATACTAAACATGTTTTTGATTCAACTGACGTTGTTTCTCATTTCTTTTTTTATGAGCTACTCCTGAGACCTAAGGGACTCACATGAATAAAACTATGAGATACAACTATTCAGTTAATTTATCTCCATAAATTCTCAACCGATTTAATCTCAATATCGTACGACTCCACTATGATCCGATGTCGAATCAGCTCTCAATTTATACGTGCTACAATTTTTGTTGTGTAAATAAATATTTTCATTTCACGATCCACAGAATATTTTACGATGTTAGTCTTCGTGAATATCAGTAACAAGAGCGGGATATAAAAATACCAATTTACCCATCTAGTTATTATTTTCTTAATTCCTTTGTTGACTGTAAATAAAAAAAACATAACAGTGAAGTGTCTCGTATAGTTCACCATGTCTTATTCAATGATTCATCTCATCGAGTACCTAGCTAGGTTTATTTATTTAAACACTCTTCAATAAAACATAATATGATATTGTTGTTTTCGTAATCTCGTCACGAATTTCATATATGTGGATCACGTAACTCTAACATAGTTAAATCACGGTCCCAACAGTTGAGGTATTATCTGGTAATTCGAATTCACTCTTTTGGTCTATCAAAGATCTCAAGTAACTAAGTCAAGTTTCGTATTCACCTCAAGATTAAGGTAATTACGAAAATACTCTTAAGATGTAATAATTAGATTTGAAGCTAGATACACAGCTTTGCTTTAGACTAAGTTATTATTGGTCTATTTAACATGTTCTATAACATGTCTAGGTCAACTTTTAGAATCTCCACCCATGCTCCGAGATCGGCATCCTTTGGTTCAAACGAACAGTCATAATTGGACTCGATTGTCCAGTCGGTTCTAAAACTGTGAATAATATTTTGAACTATCTCAAAAGAGTTCGTCTGCAAGACTGTTCGGACTTAATTCTTCTTACGTTGATAATAATTGCAGGACTTAAGTAAATTATAAAGACACTTTAATTAAAGAAAACGTTCATTTATTCATAAAATTCAATAATAAATAAATGTCAAAGAAATAATTAAATACTCATAAATAGATATTACATCAAACTTTATGAATATAATTTCAATAATATAATACATTTTGTTTAGGCTTTGCCCTTTGTTTAATCAAGATAATTTTGGTTACCTTTTTCTAGGCTCACATTGCAAAGAGCTTCCTATTTATAGGTATAGATGGATGGTGGTGGATAGTTTCAAAGTTTTCTACATTCTAATTAGTTCTAGTTCTAAGTATTTATAGTACCTTTTATAAAATTCTAGTAAGTGTAGAATCATTTACATTACTTTATATCTTAAAATTTCTAGAAAACTCTAATAAAGTTGAGAATATTGAAGAATGGTATGAAAGCTCGTACAATGTGCATCACGTTTCAACAAATTGCAATGAGCAGTTTCAGTATTATTGTAATTGAAAAGAGAATTTTTTTTGAGTTAACTGCAATCTTGATTTTCTCGAACTAAACTCAATGGCAAATGTTGTTCGATTAGACAAACATAGTCTTGCTAGTGCAATATCTTCGAATAATTTATCAACTATCACAAGCAAATGGATAATAACTATACAATGACATAAATAAAGAATAGTTATTAATAGAATTAATAGTTCAAAAACATCTAACATTGAAAACATAAAGAAACAAAATATATTAAAGATGAGAGAAAAATACATTTTTAGACCATTAACTTTCATAAATAAATACGGATGGTCAAATAACTTTTATTTTGATAAACTCATCCAATAACTTTTAATTTTATATCTATTAAATCCTTTCATCAAACTCCATTAATTTTTTCATCCACATTGCTGATGTAGATGTTGTGTAGGTGAGACCTAGACGCCATGTGTATTTTGTCATTAAATTTTTTAACCTAGTATTTTATTTAACCCATCAACTCCAATCCTACTATTTTTTGTCAAAATTATATTACAAATATTAAATAGAATGGAAAAATATGACTTAAATTCACGACTTTGAGAGTATGGGTGTGGGGACTTAGAACTCCAACCCTACCATTTAAACTTTCATGTAAGAGAACATATTCGCCTTCACTCGCCTACTTCCTAGCCACTCTTCTGTTTGCTCTCCTAACTTTCACTTGTCGCCGTCTTCAAACTATAAAATCTAATCTACAGAAGAGCTTCTTCAGTGAGCAGCCAAATAACTAACTTAACCAACAAATAAAACCATACACATCATGTGGAATTTCATAAATTTCAGCATCAAACAATGAAAAAATAACCAGGCCTTCCCTGTATCCACATACAGATCAGGAAAAAAAGGCACCTTTTCATGCAGGGAATGGATGATGCTTCATTTTCAGACGTATAAGACAAATTTAATGTTATTATGTCCCAAAATTAGTTGGAAAATTGGGTGAGATAAAACCGAAAAATTCGGGTATATGCGAAAAAAGGGGAAAAATTAATCCAAACCTCAACTAAAACAAATTGGGAAAAAACAGGGAGGGGAATCTGAAACAACCATCCACAAATCCCAGCACCATAACCAATTTATGTGGAAAATGTGAAAATGGATTTTGCAACTTAGGGTTTTGAATAAGGAAATTCGTCGAGTTATGTACAGTTACGATTTCACAACAAATGAGGAAACTTGATGCGTGCAGAAAACGACATGTCGGTGATTATTCATCAGAGCAACGACGTTGGGAATTGAAAGGAGAGGAAGTAGAGGATGAGAGCCAGAGGGTGGCTTGGAAACATGTAAGTTTTTTTAACTTAAAAAACATATAAGTTAAAAAAGTAAAAAAACCAAAGCTTAGAAATTGAAAATACACGTGGCATCCATGTGTCACCTAGGTATCCATGTGTCACCTACGTGGCATCCTATCCACAATTTGGATGAGAAATTAACGAAGTTTGATAGAATGACTAAATAGAAACAAAATTAAAAGTTAATATATGAGTTTAGTAAAAATAGAAGATAATGGACTATTTTGCTAAATTTGCGAAAGTTAGTGGACTAAAAAGGCATTTCTCCCTCAAGATTATTGTCTTGTTTTCTAGAATAATTGTTAAACTAATTCAAGTTTATTGATTTAGTGAATAAATCAAATAGTAATTTAACTAATTTGACTAATAGATCACTAAGACATACTTAATGCACAAATCAACGATTAAATATGGTAAAAGTATAATTTACCAAAGATTCCACGCCATGGTAATGGCTTGTCCACACTGTTGCATAGCATAGAGATGAGAAAACAAATGAGAAAAGATTTAGGGCTACATGAAAATATGAGTAAAAAAAACTAAAACTGGAGAGTGCGGCACCTAACTTTTAGAGCCAACACTATAAGAAACATGGTATTTAGCAACCAAACATTTAGCCACAAAATGAAATTCGTGGCTAAAAGTCACTTTTAGCGACCGACATTTTTATTGGTCGCTAAAAGATTTAATTTTTACCCGGGAAAGGCAAAATAGGTGGAACGCTAATTTTTTGTAAGGTTTTTGGCGACCAATAAAAAATTTCATCGGCAAAGAGTAAGGTTTTACTGACCAAATAATTTTTTGATCGGTAAAATCCCACTTTTATCGTCGAATAAAATGAATCGTCGCTAAAACTAGTCACTTTTCCCGACCAATCGTTTAAACCTACGACCAAAATGACACTATTTAACGAAGACAATAAAACCCTCTCCTTCTCAGCTTCTCCACCCCGCTCCCATGATTCCCTTCCCCCCTCTCACCCCCGCGACGAACGAGCCCTCACCTCGCGCCTCAGAAACCCCTTTCCCTTCTCACCCCCGCAACAGATCTAGTTCGTTGTAGCCATTTGCCGCCTTGCTTCTCTTCTCCATCGTCGTTCTGCCCTGCTCTCCGTTGCCTTCCTCACCTCCGATGGTACTGAACCTAAGCATATATTTCCCCTTCGAGCAAATTCACCGCCTCGCCACACCACTGAGGTTCTCTCTCTCTCTCTCTCTCTCTCTCTCTCTCTCTCTCTCTCTTTCTCTCTATCTATATATCTATCTCTCTCTCTCTTGTCCATTTCTAATGGTCAATTTTTATATAGTTTTTATAATTTAAGTTAATTTTTAAATTAGGAAGAAAGGAATTTTGTTGAGAAAGTAGAAATGGTTGGGAGCATCATGGAAGTAGAGGAGAACAACGGGTTAGTGGAGATGTTGATCGAGGATTTCGATCTGACTGATATGATTGCTGAGCCTTTACCTCCTGTGGTTGAGACAAATGGCAAGGTAGGAGAAGGATGCTTACATGGGGAGTGTTTTGGCTTGGTACAGAAAGATTCTAATGGAGAGGACAAACCACCATTTAGGTAAGAATTATAAGGAGTTTTCCACAAAATAGATTATTCAGGTTTTTATATCCAATAATTTTTTATGTTATTCACAGGTTATCCTTATAATTTAAAACTAGCATACCACATCTTGCATTCTCTATGTTATGATGTTTGCTTCTGCAGTTTCTGTTAGACAATAAAATATGTTTGATTCAACTCCAAGGATCCAAAACTTATAAATTGGTGAGTTGTTTGAAAATTGTTTACAAAAGTTCCAGCTCCGCTCAATTTGACTGGACTTAAGCATATTTACCTAAAAAATGCTATTGAATTGTAAACTTTTCCATGTGAATATACCTATGATTATTTCTTAGGCATCAAATCATGCATGTTTTCCTCTATTGCAAATTATTTTAGGCAGTGCTCTCTCTTTGTGTGTCAAATTCAATTTGTGTGACGATCAAGGCCATTTCTTTGTTGTTGTTCCATGGCCACTCCCAAATCAACCAAAGAAGAAGAATGTTTTGTTGGTTTCAATTATGATAGTTGTCTTGTTTGTAGGTCTAGGAAGTTGAAGTTGGCTTTTTATGTTTCTTCCTTCCAGTGGTTAAAGAATACTAGGAGGAATGCTCTCTTTTCTTTTTTGGAGAAGATCAAGGAAGGTAATATTAACATGTTTTTCTACGCCAACTATCATACATGTCATTCAATAGTCTATGTCTATACTGATTACTGTTGGCTGTCTTGTTACTTAATATCTGGACAAGTTAAATAAATCTTGGCTTGTTGTAGTTTGAAATAGGTTGAACATCTATCTATTTACAGCGCTCTTACAGACAGTCAATGTGAGGGTTCCAATTCCAGTTCAGAGACTTAATGGAATAGCCAATTCTGAAATAATCCCCTTTACCTCTAAGCTAATCTCTCTCTCTCTCCCTCCCTCCCTCCTTAACAAAATTAATGCACTGATAAAAATCTAAACGACACAGGTCCGCAATTTTTTTTGTCGCGAAAGGGTTTTCACGACAGATATTTTTTTTGTCGAGAAAGGGTTTTTGCTACCAGATTTTTTTTGTCGCTAAAGGCTAATGCGACGAGATCTAAAAATTCATTGCGGAAGAATTTTGCTGGCAAAGCAAACGCTGAAAGGCATTCACGATGACTTTTTGGGGCTTTAGCGACCAAAATGTTGGTCGCTAAAGCCTTGTTGCTTGTAGTGCAAATAATAGAAATTAAAAATTATTTGAAGGAAAGGTGGTATTTGGGTTATAAAATCACCGTGTGTGTCCGAACTCGCGAGAACCTGCTCTTAAGTATTACTCTTCAAAATTACAGATAAAGCATATAATGGTGGTTCAAATATAGTTGATCATTTCTAGTAATGCAGAAGACCATATCTCATTTCTAACTATGAAATCAGTAACATGCGTTAGCCGCTAACCAGGATACTTATACTATAATAACAAAGTTAAAATACAGAATATACTCATACAGTGAAGGATGCCGACAGAAGGAAGGTATAGACTTTTTCGATACCTATTCTCCAGTGATGAGAATCACATCTATCAGGATGTTGATTACACTAGCAGCTTTGCATAATTTGAAAATTCACCAAATGGATGTAAAGATTGATTTCTTAAATGGAGAATTGGATGAAGAAATCTACATGGAATAGCTCGAAGGGTTCTTGGTTAAAGGCCAAGAACGAAAGGTCTGTAAACTTGTTAAATCTCTTTATGGATTAAAACAAGCGCCAAAGCAATGGCACGAGAAGTTTGATCACACAATGTTATTTAATGGATTTAAGATAATTGAGTGTGATAAATGCGTCTACATTAAAGGTACTAATGATAATTTTGTCGTAGTATGTTTATATGTAGATACATGCTTATAGGGATCGAATAAGGATATAATATCTTCTACTAAGAAGATGTTGAATTCTAATTTTGACATGAAAGACTTAGGTCAAGTAGATGTTATTCTTGGAATTCAAGTAAAAGCGCACTGAAAAGGAATATATCCTTACTCAGTCCCATTATATAGAAAAGATTTTGAAAAAGTTTGGGCAATATGGTGTTTTCCTTAGACTTTATAAGGTCAAAATAGAATCTTGCTGACTCTCTCACCAAAGGTTTGTCAAGAGAACAAATAAAACAAACATCGAGGGGAATGGGCTTAAAGCCTATTCAATGAATCATTCAGGTGGGAACCTAACCTAGTTGACTGGAGATCCCAAGATCTAAGTTCAATAGGTAAACTGGCAGGAATGGTTCACGTAGCACACAAAGAAACTTTGTTTTTTCTCATTCCTATGATGTAATGAAAGTGTGTTTTCTGTTGTTATCTTGCTTCCAAGAGGATTATAGACAAAATACTCTTAATCATCGTCACATATGTGAGAGTAGAAGTGGGGTCGTTTCTATGAGAGGTCTGAATGTCTTAACCTCTCTAAAGCTCTCATGAGTGCGGGATATGTTCATGACCAGAATGAACAAAATCGTATGAGCTCAGATGTATTAAGATGAGGTATGTGTGAAATTTTTTGTCTCAGATTATCTCAGAGGAAGTTCAGTTCAAGAACGTAGTTCATTGTTCTTCAGAATAAATCCGATAAATTCTCACTACGAAGGTTCAGGTCCAAAAGACACCTCTCCTAATACATATCTCATATGCTCTCTCACGTTTTATTATCTAGCTAGGACACACTTCATTCATGTGGGGGATCGTTGGAGATAATAAAGGAAAGATAAGTCAAAAGAAAGAAATAAAAGAAAAAGTGTGAATGAAAGTGGGTAGTGTGATATTGAGTGTGATTTAGTACCACATTGGAAACTCAAGAAAACGATGTTGGGCTTATAAACCCAACTCTCATTCGTTGGGGTTAGCCCTAAAGGGCACCCACGTTTTGTGGGGAAGGGAAGACTTAGATGGCACATGGTCCTCGCCTCACACACGCGCTCCGCCACCGCCGTCCGGCCGGCTCGGTTCGGTCTTATCCAGATCAAATTATTATTCTTTGGATAATATTTCTTTTGATTATTTACTTGGAGAGGAAGGTTTGGAACTTTGAATTTGTCAAAGCTAAATAAATATCTTCTGGATTATCTGTAGAAGATAATTAAACCTTATCAGCACTAATTTCGTGCACGATCTTATCTCCATTATCCCCAATTTCGTGCATGACCTTATCAACACTAACCATTTTTTTTTACAGATAAAGACAGTGTGTGAGCACAACTAGAAGAAGGCACTTCATTTTTATCACCATCGGAAAATATGGTTTTCATCACCATTATCACATATCTGCATATTGAGAGAGAGATACAGGGAGTTCTAAGAGAGTCTGAGTTATTGGTTGCTATACCCATACTTAGATTGTTGTATATTACAGAGGCGATTCGTCGTAGTCTCCAAGCACCCTGTGGGGGACGATTATTGTCTTTAGGACATTTCTTACAAGCAATCCTTGATCTTCACCTAATTCTTCTTTAATTATTTGAATTTCAGTTGTATTTGTTTTCTCTATTTATTTTCGTATTTCCGTTGTAATCGTTTCTGTTGCATTTAAGTTGTATTCATTCTAATTTCATTGTATTGTTAGTTTATTAAAACATCTTGTTCCATCACTACCTACAACACTCTCAGTGTCCTCGTGTCATCTTCTTATTGTGTCCACTCGTTACTTACTAAATGTGCTCATTTTTGCTAAAACCCCAATTTGTACCCATATTTAGAACTCATATACACGAGGCCATGATTATTGGTGAGAGAGAGAGAAAGATAGAGAGAGAGAATGGGGAGAGAGGGGGGAGGGAAAGTTGGGGGAGGGAAGGGGAGAGAGAGATATATTTTACCTTTTTGTCATTTTTAAACCAGAAAAGAGCTTTCTCTCAAACTACAGAGGTATTAAAATGTAAAAAAAAAGTTTAGAGATATAGTTTATATTTTGGTTAAACTGTGGGGGTATATTTTATATTTTATCCTAATAACAATAAGTTACTACTATCTAACAGAGTGAAATTTTCTTTAAGACAAAGTGAAGCTTGTCCTATGTAGTTACGCAATATAAAAAATCAAAATTGAACTATTAAGCATCAAAATTTGTCTAATTATTTGCACAATGAAATAGAAAAGAAAATTGAATATGTTGAGTAAATTTTAAATTACACAACTCAAGTTACTAATATTAGACATAAACAAGTAAACAAATTACTTGTATTATATCCACAATAAAAGACACTACAAGACTTTCCAAGACCATTCGCAATTTGAATGGAATACAAATAAACTCTTAATGGAAAGCTCAGGACTCACACTCAAGACACCACACTCAAACTAAGAATACAAAGACTTATTTTTTAGAGGATGCCTTTCATTAATGCAAGGGGTTATTTATAGTCCTCACCATGCAATCTACACATACAAATATTAAATTAAAAAATAATCCTAGTCATACATTATTAGCACATTCTACACACTTCTTCTAAAAATTTTATTTTCATCCTTCTATAATTTTTTAGTCCTCACCATTCTACACATTCTAAGAATATCTTCCTTCCACATTTGTTGAGAACCTTCTATTGTCTTGGTTTTAAATAAAATGGATTGGGATTTTATTTTTCTTAGGATGAAAAATAGGTTGGACTTTGTAATGGTCTGGAGTTTGATCTTCAACACCCACCCTCAACACCAGCTCTCATTGTTTACACTATGCCAAGTTGATAGTGAAACATTTTGAACTTATCAGTGTTCAAGTCTCTTGTGAACAAGTATGTTTGAGGATACATTTGAGGATGTTGAATATGTGCATGTGAACAAAATATGTGCATATGAAAAGAATTTTGGTATTCCTAGAATTTTCAAAATGAGAAAGCCAAAGATTCTTCTTGTTTTTACCATAATAATTTATAAAACTTATAACAATCAACTAATGAAATTTAAGGACCTAACTTTTAATTAATAAATTCTGTAAAAAGTTACAATCAACAAATAAGTAATTGTATTCTGGACAAATTTGTAATTGTAGAAGTCAGAGTTGAGGTTAATTTGCTCCATCAAATATTTCTCCACAATCCTTCTTTTTATATACTAGTCGAAAAACACGCGTTGAAGAATTTTAAATAATATGATTTTTAAAATTATTATTAACGTTGAAATAAATACATTAACTTTCAAAATATAAATCTAAACCAAAAGAAAACAATAATTATAATTTTTTCATATTTATGAAATTAAATTATTGTAAAGAAATGAAATTTGAAAAGGTCGTGCTTCACCTGGAGATGATATTTAGAATAAAACTATTGCAAATAGACAGAAACTTAAATAAGTTGTACATCATCTCAAGGTGATAAATTATCTACATGAATTTTTATATTAAACAAAGCACGATACAAAAATTTATATTGTAAGATAAGATGAAAAGAAATAAAAAATATTTGAGAAGAGAAAATTAAATATAACAAACTATTGTATCACGGATAGTGGACATTGAAAATTATGACATTTATTATAAAACTAAAAAACAAACAAAAAAATCTTGACAATGACTCATTGTTATTGACTGAAATAATATTTATGATACAAGGATCTTTGAAATCATATTCATGATCATTTACATCCCTAATACCACAATAATATAAAATACTAAATTTTATAAAAAAAATTAGTAAAAGATAATTAGTGAATATTTATAAATGAATTAAATACAAAAAAATTAATATTATACTAAATTTAGTGGGGCTTAAAGGGTGAAAGGGGAAATAAAAAGTTTCTCCCCCTCAAACTCTTTTTAATATAGTAGAGATAGAGATTGTAGATGTAGACTAGCTTTTAAACACTTGCGTTGTACATCCATATAAACTTTTATGTATTGTTAATATATCTTACATTGTGATGCGAAGCTAGCTGAAATTTAAATATAGTGAATAGTCTCCTTTTAGGATCTCTAAAATATATTTATGTTAATGTAATATCACTTTTATTATATCTCATTCGTAAGAAAATCCAACTAAGTATATTTTATTTTCTTGTTCTTCATAAAATCCAATTTAGTAATAACTCAAATCAATTTTGTATTCACATTTAATCATCATTCTGAAATTAAAAATAGACTAACTTTACATTTTTTAAAATATAAAATTGAAATAACTTATTAGCTAATGATCTTGTGCTCCCTTTCAAATTTGTTGAAACATATTTTTACTACCATCAAACACATGACAAATTATTCATCAAGTAGGATGAAACCTCTAAAAACATCCTTATAAGCCAAGATAAGTTCCGCAATACAACTAGGCTGGCAGTATACCAACTTGGCTGTGATTAGAGAAGCTCTTAGCTAATGTATCAGTAAACAAGTTACAAGACCTAGCACACCACCTGATAGAAAGGGAACTAGGCAGAGAAAATCTAGCCACAAGATCAGAAAATAAAGTAAAAATCTTCCAGTCATTGCACCTTCCCTTTCTGAAAACATCTACCAAGACTTTGCAATCAATCTCTAAGCATATGTCTCACTTTCTTTTTTAGCAAGAGAACAACCTTCCTCAATAGCAAAAATTTCAACATGAAGAGGACCGAAAGCTTTCACTGATTTCCTGCTTAAACAAGAGACATCACCAATCTAGTTTTGAGCAACAATGGCCATAGCAGTAGAGAAAAGAAATATGTTGAAGTTGCTATCACTGTTAATCTTCATAACACCTCTTGGAGGAGGTTCCCAGAATCTAGAAATGGAGGATAAACTAGATTCACCAGTAAGAGTCATGTTATATGCTTTAATAGGAACTAGATTAACCTAAATGTAGCAGCTAGCAGCGTTGATAACTTCGTTAACAGTAACGACTGGGTCAACAATCTCCTTGTTAAAGAAACAATTATTCCTTACTTTCCAAATATGCCAGCAAATAAAGCAGAAAATAGTAGTTAAAAAATAGTGTCTAGAGGAATGAGACTTAAACTCTATGATGCATTTGAGAAACCAGTCTTTAAAGAAAACAGGTTGAGCTTCAAGCTTAAGTTGATTTTAGAAGGTATTTTTAAGTTCTAATTAAGCTTCTAGTAATCTTTGCCAGAAACCAAAGAAGAAGAATGGGAATTAACTAAATCGAGTTTCACATCATCAATCATCTTATATGCAGATTTGAGAGTAAAGCTACCATCTCTAGTATGGGACCAAATGAGCTTATCCTTTATACTAGTTTTGGGGAAATTAACAGCTCGAATCTCATTATTAATCCAGGGTGGAAATAGCAAATTAATTCTATCCATGTTCCAAGGTCTGTTAGATATTAAATCAGCTCCATAACTGAAATCTTGGTTCATGAAATCAGATAAGCTCGCTCCCCTAAACAACCATCTATAAGACTCGATGTTAATATTCTCACCATCCCCAACACTCCAAATGGCACCTTTTTAATTTCCTCATTGCCTTGCCAAAGGCTCCTACAAGTCCATGAGGCAGCTTTAGGAGAGGGTGCAAGTAGAAAATTAGATGAAGGGAAGTAGATACTTTTTAGAAACTTTGCACATAAACAATCAGGATTCTGAGAAAGGAACCACGCCTGCTTGCCCAGCATGGTTATATTGAAGGATTTCATATCGTTAAATCCTAAACCACCTTGATCTTTGTTGGAAAATAATTTCTTCATAGAATACCATCCCATACCCTGCTGATTAAATTTTCGCTCCACCAAAAATTCAAAATGGCATCCTGAATGTTTTTACAAACTTTTCTTGGAAGCTTGAATATACCAATAGAAAAGCTAGGGATGCTTGGGATACAGATTTAAGTAATACCACATTGCCTCCATGAGAAAGAAGGTTAGATTTCTAAAGGGAGGTTCTTTGATCTAGCTTCTCAAAAAGAAAATTAAAAATAACTTCCTTAGAGTGACCACAGTCAGTTGGGAGCCCTAGGTAGTTGCCTATATCATTAGATATAGAAATACCCAATATAACAGCCAGCTCACTTTGCTTACTAAAAGGAACATTACTGTTGAACCAAATGCAGCTCTTAGAGGAGTTCACCTTTTTGCTCGTTGCATTACAATATCTTCTGATACAATTATTAAGAGCACTGCAAGAGTTGGTATCAGCTTGGCAGAAGAAGACATTGTCATCAATAAAGAAAGGTGAGAAATAGGTGGGCTATTCCCTTAAATTCTTATTGCCTTTATGATATTGGTCTCCACTACTTTATTGATACATCTTGAGAGGCAGTTTGCTATAAGGATAAAGAGATAATGAGACAAGGGGTCTCATTGTCCAAGTCCTCCGCTAGGCTTAACTTTAAAACTAGGCAACCATTAAGTTGAAAACAATACATTTTGGATGAAACACACCTCATGATCAAAGGGCTAAATATCTCATTAAAAACCAGCTTAATGAGAATATTTCTAAGAAACAACCAATCAATTATATCATAAGCCTTAACCATATCAGATTTAAGGCTAAAATGCCCTTATTTCCTCTCTTCTACTTCTTTATATAGAACATCTCTTGAGCGATGATTAAGTCTTTTTTAATATGTCTATTACTGAAAAAAGAACTCTGTTGCTCATAAATAAAAAATCATTCAAAAAAGGTTTGATTCTAAGGACCAGGATTTTTGCAATGACCTTAGTAGGTGAAATTGCAAAGGGCTATAGGTCTGTATTGAGCAGGGTTCTCTAAATGTTTTACTTTGGACATAAGAACTATATTAGTCTCATTTAGTAGGAAGATGACAACTATTGAAGAAATCACCGATAGCTCCAATTATCCTGAAAAAGGTACCTATGAAACCTTCTGGACCTGGAGCTTTGTTAGCTCCAAGAGAAAAACCAACTTCCTTAAGTTCCTCCATAGTAATAACCTTTAAAATCGTATCATTTGTTTGAGAATCAACAAAGGTATCTATAAGGTCCAAAACCTAGTTCTCATCTTATGTAGGTTCAGCCTTAAACAAATCAGAGAAAAAAGTCTGAAAATAGTTCTTAATTCTCACATCATCGTCTATCTAGAACCCTCTGTCATCATTTACTCTACAAATATTATTATGAGCTCTTCTTCTGAGAACTGCTTAATGGAAAAAAAAATAGGTGTTTTTATCCCCTTCTTGAAGCTAGTTCAACTTAGCGCTTTGGGCCCAATAACACTCTTCTTTAGACCATATATCTGACAGCTTCTGCTTGATAAGCTTCTTTTCATTCCATTCAACACTGATACTGTCATTCAAGACCATCATTCTCTCTTTGATTCTCTTGATTTCAAGAGATGGATTCCCTCTATGTTTAGAACTCCAGTCCTTGAGAGCTTTTTGTAGCCTTTCAACTTAGAAATCAGATTATCTGTACCCTTTGTATCACTGCTAGTATTCCTATTAGTCTAAACAGCTTCTTCATACCCATCTTCCTTCAGTCATTTATTTTCGAACTTAAAATGATGTCTCCTAACATATTTGGAAGCATAGAGATCAACATCAGCATGTTATGATCTGATCCAATGTTAGGAAGAATAAGAACCACACAATTAAGGAAAGAGTTGAGAGCAGCAGGATTAAGAAAAACTCAATCACGTTCCTCCTGAATGAAAGCATTCCCCTCTCTACCATTTCTCCAAGTGTAGAAACATCCCTTAGTAGGTGCCTCAAAGATTTCACAACAATCAGCAAAATCTCTAAATATTTTAGCTCTTATGTTATCAAAAGGTATGCCACCCATCTTCTCCTCCTTATACATCATTTCATTGAAATCATCCAGCAACATCCAATGGGAATTGTTTTGGGGCTTAGAAGCTGAAATCATATCCAAATCCCTCCATCTCTCGTTATCACATTTATTGCCATAAAAGAAAGTAATTTTGCCCTAACTCACAGTCAAGCAATCAAGGTAATAGGTGGTAATAGAAATTGTAAGTAAATTGACATCATTGATCCATAACATAGCAATACCCCTTGACAGATCAATAGGGATTACAGCATGAAAGAAATCGAATTTGAATTTCCTAGACAAAGAATCTACTTTGGTATTCTTCATTTTAGTCTCAAGCAAACAAAGTAAAATATGTTTATGAACTCTTAAAGCCTCTTTTAAAGCTTAAATTGTCAAGGGAGGTCCTAACCCTTGACAATTCTAGCAAATGATCTTCATTGAACTTTAGGGGTTCATCCTCCTTAATGAATAAAATGCAGATTTCTGATAAAAAAAACACATGACAAATTAGACCAAAAATTATATTGCTACAATCCAACATAACTACCACAAAATGTAATTTAAAAACATTCACCTTATATAATTTAAAGAAATATAAATTTATGATTTAATTGATTAATTGAATAACTTTATTACTATCATGTTATTTAAGTTGGTTGAATGATAGTAAGTGATTTGAGCTTGTCTAAATTTTTTTAACATCATCAATTTTAGACATAGTATAACATAATCTGATATGATATGACATGAAGTATAGAATGATGATTAATATGAATTACTTTAGATAATCTCATCACGTCAAATAGGATGTATAAAATTTTATCATGTATGTTATGCGTGTTTTCCTAACCACCAATGATGCAACAACATGTGTTATGCCGTATTAAGAGGCCTCGATGAAGGAAAGTTTCAGAGAAAAAGAACTGACCTCGCCTTGTCAGTACTGAGGATTCATGGATTACACAGACCCGAGCACCTATAAGAGAGATTGGAATCATGAGGATCTCTCGGATAGTATTGAGCGTAGGGACATCATTGCCCAACAAAAGTAACGTTGCATGTGACATCTCCTTACTGGCCCGAGCACCCAACAAGTCCCATTGCCATGGCAGAATGTCAGGATAGCCCCCGTTTGGTCATTTTGAAGGAACTTCGACAATCAGTGTCTATCACTTTATGTCAAAGGTTGCTTCTTTTTATCCAATCGAAGACGACATCGTGTCTTGTGAGGCTTCCCCAGCACGCTTCCAAAAGGCTTCTTCGACACGCTTCCTCCCACCCGAAAACTCTAGTATAAATACATCCACCAATAAACAAAAGATGTATGCCTAGTTTCTCCTAAGAAAGTTATGCCAGAATATTGACTGAATGTTGACTCAGGCATTGGATGCCCTTAGGCAAGGCAACTCCCCTTTTCCCAGGGTTCCTTGCTCTTTGGGTTCTTTGTTAATGTTTTAAAGACATTGAGGATATGAGGAGCTACATCTAGAGGGAAGACTATATGAAGAATGTTTATAAGGTTATCGGCCTAAACAGTTGGCGCCGTCTGTGAGAATGATGAGAAAATCGTTCCTTTTTATAGTAATTGAGACCCCTCCCCTTCCAAAGACTAGGGGAAAAATACATCCCTCTCCTTGCCAAGATAAGAATTATCTTCTGTCGTGGTGATTACATGACAGAGGAAGAAGAAAATGATGGTTGTAACCTCAAAGGTAACTAGGAAAGGGAGTAAAGGCATGCCACGTACCGTTCAAATCACAACGGTCTCATGCTCAGAAATGATTCTCCCACATGTCTCAAAGGCTCACTGGTGGAGTCGACACACACTCGTAGAACCATGGGAAAAATCCATCCGTGAGAAGTCAAGGCAACACCTTAATCTGGTGGAAATGTCATCCCTCGAAGAAACTGGGACTAAAACGAAACCCGGCTTTATAAGGCCAGGCTGTCCCTTTTTGTAAGGTTCTGGTTGGGGTCATTCCAGGAGAATAACAAGGCCGCCAGATAGCAAACGAAGGAAAAGATCCCTAAAAGACCCTTTGGGGGCAGTATGTGAGAAGTTGCGAAAGATGGAGGAAAATATCAGCATGACACCCTCCACCCTACTCCTTGGTGCCTTTTTTTACACCAACAATTTTGCAAAGCTTCAGTTTAGGTGAAGGAAAACCATGTTGCATGGATAAACAAATATGTGCACATTCCTAGTTGAAATACAGAGCCCACACCAACCTCCACCACAGGAGAAATGCGAATCGAGGCTAGACAACATCTAGCTCCTACGTCTCGATTCAGGTAAAACGGAAGGACAGAGGTTGTGCTAAAATGGGTTCACAGACTCATGAACAAAGCTAGGACTTGAAGCCTTAGTGAGAGAGTAAGGATGGTCACGAAACCCCTTATTCTGATTTTTGTAGAACCAGGCTGTTCACGATGAAATACACATGCATGTTCCCCCTCAAGCCCTCATATAAAGTGGATAAAACCGCTAAAAATGAGCTCGCAACCAGCGCACTGCCCGAGGATGAACCCCCGGGAGGAACCTGAAGTCTTGGGGTGACCAATCTTACCCCCGAGCAGAATGTGAAGCTCAAAGGGTACCGCCATCGAAACAAAGATGAAGCTAAGAAAGAAAGACACCCAAATAAAAAAATGAAGGTCAAAAGCTAAGAAAATAAAAGCTCGGATGTCTTCGACCCTCCACCTTGGTATAGCAGATGATGAAGATCATGTATTCACTGTCATTAATCAGATAAGAGGTCTCATTTTTCTACTCAAACAATCCTCTTATTTAGGATTAACTTCTTATAAGGTCTTTTTTGAACAAATCTAATTTTATGGAAAAATAGAACATGTCATAGAAATATTTGCTAATGATTTTCTTACTATCCTGCAAGACTCCAAAGACCGACTCTTCTACGACGTGCGACAGAGGGTCAAAAAGTGATGACTAGTGAGGTACTCCAGCCTACCAGTTATGATGAAATAAAAAGTGATGATTGGTAAGGTGCTCTAGCCCATAAATTAAGATTAAACAAAAAATGATGATTGGTGAGGTGCTCTAGCTTACCAGTCGAGATTAAACAAAAATTGATGATTAGTGAGGAGCCCTAGACCACCAGTCATCATTAAACAAAAAGTAATGTCTGGTGACGTGCTTTAGCCCACCAATCCAGATTCAACAAAACTGATGACTCATGAAGTACTCTAGCCCACCAGTTGAAATTCAAGGGTCTAGTTAGGAGTAGGCACGCTTGGCCAGACATCAAAGAAAAAAGTGATTTCTACCAAGCCCCCAACTCATCAAACAGGATTCAAGGGTCTATGCAAAGTAAGCACATCTTGCTAGACATCAAGTTGAAAAGTGATGTCGGTCAAGCACCTCAACTCGTCAGATGAGATTCAATGGACTAGCTAGAGTAGACACGCCTGATTAGACTTCAAGGAAAGATATTTATCGAGCACTCATGCTCGCAGACGGGATTCAATGATCTAACCAGGCAGACACACTTGGCTAGACATCAAGGCAAAAAGTGATGTATGTCGAGCACTCATGCTCATAGATGGGATCACGGGTCTAGCTTTAGTAGGCACGCCTGAATAGACATCAAGGAAAGATTTCTACTGAGCACTCATGCTCGCAGATGAGATTGAGGGTCTAACCAGAGCAGGCACGCCTAGCAAGACATCAATGAAGGATTTTTGCAGAACACTCAAGCTCGCCAGATAGGAATGAGGATCTAGCTAGATCAGAAATGTATGGCTATACGCGGAGCACTCTAGCTCACCAAGGAAGGAATTTCCCTCGACCAAGTACCAAAGGAGACGAATTTCGACCTAAACTCATGAGATTGGGAAAACTCGCCAAAAGTAAGGATGCTTAAATGATAAAGGTTACTCCCAAATGATTAAGGGAGAACACGAAAAATCTCCCGTGAAATTATAGCAGGTCCGCATAACCTGACCTCCGTAAAGGGAGGCAACCCGTTGGAAATGATCGTCCAAGTAAAAAGGACCAAGGTTGGTTTAAAGGCCCACTCCAACTCAAAATCACAAGCTCAAGCTAGTAAAAGTTAGTAAGGATACAACATTCAACAGAATAATCAAAATGATTATGGAGCTCGGGATGAAGGTCTCATTCAGACCAAGTTAAAGCTCGACTGAGGAAAAATAAAACATTATCTACTTGAAGTATACTCGCGACAAGAAATAGGTAAAAACCAGAGATAAATAAAGGAAAATTATTTTCATTAATAAATAGAGGACTATAAGTATAAATGAAAGTAAAAAAATCTCCTTGGTTAAGGGGGTGAGCCCTTTCTAGGCTAACTTGAAGGTAAAAGGCCCCCACCGTCTTGGCGGGCTCGCAGGATCTCCACAACTTCCTTGAACTATTCTAAGGTCTCGAAGGCTCTGGTTTCTCTATTGTTGGGGCCTCAATCGCTTCCCCTTAAAGGGAGAAAGGAAGGAGACACCCATCCTGAAGCTCAGAACAATCCTGCCCTCGGTCTACTCCCAAACGGTCGATGAAGTAAAGTGATGAAAGATCGAAAGGAATACAACATGAAGGAAGGAGGTAGGTTGTAGCCGATAAAGGTGCTTTATTATGAAGCAAAGGATAAAGCTACCGACTGGATTACAGGCCCTTGTTAAGGGTAAGTCTCTACCAGAAGGGGCGGATAGCCAACACGGACAAAGGATTCACCAAAAGGATTACTAATTGTAGGAAAATTACCATGAATGAAACATCAACGACTTTGAGGCACGACATTTAAAAGACGACAGAGAGGGAAGCAATAGTCATGAGAAATGATGGGATAATGAAGGAGAACCCTAAAACGGAAGAAGCTCCCGGAGGGGGGAAGGACTACTGTTCTCCAAAAGGAATTGGGAGGAGAGACAAAGATGAATAGGGATTTCAACTCTGTCAAGAAGGCAATGACAAAGGAAATGGAAAGGGAAACTGACTAGTTATAAGCCTTGAAGGAGGAAACCACTCATTTAATGGGGGTATTTAAGTTGGCCATGATGGCAACAGTTGGAGCCATCTTACGGCTAGCAAATGGCTATTTCGCTGACCAATGAGAATATTGTTTCCCTTCCCTTTTTAAATGAAGTGGAAAGCGTTCAGCCTCTTTGATTGGTAGGCACACGGTCTAAGCCCCCTATTTCATTTAGAAGAATTCATTATTTTTATAAAGGGACATTTTCTTTTGTCATGAGACTTTGATTAGGCTTTCTAATATAGAAGGCTACTTCACAGTTCTATAATAGCCCTTCCACTTTAGCGTGGTTGTAGTTTGTATTGGTATTGAATGAGCATATTAAATCTAATAAATATTAAATACATCCAATAAATATTAGCCAACTCTAGATGCGGATGGATGATGTCGAGCTAGTTTCGAATGATATTAGGTCGAACTCTCTTTAACCACATCTCTGAGCTAATGATATAGATTACTAGAGGAACTTGTTGACTAATGGCGTGTTTACTTGATTTCCGTGAAAATAGATTTTGTCTGACTTTAAATTGTCATTTCAGTTCTTTACTACAATTTCAGAATCTGATTCTGAGAGGGTCCCACGGCTTTGACCAGAATTGATTCTGCTGGTTGCATAAAATGAGATTTCCAGCAAATATGTGGTAATGTAGTTCCACATTTTTTATTCATTTGGAATGAACTACGAGAAGTCCATTATAACCTCAAAATAATTAGTTAAAGAAAATAATACTTATTTTCATCGGAGGACATTTTAGTAATGTCTATATTCTAATTTTGATTCTTTGATTTACTAAACACAAGCGATCATTCTTATTCCTAATAATCTGATTCTTGATTTTGTTCCCTTGTACTTAATAAATGTATTGATCTAATTCCATATTTTGAATCATGATCATCTATTTTTCCTGATTTTTATTGAAACTAATTCTAAACTTAATCTGATTTCAAATACAAATAACGCGTCATAAAAGACGATAAATGACATGTAGTGACATCAAAGAGCTCGAGACTTTCAAATGCAAGCAAGAGTGTGCAAAAACCGATCAAACTGAATCAGACCGAACCAAAAATGATCAGTTTAGTCAGTTTTTTAGCTAACTATGGTCAGTTCGGTCTTAGATTTAAAAAAACTAAACTTTCAGTTCGGTCAAAAAAAAGTTCTATATTTTGGACCGGACCAACTGTTTATCCTCCCTCATAAGTATATATATATATATTCTCACATTTTTCTCCTTTCCTATCTCTCACATTTCTCTCATTTTACATTTCTCTCATCTCTATTTAACGTTTAGTTTACATGTTGTTTAAATCATGAGTTTTTATTATAATGTATGAAAACTTTAGAATTTTTTAAAATATGCATGATTAATTCATAGATAGACATCTTAAAAAATAAAATAAAAAATCCTTAGCGGACCGTAAAATCCGACCGACGGGTTCTTAAGCACAATGAGAGAAGTTAATCATTTATCTCAAACGGAATAGCCACAAGATTCTTTTCCTGTCTTCAATCAAATGAACTTGAAATGCTTGTCCTCTTCATACACAAAAGTCCAAGTATGGCCCGCCTCTTGCTGAGCTAAAAATTATCTCTTTGCATTTAATGTCTTTTCTTGGTAATCAGTAATCTTTTAGCAAACAAATATTAACTTTCCACTCAATTTTCACAAGAAAACAAAACCGTACACGCAACTATGACCCAATCCTCATGTGCACCACATTAATTTCTGCATCATTGATTAGATAAGAAACATGTGGTCTCTTGCAATGAAAATAATTCGGAAGTTTTTCAACTATACAGGATGAAATTAGCAGATGCGATTGTGTTCTGCAGACAAATCTCCAATGGCGTTTTCCAGATACGATGAATTCAGCGGGTATGATCCATACCCATATGATGATTTTCATGATTCATCTCAGAATCAACCATCAATGGCTTACTCTGGCGATGAAACCAGCATCTACAGGCTACTTGAGAATAATAATCCACCAGCTTGTTACTCAGCTACCGCATACTCTGCCTCTACCTACAGCCAACCCATGCTGATTGAATACGACCCGAATTTCTTCAATGCAACTTATAATCCAGGCCTCACTCAGTTTGTAATCTCTTACTCAGTTTCAGAGTTTAACGAACCTGAATTCGACGACTATGACCCGACCCCATATGATGGTGGTTACGATCTGGTTCATACATATGGAAAGCCTCTTCCACCTACAGATGAAATATGTTACCCTCGGTCTAACTCTGGTGAAAAAGTTGCTGATGGGTCAATTGTAATCGTTGAGCCGCAGGCAGCGGAAATCCCGGTCGAAAAGACGATTTTGATCCCAGATAGAGAAGAAGAGGATAAAGATCAAGAATTTCATGGGAGTAGAGGGGATGAAGATGAAAAATATGATGAACCAATTGGTCAAATTCCAAGTGGGTATGGATTGGAAGCTATGGATATATGTGAAAGCTTGTTTGGGTACTGGCCTTGTTTGGCGAAGATGAATCGAGGGAGGAATAGTGGAGAAGATGGGAATGGAGGAAGGAATGAGAATCAGTGGAAGAGTGCTGCAGATTATTTGTTTGGAAGTTCATATCCATATGAGGAAATAGGGAATGGATATGGATATGAATCAAGCAGTAATGGAGAAGATGTTTACTGCTATCAAAGCCAAAGGCATTATCAGGATCAACCCATTTATGGGGAGATTGAGTATGTTGAAAATTCTTGGTTGCATAAATTAAATACTAATTGAGATCTGTAATCTTCATTATTGGATTCTCTGAGAGTAATAAATTTTGTAAGAAGTTAAATCTCGATTCAAGGTTAGAATTTTGTCCAACAGTAAGCCTGGATATTCTGTAATGGCATAATGGGATTGGATTTTATCTAACTGAAAATGTCAAAATGATATTAATCCATGTCATCTTATTCCGTTCAAGTATCTCTGCATAATGATGTTAATGCTATTGTTATTGTTTTGTTTTTTAAGACGCTAAATATTTATTTTTACAAAGAGATCTAAATTCACCATCAAAGGTGTTAGAAATGTATATGCAAAAATAAACTACTCATAAATGTCTAACTAAAACTATTGAGAGAAAACTGATGTGTAGAACCGACTATATATTGAGAGAAAACTATTGAGGACAACAACTATATATTTTTTTGGATCATCGAAAAAATCATTTTAGATCTAAATCTAGCTTAACACTAACTTTTAAAAAGAAAGAAGTGAAACGAAAAAGAAAAAGAAAAAAGAAAGAAAGTGGAAAATCCCTCGCCGAAGAAGGAGATGAAAAGGACCTCCCTCTCCGGTGGGCAACGATGTGTAGAACCGAAGACATAAGCAGGAGAGGATTTACTGAGATAGAGAGCACGTGAGGAGGAATGATGGGTTGTGTGCCAACTGCCAAACAGATAGAGCATTAATTTCACACCATTGACTTTGTGTTCTTCACATGTGTCTCAAAATACTAAATTTCATTCCCATTTTGGAGGAAATTTAATGCCCAATTTTATTTTGCTGTCTGTGAAATAAAACAATTTCCCAGAAAGAAGTTTACTAAATGCGTACCAGTCTGAATTGATCCTTGACACTATTTTTATAAAAAATTTCAAGAAATTGATAGAACATTACTATCAAACATGTTTTTGAATATTAAACTAAGTTTGAAAAACAAGAGATTGATAGAGCATTATTGAATATTACTATCAAACATGTTTTTGAATATTAAACTATGTTTGAAAAACAGCACTGTTTCCTTCGTTTTATTCTCTCAACCATCATTTTAAAATCACCAGCTAAACCAACTACTATTATCCTAGGAATGTTATGTTTAAGTTTTCAAGAATAATGTATAAGCTATAAAATGACCATTTATGATATTCTTCCACTATTTAGTTAAAAAGAAATAATAATGAATGCTAAAATCCTGTGGTCAATTTCAATGTTGGAAGTTGTTAATGAAATATTGAAACCTTTGCCAGAAATGTATAATTGAGAAAACCTAACGTAAATAGAAGGAGAAACGCAATTTTTTAATCAATCATAAAAAATATTCATCAATCAAAGAATTCACAATAGATCAAAATATGTTTCAGTTATAATGAATTGAATGTGAAAATTTTAAAGTTTAAAGAAATGAGAATCACGATTTTGTATAATGAAGTTGTGATTGGTTGGTTAAAATTTTGCATAATTTATTAAAGATTTACCTAGGGATCTCGAGCCGATAGGTAGGGGTGTAATCAATTCGAATCAGTCAGTTATATGAGAGAAAATTGAACTGAACTGAAAGTTTTGATTCACTCATTTGATGAACCAAATCGAACCGAGCCGTGAATGACACATGAGCCAAGATGAACCTAACTGAAAGTTTCGGTTCAGTTCAGTTTCACGGTTCAGTAAGGTTGCAAAAAAAAATTCATTAAACTTAGTGTTTCATGAACAAGCAATATCCACAGAAAATAAGAATACTAAAAATAAGAATTCACAGAATCAATTAAACTAAAATCAGTAAACAAATTCTCGAAAACATAAAAACACATACCATTAGGGTTACAAGAATCAGTAAAACTTTAATTGTAAAATTCACTAAATCGTAAACAAATCAAAATTAACGAAAAATCCTAATTCAAAATATTAGAGTTACCGAATCAGTAAAAATAAAATTAATAAAATAAGAACCCTAACAATCTCTAAAACTAAAATCAGTGAAATTAAATTCCTAAAATTCTCCAAAACACAAACCTAAGACAACATTTATAACACTCAGATCTGCTTAGATATACTCAAATCTACTCAGACTGCTCGATTGTAGTAACTTGAACAAAGGGTGATGGAGAGAACGTCAGTCGTTATGAGAGAGAGAGTGTCGCTGAACTCCATTGCAAGAGAGAGAAGAACAGTGCGAGTAGAGAGAAGACAGAATGAGAGGGAAGACGTCACAAGCAAGAGAAGATGCCTGCAAGAGAGAGAAAGTAACTGCGAGAGAAGAAGAGAGAGAGAAGCAGAGGGTGGAGCGAAAAGAAAGGGGGGGAAGAGAGAGTACGAAGAGAAGAGAGAGGGAAAGAGATAGAGTTCGAAGAGAAGAGAGGGAGGGAGGCAGCGTGTGAGTTATGAAATGCTTTTAGAGTTTGTAAATAATTTAGTATTATATAAGATTTATTTTATTTTATTTATACTTTGATTCGATTCGGTTCAGTTTAAAATCACATGATTTTTTAAACTGACTGAAATTATAGTTCGACAAAAATATCAAACCAAATCAAATTGAATCGAGATATTTATATAATCGAACCGATCATTTTCAATTCGATTACGTAATATTTTTTTCAGCTCACCCATGGGCAACCGGTGGCTGCCTAGGGTCGGCAACCAAAAGGACATATTTTCCTTTATTTAAGAGGGCCTTGTTTGGGAACCAGTTTCTACAATATTTTTGACTTTTTAAAACAAAAATTCGTTTTGAAATAATTGAAAAAATTCAAAACAAAAGTGTACGGTTAAAATTATTTCTCTCTATTTTACATCTCTGACTCTTATGTACGATTAAACCCCNNNNGTTAACCCCCCCCCCCCCCCCTTTCACGAGGACCTAAAAACTGGTTCTTCTCCAAACCCAGTTTTCACTCCTTCATATAGCCCCTCCATTCATATCCCCAACCACGTTCGACATTCAATCATCCCAAAAAAATTTCATATTTTACTTCATTTACAATGACATCAAAAACCCATTTCTTTATTTCCATTATTTTTCTCTTCCTCCATGCCCATTGTTTTCTTTGTTTATTCCCCCTCTATAAAGAACCGAAACAGAAACAAATATAAGAGATGGGTAAGATCAAGAAATATGGAACAACTCAATTCAGATAATTTGAAAAAACTCAAGAAGAGGCGATGCTGACAAATGACGAAATTCATCATGAACCAGATCTTGCTCCAATGGCCGCCACCATTAATGGTGGAGGATCTTCTACCCAGAGGATTATTTTAACAAGAGCAAACTAGCTGGCGATTCCATTAATCTCCAATTGAATAGAGTTATTACATAGAATGTGTGAGAGGAGAGAGAAACTGAGAGAGTTCCTGGGCAGAAGAGAACGTGAAAATTAGATAGTTCCTGGGCAGAAGAGAACGTGAAAATTAGATAGTTCCTGGGCAGGAGAGAACGTGAAAATGAAGAACCCTGTTTTATTTTTATTTCCTTACGAGAACAGCGTCAGTGGGCAGAAGAGAACGTGAAAATGAGATAGTTCCTGGGCAAAAGAGAACGTGAAAATGAATAACCATGGTCCTATTTTCAAGAACTTAGATCCTTTCGTGAAATCATGGTCCTATCTTGATTTGCTATCAATTCATTGATATAATTTTTTCTATATATTTTTTTTTCTCTGCTTTGCATTTTTTTCTATTTCTCTATATTTTCTTTTCATTTTCCTTTTTCCGCTCGTAGCTTTTTCTTTCCTTTTCTCGCTTCTTTTTCCTTTACACATGGTCTTCCCGTTCTAAAACGTTGAAACCGCGACCTTCCTTAATCTTTTCTTTACTGGTTTTTTCTTTACTCAATTTTTCATTAATAAGCTTTTCTGTTCTCAACTTTTTTTTACTCAATTCAGCTTTTCTTTTCTCAATTTTGAAGCTCTATCCTCAATTGCTTTCTATTCTGAAGTTCTTTTCTCACCTTCTTTTCTTTCCTGAAGTTATTTCCTCAATTTCTTTTTTGAAGTTCTTTCCTCAACTCTTTTCTTTTCTAAAGCTCTTTCATCGACTTCTTTTCTTTTCTGAAGTTCTTTCCTCGATTTCTTTTCTTCGCTCAAGTTCTTTCCTCGACTTCTTTTCTTTTCTGAAGTTCTTTCCTCGACTTCTTTTCTATGTTCTGAAGATTTTCCAGTTCTTAAGACATTTCCTTTTCTGTTCTGAAGACATTTCTTTTTCGTGTTCTGAAGACATTTTCTTTTGTCATCTCCAGATTTTCCCATTCTGAAGATGTTTCATTTTTCAATTCTGAAGTCTGAGGATGTTTCCTTTTCCGTTCTTTTATGAACTGCCTATTTTCTTTTGAGAGGAGGACTTAGATTCAAATAAAATATCATGGCCCCATTTTTACTTCCTTCTGAGAACAACATCTATGGACATTCCAAAAGACTTAGGCTCCTTCTGTGGAAGCATGACCCCGTTTTGATTTCTTTCTGAGAACGGCCTATGTAGACGCTCTCATGGACTTAGGCTCCTTCTGTGGAACCATGACCCCATTTTGATTTTCTTCTATGAGTAGAACTTATGAACTGCCCCTCCCAATGACTTACACCCTTAGTTTCTTATGAGAGTAGGACCTATGAATTACCCATCCCAAGTACTTACGCCATTAGTTCCTTTTGAGAGTAAGACTTATGAATTACCCCTCCCAAGGACTTACCCCTTTAGTTTCTTCTGAGAATAGAACTTATGAATTGTCCCTCCCAAGAATTTACGCCATTAGTTCCTTCTAAGAGTAGGACTTATGAACTGCCCCTCCCAAAGACTTACGCCCTTAGTTCCTTTTAAGAATCTGACTTATGAATTGCCCATCTCAAGGACTTACGCCTTTAGTTCCTTTAGAGAACATGACTTACGAATTGCCTGCTCTCAAGGACTCACGCCCTAATTTCCTTTGTTGTTGAAGAAGAGAGAAAGTTGACACCAAGTATTTGTCTTGTAAGCAGTTTGCACGTTATCATGCCATACTTAGAAAGAACTTTTTAATTTCCAAAAATTGACCGTTTTGCATGTTTTGCTTTCTCGAACAGCCTTCACAAAATTTGTCATAACTTTTGCTTGAGAGCTTCAAATCGAGTTCTGAATAACACCAATGAGAGCTGCCATAACTTTTGGTCGGGAGCTTCAAATTGACTTCCGTAAAAAATTTCACAAAGTAGATTTTTTATCTTTCCATTGATATAATATCTGTGATGTTATTGGCCCCCAGTAAATGCAGTTTAATTTCTGTATTTAATGTTATGCATAATCTTTTTTCCTGAGCAGCCTCCACGAGAATTGTCATAAAATTTTCTCAAGAACTCTAAATCAAGTTCTGCAAAATTCTCCAAATAGTAGACATCTACATCTTTCTCCTGATATGCTATGTAAGTTTACTTAAAAGGTTAAATTTGAAAGATGTAATTAAGTTTACTTTCCTGTACGAAAGCTACCGTACTTTTGATCTAGAGTTCAACTTGAATTTCGTAAAATTTTCAATGAAGCAGACTCCTCATATTATGTGACTCGCTCTCTAATTTCTCTTCCAAATTTTTTTTGTTTCAGTTTCCATTTCTGCTCCCGTCGTTGCTTCTGTTGTCAAGACATTTTCATTCTCGTTATTTGTACATCTTTTATTTTCCTCATAAAGTTCATTTGAAGGCTTATCAAGTTGTAGGCCTTTCGTTCTAAAAATTTAAATGACTGTCTTTTTAACTATTCTGAAGTGCGGCTTTCTTGTCTACAGCGGCAGCTATCCCGTTCTGAAGTGTCAGCCTTCTTGTCTAAACTGAACGTGATCTTCTTTGCTCTTCTTTTCCTTTCTGTCGAATTTTCATTCTGAAAGTCTCTTCCTTTCTTTTTCTTTTCTGAAGAGTCGAAGCTTCTCTGATCTAAACTTCAACGTTTCCGTTCTGCAGCTCTGACTTTGACTTTTCTGAAGTTCTGACTTTAACTTTTCTATTCTGTAGCCTTTTTTATTTTATGAGCTTTCGGATCTGAGCATTTTGAGCTTTCTAAGCTCTTCTGATATGCGCTTTCTAAGCTCTTCTGATCTGAGCTTTCTGAGCCCTTCTTTCTAAACTCTTCTGATCTTTTATGATCTGAGCTTTCTGAGTTTCTTCAGAGCCTTTTCTGATCTAAGCTTTCTAAGCTCTTCTGAGCTTTTCTTATCCGCTCTGATTTTTTTAACTCATCCTTTCTTGAATGGATTTCTTTTTTTGATCTCCTTCCTCATTTTTCGATTGCACTTAGCCTAGGAGTCGTAGGTGAACCTTCATTCATCTGATAGTCCGTCGGTAGCAGTTCTTGCGTTTCATCGGCCCCTCGTGGTGGTTGTTGAATTTGCATAATTCAATTCCACGAATTGTCTTAGTAATAATTTTTTTTTTGTTTTTTTAAAATAATTGTACAAAATAGATAAATCGAATACGAATATGAATGAGTGAATTTACTGTTCTTCGCTCTGTTTTCGGTTCTATAGTCATTTATGTTACTACTTCTGCATTCGTTTCTTCTTATACTTTTGATGTTGGAAGCTCATTTCATTTGGTGCATTCTTCGCTCTGATTTGGCACACTAATTCCCATCCTCACTAGGAGTCTAATCAGACGCCCTAATTCTCATTCTCGCTAAGAGTCTGATCTGGCACCCTAACTCCCATTCTCGCTAAGAGTCTGGTTTGGAGCCCTAATTTCTATTAGGGCACTGCCATTATCGCTGAGAGTCTTATCTGGCACCCTAATTCTCATTCTCGCTAAGAATCTGATCTGGCACTCGGTTTCTGTTCTCACTAGGGGGTCTAATTTGGCGCTTCAATTTCTGTTCTCGATGGGGGCCTGCTTCGACACTTCGATTTCTGTTCTGACGTATTGACTCTCCTTAATCATTTCTTGTGTCGCTTCCCATCCGTTCTTCACCCTATTTCGGTTCAGTAGTCATTTTTGTTACTACTTCCGCATCCGTTTCTTCTTCTGCTTCCGTTGTTGGACGCGCGTTTCATTTGGTTTTGAGCATTTGAGGGAGTGATTTCTTGAGGTTTTTTCTCAACTCTCAACGAGAGCACCAAATGTAAAGGAAAAAATTCATGATCTTTGAGAATTGATCGTGAATTTTTTACATCATAATATGAAAATATAGAGAATAATTAAAAGAGAGAATATCAACACCATGATTTACATAGAAAACCCTTAAAGGGAAGAAAAACCATGGGGAGATTTTGATGGTATTTCATTATGGAGAAATGATTTAAAAGGCTGATGTAAGCTGCATAATCAACTTGTTTTTTATGGGTGTTGAGAGTTGTCGTGTTGTGTTTGGAGTTACATCTTGCCTTTATTTATAAACTTTCAATTGGTTACATAGAATCTTATACAGTTTATCTAATTTTATCTAAAAATAGGATCAACAGAATACTCTCTGAGATCTAGCTTATCAACATTAACAGCTTAGTAAATCTTAACCATCTGATCAATCCAATGGTCTTGATTAGCTTTTTTTGGATTGCCATGTCGGCAATCCATATACTTTTTTCTGATTTGTCTATTCTTTATAACCGCATATTTGATCTTACAGTTCTCGCTCTATCTTCTCTTCGATGGTGTCTTTGGTCTAGATCTTACCACGTGTCATATCAAATTTTACTTGTACATCTTGCTTATCAGTATTAACAATTTTTTGAATTTGAATCATTTGGTAGTGTGGCGAATCAGATGGTTATAGTGATTGCTACTAGCTTTACCATGGTGATGATTCTCTCGATTGGCTTCTCTAGCTTTTGTGACTTCCTATGTGATATTTATACTTCAGCTACTTTGTTTGGTACCTCCAGATCAGCTTTTTCAGAACTACCAACATGGCAAATTCAATTATTATCATAATACTTCCCTGGCACTTGCTTTAATTATTTTCCTTCTCCGCTGATGTGGCTGAACACGAAAAATTATTCATGTTCAATATTATCATACATCTGTAATATATAGGTCACTATTTTAATTATGACTCTCAGTAATCACATGTTTTCAAAAATGTTAATGATTTAAAAGTAATGAAATCGTGAATAATAGGTTATGGATTATTGTTCGATGCAATATACGACATTTTATTTGTAATGCTGGTAGAGCCTTGGAACACACATAATGAATGCTTAGAAAAACCTCGATCCTTCCAAATACATGTGATATATACTCCATGCATATGATTTATGGTATATATTTATATAATTGTAGTATTTCAAATAATTCAAGTATAAAAAGATCTATATATATATATCATATCAAATTTTATTACAAAAAATTATATTTGTTCTAAAAAAACAGTACCAATCATCAGCATCATTCAATCTATCATTTCTAACTTAAAAATAATATCACATTATAATATTTCTGTGTACCACCAAAAGTTGATATCCATCAAAATCATTGTAATAAATAATATACATTATAACTGTCCTAGATATATTTCCAAAAGCACATAATTAATTCAACATTTTAATTACAAAAGGTGTTGAATCAGGTTTTAAAAATTTGAGTAAAAATCAATGAACCACGAACAGTTTGTAGACAAAAAATCAAAAAAAATCTCACATCAAGTAATTTAATCATATTAAATATTAAAACCATACAAACAATTATGCATATTACGTTAAACGTATTCAATAAAGGTAGAATTTTTTTAATGCATTTCTTGTATCAGAGAAATTCTGATTTGGTTGAATCTTATTAATCGTCTTGCGTTCTTCGTTGAACTCGAATCAGTCTTCATACCAACAACCACTCGTAGGATTCAGAAGTATATCTCAATCAAACGTTAATCAAGAATTGAGTGTGGGCTCTCAAAAAAACTGGAGAAGAAAAATAAAAAATTTCCTTATCCTCTATGGATTTCGACAGCAAACAGAGGGATGGAAAGAAACTATTTTCTGCTCTGTGTAATCACACACTGTGTGAATGTTAGTGATGTAACCCCATTGCCATCCATTATATATTAATTACGGAATTTGTACATATACCACTATATGTTAAATTACCCAAAATCCAACCCCTAATGTTTGCTATTGTCAAAAAATTATAAATCTCTCTTGAGTCAATGTTGTGTCTAAATTTATCAATCTAAATTGATAAATTAAATTGATCTTCATCAATTAATTAATTAACATCTTTTATTTACTAATTATCTAATAATTAGAAAATAAGCAATTAATTAATTTGAACATTAATTACTTACTCTTCACTAATTAAGTGACAACACCCATCACATATGAGTTAGGAAAATATACATTGGTCCAAAATACGTTTTTGGTCCAACTGATGTTATTTTTCATTCATGTCCTTATGAGTTACTCTTGAGATTGAATGAACCCACATGAATAAAGCTATAAGACTCAAATACAAGATAAATTTATCTCCATAAATTTCTGACCTATTTAATCCTGACATCGTACGGCACCACTATATGTCTTATATTGAATCAACTCTCGATTCATGCACGCTATATTTTCTGTTGGTGTAAAAAATACTTTTATTTCACGTTCCACAGAATATTTCAACACATTAACCTTCGTGAATATCAGTAACAAGAGCGGTATGTAAAATAATCATTTTACCCCTCTAGTTATTATTTCTTTATCTCCTTTATTGACTGTGAATAAGAAAGACATAACAATGAATTGTCTCGTACAGTTCACCGTATCTTATTCAATTATTCATTTCATCGAGTACTTGGCTAAGTTAATTTATTCATACACCCATTAATAAAGCATAAGGTGATACTATTGCATTTGTAATCTCGCTATGAATTTCCATATCTGTGAATCACACAGCTCTAACATAGTTGAATCACGATCCCAACAGCCGAGGTATTGTCCAACAATTCAAACTCACTCCTTTGGCTTATCAAAGATTGTAACTAACTAAGTCAAGTTTCGTATTCACCTCAAGATTAAGGTAATTATGAAAATACCCTTATAGGTGTAATAATTAGATTCAGAACTAGATAAATGGCTTTGCTCTAAACTAATTAGTTACTGGTTTATTCAACATGTTCTACAATATGTCTAGGCTAACAGTTAGAGTTTCCACTCTCATGCCCCAAGACCAGCATCATTTAGTTTAACCTAATAGTCGTAATCAGACTCGATTGCCCAGTCGATACTAAGACTACGAATAATATTTTGAACTATTTTAGAAGAATTTATCTGGAAGGCCCATCAGTCTTTACTCTTCTTATATTGATAATAGTTCTAGGACTTGACTAAATTATAAACACACTTTAGTTATTAAAAAACTTTCATTCATTCATAAAATTCAGTAATATAAAATGTCTGAGAAATAACTAATTACTCATAAATAGTCATTACACCCTACTTTATTGACATAATTCCAACAAAAGGTTGTGGTAAAAGCTGGAAGGTTGGTATGTCAACTTCATGGTAAATTCATATCATTCTATTGATTAGTTCTCCTTACATGGCCATCATCATCTTGCATAAGAAGTTGGCATCATATAAGTTATATTATAGAACAACCATTAGAAAGTACATAAAATTTAGAGACATACATAAATTGATGGCAATTCTTTGTGAAAATTAGCAATATCAATTCAACAAACTATAATACCAATAGTGTAAATCAATATACCAACAATCTAGTACAGTGTGTTTCAGCATTATATATTCAACACTCACAATTTACAATGTATTTAATACTCAACAAGCATATAAACTAAACAATAATGAAACTAATCAGTTTTAGGAATGTTTAATAGAGACGTACAAAAAACTACTATTTATATATGAACACATATATAACCAACCAAAAATTGTAGCAGAGACTCGGCGATTTGAAAACTATTCAACGATCGTTATGAAACTTCTACACAATATCTATGGACTATCAAAACTAGGGTAATTGAATCCACAATCAGTACATAGAAATTTTAAAATCTAAGACAAAAAACTATGATAAATTGAAGCTAAAGAATTGTTATAATCATTGACTAAGATAAAAGGAATTTAGAAATCTAGGAAAATTGAATACAATAAACTATGTTGAATTCAAGCTATAGTAAGTAAACATTATGCAAACTCTAAGACAGAACCCTATGTTAAACCACATACAGAGGAAGCTTAAAACCTAAGGCAAAAAAACTAGTGTAAATCACAAAAAAATTAGGGTATATTGAAGCCATGTGTATGTTATATCGCAGAAATATAATAATGAAAAATTAAATATTTGGAGTGATATATGATGAATAATAATGATTAAGAAAATGTCTGATTTTGTTTTAGATTTTCCAGTTCGAAATCATGTTTGAATCCTAAGATTAAAAGTGAGTGATGAAAGTTTTGATAACATGAAGAAGGAATGAGGAATCCGATAGAAAGAAGCAAGCAAGAGAGAAATAAAAACTAAAGAAAATCAACTTCTCATTAACCTAAAAACAGAAGACAACCCAAAAGATAAATATATGAGACAACTAAGCGTTGGCAAGGATATCCAAAAAGACTGAGATACCATAACCACTAAACTAACTTTAACAACTTAACTGCTAACACACACGTAACCTGCAAGAATGAGAATTAACCCTTTACAGCCCCCCTCAAACTATCGCTAAGTGATAGCTAAGCAAAAGTTTGGTGCGAAGTGAGTTAAAAACAGCAAAAGTCAAAGGTTCAGTAAATATATTAGCCAATTGATCTTGTGAGCAGACATAGTTCACAATCAGATCCTTATTTACTACCTTTTCCCATATGAAATGGTAGTCGATTTCTATGTGTTTGGTGCGACCATGAAACATGAGATTTGAGGCTAAGGAGATAGCTGAAATGCTATCACACCATAATTATGGTGGAAGCTTTAAAGGGATGTGAAGATCCTTGAGTAACTGCCTTATCCAAGAGAGTTGAGCTATTGTAGTGGCTAAGCTATGATATTCTGCCTCTGTTGAAGATCTGGAGACAATGTTTTGGTACTTTGCAGACCATGAAATGAGATTATTTCTAAGAAAGATGATGAATCCAGAAGTAAATCTTCGATTTTGAGAGTCACAAGCCTAATCCGCGTCACTATATCCATTTAGGCATATGTTACCCTTTTGAAACATGATTCCCATATCTGATGTTCCCTTTAAGTATCTTAGAATGCGCTTGACATCAGCTAGATGAGTAGAGGTTGGTTTATGCATGAATTGACAGACCTTCTTCATAGCAAACTAAATATATGGGCGTGTGAAAGTCAAGTACTACAGATTGCCAATGGTTTTGTACTGTGTTGGATCTGGAAAAAGAGGAGCTTGGCTGTCATGAAGTTTTACTTTAAGTGAAAGAGGTGTTTTGCAAGGCTTGGCATGAGCAAGGCTAGATTTCTCCAAGTTATCCATTCTATATTTCTATTGAGAAATAAACAGTTCATTACTGGTTTTTTGAATTTGTAACCCAAGAAAGAACTTTAGAACTCCTAAGTCAGTTATTTCAAAATCATTATTGAGTTTAATAATTATTTTTTTATAAGACTAGAGCTAGGACTAGTAATGCCTATATCATCAACATATAATAGCAAATAAATAATATATGAACCAGATTAGTAAACAAATAGATAAGTATCTACCATAGAAGTTATAAAACCCAGATTATGCAAGCAAGAAGTAAACCTCTCAAACCAAGCTCTTGGGGCTTGTTTGAGACCATATAATGTAGCCTACAAACATAGTTATGATAAGTAGAATCAATAAACCTTTGAGATTGACTCATGTAAACCTCTTCTTGAGGATTGCCATGTAGAAATGTATTTTTTAACATCTAGTTGATGCAATGGCCAAGATAATTGGGCAGTAAGAGAGAAAATTAACCTGATAGTAGTGGATTTAACAATAGGACTAAAGGTTTTAGTATAGTCAATACCTGGTTGTTGATGGAACCCTTTAGCAACTAACCTGGCCTTATACCTATTAACACTTCCATTTGGATTATGCTTGAGTCTGTAAACCCATTTGCAGCCAACTAAGTTTGAGTTAAGTGGTAGAGGAGTCAAGGTCCAAGTACCTTATCTTTGATGTGCATTGAACTTTTCTGCCATAGCAAATTTCCAATGAGTAGATTTGTTTGCAGCACTGAAAGAGGTTGGTTCTGTTTTTGTAGCAACTGATGCAATAGCTTGAGAGCTAGTATGATAAACCTTATTTTTACTAATGCCAGACTTAGATCTGGTGTGCATAGTATGTGTATTTTCAGTTTGAATGTTTAGTGGAAGAGTGGAATAAGGCTGAATAGGATTACTAATAACAGGTAAATTAATAGAGAGAAAATATATAGGTATCATATTATTACGATAAGAAATAGATGAAGTAGCATTAATGTGAGAAGCATTACTAATCTAGAATTAATATTTGAAAGAGAATGAGTATTTGTAGCAGATGCAATTATACCAGAAGCAGTAGTATTATTGTTATTTAAACCTGAAACAGAACATGTAGGTAATCTAGAAACAGTATTAGAGCTAGGTAAACTAGAAGCACTATAGTTTTGAGATAGTAAGAAAGGTAAATAATCATTAGAAATAGAAGAAGAAAGAGAAACATTATAAGTCATAGTGGGTTGAACAAAAGGAAAAGTTTCTTCATAAAAAATAACATGTCTAGTAAGGTGACTTTTACTAGTTATAGGATTAAAACACATATAACCTTTTGATTACAGAGAGTAGCCCAAGAAAACATGTTGAAAAGACTTAGGTTGAAGTTTATGTGAGTTATAAGGTTTTAGGAGAGGATAGCAAGCACATCCAAACACTTTCAAGAAAGAGTAATCAGGAAGCTTACCAAATAACTTCTCATAGGGACACATATTATCCAAGATTGGAGAAGGCGGTCTATTAATTAAAAAAATAGCTGTAGAAAAGGAAAAATACAGAAAATGAAGAGGAATATAAGCATTGATCATTAAGCTAAGAGCATAATCAATAATATGTTTATGTTTGCGCTCAGCAATCCCATTCTGTTCAGAGGTGTGAGGACAACTTAATTGGTGTTGAATGCCTTTAAAACCAAGAAATTGTCAAGAATCTTGCTATTAAACTCACCTCCATCATCAGTTCTAAGTATTTTCAGTTTAGAAGAAAGTAAATTCTTAACAAAAGACAAAAAAAAGTCTAAAAAACAGTAGTAACCTCATATTTTAAGCATAAAGGAAAGATCCAAATGTATTATCAATGAAAGAAACATAGTACTTATAACCTTCTATAGAAACAATGGGTGCAGGACCCCAAACATCACTATGCACCAAATCAAGAGGGTTATGAGTAACAGTATAAGGCAAAGGAAATGGGAGCTTAGTCATCTTGCCTTTAATGCAACTAGAACACATACATGGTTTTGAATTGTCTCGTACAATTCACCGTGTCTTATTCAATTATTCATTTCATCGAATACTTGGTCAAGTTAATATATTCACACACTCATCAATAAAGCATAAGGTGATATTATTGAATTTGCAATCTCGTTACGAATTTTCATATCTGTGAATCACGCAACTCCAACATAGTTGAATCACGATCCTAACAGCCGAGGTATTGTCCGGCCACATTCCATCCAATGATCCATTTTCATTTGGACTAAAAATTTGCATTGTAAAGCGTGAGTGCGCCAATCCTTTGTTTTTTAATTGACTAAATTACCTGTCCAACGAATTGGGGTAAAATAGTAAATGTTTACGCCTTTTGTTCTTTACACACAGTAGGCCGGCCATTTTTGCTAATTTCTTCGTAACGGGTCATTTAGCTACATAGATGATCAAAATAGTAATTTATGTAGTTCTCCTAATTTCTTTTTAAAATCTCGACAAACTCATATTTTCTATCTTCAAACCTATTAACAAAAAAGCAAAAATAAAGTCTAAACTAATTTATAATTAAAAAGTAAATAAATATCATTATTTCATAAACTAACTCTAACCACTAACAACTTAATAAAACTATTAACATTAATAGGAAAACAAAAATACAGGTTATTTGTAAATATAAGAAAATGGTAAGACAGTTAATAAATTAAATGTCATTTATTAACCTTTCATATTTTAGGCTGTTTAGTAACTTACATGGCTTATTTAGTAGGATTTTGTAATTAATTTTGTTGGCAAATTTTAAAATTTAGAATCGATACTATTTAGATAAATTTTCAATTTTCAATTTATTTTTATCCACATCTTTTCAAAATCATCAACTATAATATTTTTCTAAAAAAATAATAATTAATCTAGTACATTAATTTAAATTTAATAATTTTCTATTTAATTCGTNTGTGCATAATTCATTGGTGGATTCTGACATATGATTTTCTAATTCAAAACTATTATATTGGTTGATAACCTTAACGGATTCAATATATTTATTTTTTAATTCTTGAAGTATTTTATCAATCTTTTTATTGAGGGGAATAATATTCTGAGTGATCTTTTCTGAAAATTTTACTAAAGGTTTTTCTTTCAGAGATTCATTGGGTTTAGATTCATGAAGATCATCAACCTTATTTTTTATTTCATCTAATTATTTTCTTATTGTTATGAAACTTTGATTGATATAATTAAGTTGTTCAACAACTTTTTTATTGGATTCTTGTTCTTTTGAAATCTTAAAAGGAGAAACAGTGATTAAAGAATTTTTATGATTTATTAAAAAAAATTCAGGTGGAGGATGATTAACAGACACCACACTAGAATCTTCCTTGAACCATTTGGTCTTGAAAATTACTTTGATATTCTTCTCATAAATGTCCTCGATATAATCAAGAAAAAACATGGAAACTCTAAATTCTTGTATGAATGTCTTCCATTCAACAAGGATAATTTTTTTTATCCATATTATATGTCTCTTTAACCTATTGCGTCTATTAAGATTGGTTGGGCCATTCATGTATTGGGTTGAACCCTCCTAATCAAACTTGTATTCTTGGCTCAAGGTGCCTAAATTCAAAACTAAGAGTTATGAATTTACAGGAGGTAATGCTTCTTGAAAATCGGAGTCAGTTGGTGCTTCAATTTTGTCAAATTGTTCAATTTTGTAAAATTGTTCAGTCTTATTATCAAAGATTGGCTGACTGACTATGCCTTTAAGTATTAATTTTTTTATTTTTAAATATTTAAATTCTTGTTCTAATTGTTGAATCCTAAGATCTTGATCATAATTAACAGATGATCTAGAAAAGTAATTCCTAGGAGTGCTAGTTTGGCTAAACACCCTAATTTATGGATTAGAACTGGAAGATTAGAAACTAATTTTAACAGTATCATCCATGCACTGCTAGATATAATCAACATCTTCAATTGTGCGTTGAATTGGAGTGGGTTGGATTTCATTGGTTAAAAGCCAATTTGTACTCAAGGTAATATTAGACCACCTAATGGTTTTAGGAACTCTAATATTAGCATTACTTTGGCTAGATTGAATCAAAAGTGTTTAATTTTTGGGACTCATATTGATGGCTTGAAAATTCATACTGGTTTTAGTGACTTTATAATGTATTCTAAAAATCAAAGTTATAAGTTGGGCACCTTCTAAGATTTGATAACCACTAGTTTTGATATGGGAGTCTGTTAAACTAACAGATAAATCTAAAAAACAATCGAAACTGATTGGATCATTACAGAGTGAGGATCCAATTAATCCTAAAATATTATTATTAAAATTTATAAATCTTGTATCTTGCAAGGCTAACAAGACAGAGATTTTAGGCCTCTACTTGTGAGTGGTTAAACTCCAACCTGGACTAAACTAAAGTGAAAGATATTATATCATTCTTCAATGTGATATATAATTGCTTTGGGGAAAACTAATTGACGAGTGTCATGCTCTTGCCCAAGAGCATATATTTTTTCAATTTTTTTTACATGATGCTGAGACTTGAAGGAAGTAACAGACCATGTTAATTTATAAATTTCTTTACTAGAGATTTTGGGTATATCAAATACCCTTTGATCTACTTGATCATGTACTATGTATTCAAAATGTTTTTCATTAATTATGTTTGGTATTGTATTTACTGTAGACCTTTTTCTACTAGAAGAGTTACTTCCAAATAATCTACTCATTGATCAAAATAACTAAATTATTCTTATGATTAAAATGTTTATCATGTATTTTAATTCTCAAACCTGCTACGACATCTACAACCTTCAATGAAGTCAACTCTTCTCCCCTTTTCCTCTACAACTACCCTACCCTCAAAATTTACGTATCTAAGAAGTCTTATTGGGGTGCCTGAAGTAAACCAAATAGAAACTGATACGTCAGATTCACATATTAGAAAATCAAAGATCACAAAGAAATATAGAATTATAAAAATCAGCCATTTGGACGGAGTGTCAGACTAAATAAAAATAATTATTCAAGGAAGCAATTAAGCAACAATAACAACAATAACCAGCCATTTGGGCGGTGAAAAATAATAATTATGCAGATATTAAACTAAACAGTAAAATACCATACCAATTAAAATTGTAAGTTAACAAATAAATTGTAAGTTGGAGCAATCAAAGCTAGAGTTTATATTCGTATTGTAAGTTAACAAATAAGCTTACAATTATTCAAAAAAACAATTAAGTAACAATAGCAATAAGAACCAACCGCTTGTGTGGTGACGAATAATAATTATGCAGATTAATTAAGAATGTTAAAATACCTTACCAGGTTTGGCTTTGATACCAAAAGAGATGGAATTACGTATAATTTAAAAGTCAATTAGAGACAGGTTATAAAAACAAGTAAAATTACTATCAGCTTTGACATAAATTATACGCAACTCCGCCTCTTTTAGCATCAGAGCCAAACTAGGTATGGTATTTACTATTTCTTAATTATTGTTCTCCACCGCCCAAGTAACTGGTTATTATTTATATTGTTACTTAATTGCTTCTTTGAATTATTTTTATTTAATCTGACTCTTCGCCCAAGTGGTTGGTTAGTTTTATGCTTGATTATTTCTCTGTAATATTTTATTTTCTAATCTATGAATCTGACGTATCAGTTTCTATTTGGTTTGCTTCAGGCACCCCAATAAGACCTCTTAGATATGTAAATCCCGAGGGTAGGGTAGTTGTAGAGGTAAATGAGAGAAGAGTCGACTTCATAGGAGGCTATAGAAGTAATAGTAGGTTTGAATATCAAAATATATGATAAAATTTTTAATCATAAAAATAATTTAGTTATTTTGAGCAATGAGTAGATTATTTAGCACTAATTCTTCTAATAGGACTAAGTATACAATAAATACAATACCAGACATTATTAATGAAGAATATTTTGACTACCTAGCAGATGATCAAGTAGATCACTGGATATGAAATATACCCAAAATCTATATTGATGAAATTTATAAATCAACATGGTTTGTTGCTTCCTTCAAGCCTCAGCATCATGTAAAAATAATTGAAAAAATATATGCTCTTAGAAAAGAACATGAAACTTGTCAATTCTTTCTCCTAATGCAATTAAATATCACATTGAAGAATGATATAATTTTCTTCACTTTGGTTTAGTCCAGATTTGAATTAAACCACTCACAAGCAGAGGCCTAAATACCTCTGTCTTATTAGCCTTGTGAGATGCAAGATTTATAAATTTTAATTATAGTATTTTAGGATTAATTGAATCCTCACTTTGTAAGATCCAATCTATTTTGATTTTTTTCTAGATTTTTCTGTTAGTATAACATACCTCCATATTCTTAAATCTTTAACTTTAGAATACATTACAAAAGTACCAAAGCTAATATGAATTTCCAAGTCATCAATCGGAGTCCAAAAAATCAAACCATGTTGATTCAATCTAGCCAAAGTAATGCTAATATTAGAGTCCCTAAAACTATTAGGTCGTCTGATATTACTTTACCTACAAATTGGCATTTAACCAATGAAAGCCAACCCACTCCAATTGAAGATGTTGATTATATTCAGCAGTACATGGATGGTAATGTTAAAATTAATTTCCAATCTTTCAATTCTAATCGTCAAATTAGGGAGTTTAGCCAAACTAGCACTCCAAGGAATTCATTTTTCGGATCATCTTTTAATTATGATCAAGATCTTAAGATTTAAAAATTAGAACAAGAATTAAAAATAATGAAAGACATAGCCATAAATTCTTAAGTCAGTCAGCTAATCTTTGATAATAAGACTGAACAATCTCACAAGATTGAACAATCTGACGAAATTGAAGAACCAACTAATTCTGATTTTCAAGGAGCCTTGCCTCTTGTAAATCTCAAACTCGTAGTTTTGAATTTAGTTACCATGAGCCAATAATACAAGCCTGATTGAGAGGGTTTAACCCAACACATGAATGACTCAGCCAAACTCAATAGACGTAAAGGTTCAGAGAGACATATAATATGGATTAAAGAAAATTTATATTTACTGAATGGAAGGCATTCATGCAAGAATTTAGAGTTGACATGTTTTTCCTTGATATATCGAGGACATTTACGAGAAGAATATCAAAGTAATTTCTGAGACTAAATGAGTCAAGGAAGACTTCAGTGTGGTGTCTGCTAGTCATCTCCCATTTGAGAAAATTAAAATAAATCACAAAAATTCTTTAATCACTATTTCTCCTTTTAAGATTTCAAAGGAAGAAGAACCCAATAAAAAAGTTGTTGAACAACTTAATTACACCGATCAAAGTTTAATAAAAATAGGAAAACAATTGGATAAAATAAAAATAAGGTTGATGATCTTCATGAACCTAAATCTAATGAATTTCTTAAAGAAACACCTTTAATAAATCTTTTAGAAAAGACGACCATGAATATTGTTCCCTTCAATAAAAGATTGATCAAATGCTTCAAGAAATAAAGAATAAATATGTTGAATTATCTTCTTCTGTTAAGGTTATTAACACAGACAATAATTTTGAATCAGAAAATCATAGGTCAGAATCCACCTATAAATCATCAACAATTCATGAATCTTCAAACATCCAAAATAACGAAGAAACGTTTAAAAAGTTAAAAATTAATATATTAGAAAGGAAGTGACATAAAATGTATATTCCTCCAGATATCCGAGTTATTGAATATTCTTTAGTTAACCAATTTTTTGTTTTTATAGAAAAATTGTATGAATGGAATATTGATGGGCTTTCAGAATAGGAAGTCCTCAACAAATTACAGCACATGACTATGGTAGCCAACAATTACATTACCACGCATAATTTACCTCACAATGAGGTAGTCAAACTTTTGATTCACAGGAATGCTTCATCCCTAGTAGAAAAAATATTTCACAGAAGAATCTAAAAATACCATCATTTCAATAGTAAAGATTAATGTTGAAGAAACCCCAATTATTTGGGAGGATCAGAAAATAATCCATGATGCCATTAATACTCTCTTCTACACAATAATTGAACATTTCATTGAAATGCCAAATAATGTTACTTCACGTATCCCTGACCAATTAACCAATCTTAGGTGTCTTACCCTAAGTGATTTTGACTGGTAAAAAAAATATTTTTGTCCAGAGTAATATCTAGGGATGATAGTAATCAGAGTTTTTGGAAAGCAAAATTCATCAATGGCTTATCAAATTTATTTGCCCACAAAATTAGAACAGTCATTAGTGATGACCTAGGAAAAATAGACTATTATAGTCTCACCTACGGTATAATTATCACCACAATACAAAAAAAGTCTAAGAATGTGCATAGACATGAAAATCAATAAACAAATTAAAAAGGAAAAGAAAACTACCAAATATGAATTAGGCAATTTCTGTGAGCAATATGGTTTACTCGCTATTGCTCCTTCCCAAAAGAATAGGAAAAATGCTCATCTGAATCCTACAAGAATTTACAAACCTTAAAGGGGAAAATTCCACAAAAATAAAATATTCTCATCATAATCTCTAAGAATAAAAATTATTTAAGAAGAAAATTCAATAAAAAATCTGAAGAAGATAAACAAGAATTATTTAGAATTATAGTATCAATTGATTACTATGAAAGTAGCAATGAATATTTAGGAGAATTTGAATCTCCTGAATCTGATGAATCAAACTCTTAAGTTCTGATAGTCATTCTCTTAACATCTCTATGGGGTGCAGAGATAGCTGTTGTCATAAAAATATTAATGTTTTAAATAAAAATGAAGAACAATAAAATATTTTGTTAGATTTAATTAGCAAAATAAAAATTCTGAATTAGAGCAAGAACACCTTGAAAGACTTAGGAAGATAATTCAAAATAAAGAAAATTCGAAGTGTAATAACAAAACTGCAAGTCTTTCACAAACATTTGAAATATTCAACAAAATTAACGGAACGGAAAAAGAAGTTACTATTCAGGAACTTCAAAAAAAAATAAAAAATATTAAAATTGAAAGAAAAGAATTAAAAATTTTAAACATATAAATAATAAAAGAATTAAATCTTTTAAAAATAGAGAATTCAATTAAAAATCATGAATCTAGTGAACTAGGAGAACTTAGTAAAACCCTTATTTACAATAATGAGGTTGAAGAGCCTATTGTCAACAATCAAGATGATGATAATTTCATCCAAATCTTTAATCAGATCAAAATTAAGAAATGACACGTAATGGTCATAATAATAATTTAAGATTTTGATTTCACTACAATGGCTCTTGTTGACTTAGGAGATTATTTGAATTATATGCAGGAATGACTCGTTCCTACCAAGTACTTCAAGAAGACAAAAGAATCTTTGTCATCTGTCAATGGTACTAGAATGCATAGTGATTATGAAATTCTCAAAGTTCATATTTGCCAAAACAATATATATTTTAAAACATCATTTTTCTCAGTAAAAAATATGACAGACAAAATTATTTTAAGTTTATCATTCATTTATCTGTTATATCCTTTTATAACATAGCATAATAAGATAATTACGTATCACATGGATAAACCTGTCAAATTCAAATTTCTTTCTTTTTCTAACAATGAGAAATTGAAAACTTTAAAACAAAATTCTATTTTTAAAATTGTAAATTTAACTTCTTGTGAAGAAAAATAATTATGTTTTCCGGAAGACGAAATGAAGTTCAAAAGAATTGAAGATCAGTTTCAAAATCTTGCTCTTAAAAAAATTAAAATCTTTGAAAAAAAATTTGTCAAAAATTATGTGCTAACATTTCAAATATTTTCTGGCACATGAAATACTATATTGTCAGTCTATCTTACATTAATGGATTTGATGAAAAAAATATCCTAACAAAGGCACAAACAATTTAGATGAATTCTGAAATACTTGAGTTCTGTTAAAAAAAATTGCAGAACTACTCAATAAAGATATTATTAGAAGGAGGAAATCTCTTTGGTCTTGCTCGGCATTTTATGTCCAAAAGGCCTGTTAAATTAAACAAGGAGTTCCTCGACTAGTCATTAATTACACACCATTAATAACATTTTTGAACGGATAAGAAATCCAATACCATATAAAAGGGACCTAATCAACAGACTTGGAGATGTAGTATTCTCTACGTTTGACATGAAATCTGGACTTTGGTAAATCCAGATAAATAAAAATGATAAATACAAAACTATATTTGTAACCCCATTTAGCCATTACGAGTGGAATATAATGCCTTTTGGTCTTAAAATTCTAAGTGAATTTCAGAATATAATGAATGAAATTTTTAATCAATTTACTGATTTCTCAATTGTTTACATTGATGATGTTCTTATTTTCTCTAGATCAATAGAACAACATTGGAAGCACCTTGAATTGTTTTCTAAGATAATAAAACAAAATGGTTTAGTTATCTCTGCAAGTAAAATTATATTATTTCATTATTAAACCAATTGATCGAGTCATGCAATTTGCTGATAAATTTTTTGATGAAATCCTTGACAAAACCCAATTGCAAAGATTTCTAGGATCATTGAATTACATATATGACTTTTACAACAATTTGAGAATTGATTACAAGCCTCTTTTTGAAAGGCTTAAGAAAAATCCCCCTCCAAGGACAACCGTCAATCCCAATTTAATTAAGAAAATTAAATATCATATTAAGGCGCTTCCTTGTCTTGGCATCCTTACTAATAATTTTTTTTAAAATTGTCCAAATTGATGCCTTTGAACTTAGATATAGTGGTATCTTATTACAAAAAATATCTCCAAAATCACCTGACTAAATTGTTTGTTCACATCTGGAACTTGGACTTAATCACTACTAAATTACAGTACAATCAAAAAATTTTTTTATCTATTATCTTATGTATACAATAATTTCAAGATGGCCTACTGAATCATAAATTTCTCTTGAAAATTGACTGTAAATCTGCAAAGAATGTTTTGGTTAAATATGTTAAAAATATTACTTCTAAACAGATTTTTGCTCGACGGCAATCAATTCTTAGTATTTTTTATTTTATATTGAATTTATTCAAGAAATTAATAATTCAATTCCTGACTTCTTTACCCGTGAATTTTTGCAGGATCGCCAAGATGGAGTCCATGCCCCAGGCCTCAAAACCTAGAATTAGAGAGGAATCTCTGACTCCACAATTGGCCTTTAAGGACCAAATTAAAGATGAGTTTTCTACTCCTAGACAAAACCAATTAACTATACTTGGGTCCATCAGACCTAACTACCAATCAGTCTTAGTCAACCAATTTGACTCATTCTCAATTACTATACCTTTTGACCCATAATTAGTCAATCAACCGATCACAAAATATAGAAATTGATCCCCATATTTGAGAAAAATCTCTAGCAAAAATCTCTTTCATATTGAGCTCTCATTTGCTCATTGGAAAGATCCTGCTAAAATAGTAAAATCTCATTTCCTTCTAGATTTCCACTTTGTCCCTGGTCACCCTGGTCACAAAGACAAAAGTCTTAGTTTCTTTAGAGACATTCTCTTAGAAACAAAATCCGGTAATATCAGCTCAATAAAAAGTTCTGAAGGAAGGATCCTCTATCATTCATTCTATATTATCAAATTTATAACCGTGGAAGAATGGAAAGCCCATCCTTCTTGTCTCAAAATTCTTTTAAATAAAAATATATAATTATTTTGACTATATTGATACTTGGCACACAATTTTCTTGCATCAAAATAGTAATTTTTTCTCACTCTTGGTTTTTGAATTTTGATAAAAAAATTTAAAATTAATTTTCCAAAATGGTTCTTAAGATGGTGGTCAATCCATGGTCATGTTTTAGAAGTTTTTTCAATTGAATTTCAACAAAGTTTTAATATATTTATAAAATTATACAAACTCTCGCCAATTGATGTTCCTTTTCCACAATTACTTTGTTTTATGAATAAATACAAAATTCCATGGATCTTGAAGTGGTAGTATTCAATTGAAGAAGAAATCATCATCAGACAATACAATAAATGATGGGATAAATTTAATTATAAAAAAAATAACTGCATCCACCAACCAAGAATTTGTAAAAAGCAATCTTAGCCTAAAATTACAGATCCATAGATCAAATCATCCAATTCATCCAAATCTGAATCCAAACCCAGATCAGAACCCTCTTCAAAGGGTAAATCAAATGATACAAAGCCAAAGTTCAAATTGAAGCAAGAATTAATCCAAAAAAAATCTTCTCTTCCCAGAAGATAATAATGATTTTGACTCTGAATCATCAATAGAGTTAAGCCACCCGATTAAACCCAATATCCAAAAAGATCAATCATCTAAAGCTTTCCCTTAGCAATTGAAGGATAAATCACAGGGTCGCGTCTTACTACAATGGGCTTATGACGCCTTTCAAGACTCACAAGACCCATTTGATGACTTTAATCTTAGTGACGATGAAAAAAGAAAAATAATTCACCTTTGGCAAAATGCCAGTGTAAAAATAATCAAAAATCAAAGAATCAAGTAATTTTAAAGATATATTATTATTATAGTCCAGCACAATGCAACAGACATGATAACTATCAAGATGAATAAGTATGGCTTCCTCAACAACCAATAATCGAAACACAAGAATCCAATATAGTAATTATCAATGGCAATAATAACTCTCCAACAACAATAATCACAATGACTTCTCAGGACAATAATTATGATTTATCCAATAAATCAACAATCATAATACTAAAGTTCAAGATAATAATTATCAAGGATCGACAACAGTTGCCTCTCCAAGATAAAGCAACAATCAAGACACAGAATCTAAGATAACAATTATCGAGGAATATATGTAATTTTCCTTTTCCTACAATTATTGTACTAGTTGTCAAATATTAGACAACTAATTATTTTTTTACTTTAATTAGTAAAAAGTAGAAATGTAAAATATTTTTACTTTTGTAAAAAATAATATTGCATGTAAGTGATAGGTTCCTGGTGAACTCCACTTTCCTTGCCTATAAATAGCTTGCCCTCTCTTATTTGTTTCTCAAAACTTATTTTCAAATCTTAACAAAGTTGAGGGAAAACTTGTTTTGGAAACAAAGCATTCTTCTTCCTCCTCTTTTCTAATCTTTTCTTCTTTCTTCTTAACATTAATTAGTGAGAGGGAGCACTAATTAATCATTACAAATTATTTTCTTCAATATTTGTAAGTTTTATTCTTACCTCAATAAACAATTTTACTTGTTTCTATACCCTGTCTTTAATTGACTTTTAAATTATACGCAATTCTGCCTCTTTTGTATCAGAGCCAAACCTGGTAGGATATTTACTATTTCTTAATTAATCTGCTTAATTATTATTCTCCACCACCCAAGTGGCTGGTTATTATTGCTATTGTAGCTTAATTTACTTATTTATATACCCTGTCTTTTATTGACTTTTAAATTATACGCAATTCCGCCTCTTTTGGTATCACAGCAAACCAGGTAGGGTATTTTACTGTTTAATTTAATATCCGCATAAATATTATTCTTCACCGCCCAATGGACTGGTTATTGTTGCTATTGTTGCTTAATTGCTTCTTTGAATAATTATTTTTATTTAATCTGACTCTCCGCCCAGTAGCTACTTATTTTTAAAATAAATTATTTCTCTGTAATCTTTGTTTAATCTATGAATCTGACGTATCAGTTTCTATTTGGTTTGCTTCAGGCACCCCAATAAGATCTCTTAGATACATAAATCCCGAGGGTATGGGCAAACGGCAGAAGAGTTGACTTATTAGGAGGTTGTAGAAGTCATAGCAGGTTTAAGAATCAAAATACATGATGAAATTTTTCTATCATAAGAATAATTTAGTTATTTTGAGCAATGAGTATATTATTTTGAAGTAATTCTTCTAGTAGCAATATATCTATAATAAATATAATACCAAACATAATTAATGAAGAATATTTTGAATACTTAGCAGATGATCAAGTAGATCATAGGGTATGTAATATACCCAAAATCTCTAAAAAAGAAATTTATAAATAAACATGACCTGTTGCTTCTTTCAATCCTCATCATCATGTAAAAGCAATTGAAAAAACATATGCTCTTGGAAAGAGCATGAAATTTGTCAATTACTTTCCCCTATGCAATTAAACATCACATTGAAGAAGGATATAATTTCATTCACTTTAATTATGTCCAGAACGGAGTTAAAGCAATCATAAGGAGAGACCTAAATACCCCTCTCTTGTTAGCCTTACAAGATGAAAGATTTACAAATTTGAATGATAGTATTTAGGATTAATTAAATCATCACTTTGTAATAGTCAAATCTATTTTGATTATTTTTTAGATTTGTCTGTTAATCTAACAGACCCCCATATTCTTAAATCTTTAACTTTGAATATTAAAATTAGTGGTTACCAAATCCTCGAAGATACCCAACCTCTTGCTTTAATTTTTAGAATACATTACAAAGTTACCAAAACTAATATGAATTTCCAAGTCATCAATAAGAGTCCAAAAAATTAAACCTTGTTGATTCAATCTAGCCAAAGTAATGTTAATATTTGAGTCTCTAAAACCATTAGGTGGTTTGATATTACTTTGTCAACAAATTGGATTTTAACCAATGAAAGCCAACTCACTCCAAATAAATGCCCAATTGAAGATGTTGATTATATTCAGCAGTATATGAATGGTACTGTTAAAATTAATTTCAAATCTTCCAATTCTAATCCTCAAATCGGGGAGTTTAGCCAAACTAGCACTCCTAGGAATTCTTTTTATGGATCATCTGTTAATTATGAACAAGATCTTAGAATTCAACAATTAGAAAGAGAATTAAAAAAAATTAAGACTTGAAGGAATAGCCACAAATTCTCAAGTCAGTCAGTCAATCTTTGATAGTAAGACTGAACAATCTCACAAGATGAACAATCTGACAAAATTCAAATGCCAACTAAATCTGATTTTCAAGGGACCTTACCTCCTATAAATCCCCAACAGTTAGTTTTGAATTTAGGTACCCTGAGCTAGAATAAAAGTCTGATTGGGAGGGTTTAACCAAACATATGAATGACCCAACCAATCTTAATAAATGCAATAGGATCAGACAGACATATAATATGGATCAAAGAAAAATTATCATTGCTGACTGGAAGGTGTTCATGCAAGAATTTAGAGTTGACATATTTTTTCTTGATTATATTGAGGACATTTATGAGAAGAATATCAAATTAATTTTCAAGATCAAATGGGTCAAGGAAGACTTCAGTGTGGTGTCTGCTAGTCATCCGCCACCTGAGAAAATTAAATAAATCATAAAATTCTTTAATCACTGCTTCTTCTTTTAAGATTTCAAAGGAAGAAGAATCCAATTAAAAAGTTGTTGAACAACTTAATTACACCAATCAAAATTTAATAACAATAGAAAAATAATTAGATAAAATTGAAAATAAGGTTGATGATCTTCATGAACCTAAACCCAATGAATCTTTGAAAGAAACACATTTAATAAATCTTTCTGAAAAGACCACTCTGAATAGTGTTCCCCTCAATAAAACGATTGATGAAATGCTTCATGAATTGACGAATTAATCTTTTGAGTCATTTACTTCTTTTAAGGTAATTAACAAAGATAGTAATTCTTATTCAGAGAGTCATAAGTCTTATTCCACATATAAATCATCCACATTTAATGAATCTTAAACCATTCTTAATATTGAAGAAATATTTAAAAATTAATAAATTGGAAAGGAAATGGCACAAAAGCATATTCCTCCATATATTCAAATTAATGAATCTTCTTTAGTTAATCAATTTTTTATTTCTGCAGAAAAATTATATGAAGGGAATATTGATGTGCTTTCAGAACAGGAAGTCCTCAACAAATTATAGCACATGACTGTGGTAGCCAACAATTACACTACCACACAAAACTTGCCTCACAATGAGGTAATCAAACTTCTAGTAACAGGAGTCACATGAATGTTTCATTTCTGGTGAGAAAAGCATCTCACAAAAGAATCCAAAAATACCATCATTTAGCAGTAAAGATTTGATGCAAACCCCAATTATTGGAGAGGATCAAGAAACAATCCCTGATGCCATTAATACCCTCTTCTACATAATAATTGAACATTTCATTGAAACGTCAAATAATGTTACTTCACGTATCCATGACCAATTAACCAATCTTAGGTGTCCAACCCTAAGTGATTTTGACTGGTACAAAGATAATTTTTTTCTAGAGTAATGTCTAAGGATGATAGTAATCAACCATTTCGGAAAGAAAAATTCATCAATGACTTACCAAATTTATTTACCCATAAAATTAGAATAGTCTTTAGTGACCAAGGAAATAAGACTACAATAGTCTCACCTACGGTATAATTATCACCACAATACAAAATGAAGGTCTAAGAATGTGTATAGACATGAAAATTAATAAACAAATTAAAAAAGAAAACTATAAATTTCTGTGAGCAATACGGATTACCTGCTATTGCTCCTTCTCAAAAGAATATGAAAAATTTCAATCTAAATCCTAGAAGAGTTCACAAACCTTATAGGAAAATATACCACAAACAGAAAAATAAAAATTTGACAAATATTGTCCTAAGAATAAAAATTATTCTAAAAGAAAATTCAATAAAAAATCTATTAATAAAAGTAAAATCAAGTGTTTTAAATGTGGCAAGAATTGCCATTTTTCCAACACTTTCCAAGTAAAAAATAAAATTAATCAATTTTAAAATCTCTGTCGAAGATAAACAAGAATTTTTTAGAATCATAGAATCAATAGATTACTATGAAAATAGTAATGATGATTTAGGAGAGTTTAAAGCATACATTGTCTTGACAAATATAAACCTTGGGGATTTCAAAATTGATATGCACTCGAGTAGCATTGATCGAGGACAAAGATTCTTTTGTCCTCTTGAAATACTTGGTAGGAATGAATCATTCCTGTATACAATTTAAATCAACTCCTGATTTAATAAGAGCCATTGATATGAAATCAAAATCTTGAATTATTATTTTGACCATTATGTGTCATTTTTTATTTTGATGTGATTAAGGATTTGGATGAAATTATCATCATATTGATTGTTGAAAATGGGTTCTTCAACATCATTATTAGAAATTGAGGATTTATTAGGTTCTCCTAACTCACTAGATTCATGATTTTTAATTAAATTTTCTATTTTTAAAAGATTTAATTCTTTTATTATTTCTGTGTTTGATTCTTTTAATTCTTTTGATTTAATTTTAATATTTTTTATTTCTTTTTGAAAATCCTGTAAAGTAACATTTTTTCATTTCCTTTAACTCTGTTGAATGTTTCAAGAGTTTCTGAAAGGCTTGTAGTATTATTATTAAACTTATAATTTTTCTTCTTTTGAATTACTTTTATAAGTCTTTCAATTTATTCTTGTTTTAATTCTGGATTTTTAATTTTACTAATTAAGTCTAACAAGAGATTTTCTTGTTCTTCATTTTTATTTAAAGCATTAATATTTTTATGACAACAACTATCCTTGCACCACACGGAGATGTTAGGACAATCAATGTTTGAACTTGAAGAGTTTGATTCATCAGATTCTACAGATTCAAGTTCTCCTAAATCTTGATTATTACTTTCATAGTGATCAGTTGATTCTATAATTCTATACAATTTTTGTTTATCTTTTTCAGAGATTTTTAATTGATTAAATTTATTTTTGACTTGACAAGTGTTGGAAAAATGACAATTCTAATCACATTTAAAACACTTAATTTTACTTTTATCAACAAAAATTTTATTGAATTTTCTTCTTGAATAATTTTTATTCTTAGAGAAATATTTGTCAAAAATTTTATTTTTATTCTTGTGGAATTTTCTCCTATAAGGTTTGCAAGTTCTTTTGGGATTAAGATGTTGATCCTATTCTTTTGGACATGAGTAATAGCGGGTAAAATATAGACTATTATAGTCTATATTTCCTAGATCATCACTAACAATTGTTCCAATTTTGTGGGCAAACAAATTTGGTAAGCCATTGATGAATTTTTCTTTCCGAAATGGTTGATTACTGTCATCCCTAGACATTACTCTGGATAAAAATATATTTTTGTACCAGTCAAAATCACTTAGGATAGGACACCTAAGAATGGTTAAATGGTCATGGATACGCGGAGTAACATTACTTGGCATTCTAATGAAATGTTTAATTATTGTGTAGTAGAGGGTATTAATGGCATCAAACATTATTTTTTTCCTCTCCAATAATTTGAGTTCCTTCAGCATCAATCTTTACTGCTGAAATGATGATTTTTTTGGATTCTTCTATAAGATGCTTTTTCCACCAGGAATGAAGCATTCGTATGAATCTCGAGACTAGAAGTTTGATTACCTCATTGTAAGGCAAATTATGTGTGGTGATGTAACTATTGGCTACCATAGCCATGAGCTGTAATATTTTAAGGACTTCCTGTTCTAAAAGCACATCAATATTCCATTCATACCATTTTTTTGTAAAACCAGAAAATTGGTTAACTGAAGAAGATTCAGTAATTTGGATATCTGGAGGAATAGGATTTTTATGCCACTTCCTTTTCTAATTTATTAATTTTTAACATTTTAAACGCTTCTTCAATATTGTGGATGTTTGAAAATTAAGGAAATATGGATGATTCATAGGTGGATTCTGACCTATGACTTTCTGATTCAGAACTACCATCTTAGTTAATAACTTTAACAGAAGAAGATGATTCGACATATTTATTCTTCAATTCTTGAAGTATTTTATCAATATTTTTATTGAGGGGAAGAATATTCAGAGTGGTCTTTTCTGAAAGATTTATTAAAAGTGTTTCTTTCAGAGATGCAGTGGGTTTAGGTTCATAAAGATCATCAACCTTATTTTCTATTTTATCTAATTATTTTCCTATTATTATTAAACATTGGTTGGTGTAATTAAGTTGTTCACAACTTTTTTATTGGGTTTTTCTTCCTTTAAAATCTTAAAAGGAGAAGTAGTGGTTAAAGAATTTTTGTGATTTATTATAATTTTCTCAGGTGGGGGATGACTAGGGGTGGCAATCGGGCCGGCCTTTCCAGACGGTTCACGGGCCGATTCTGGGCCGGCCGCTAGACATTTAGGACGGCCCGGAATGGACCGCTGAACCAGCCAGTGACGGTTTGGGCCGGTCTTGGTTAAATAACCAGACCGGCCCGTTTCCACTCCCTTTAATGTGATTTAATTCTAAAGAATGTAGATGGGGAGAGTTGAATCTTGACGCGGAATAGATAAATTGTAGGGATTATCACTAAACTATATGGAAGTCATGTTACTTTCTTATAATTATTTTATTTTAATATTTTAAAATCTCAATAGAAAAACTTATAATAATAAGTAAAATAATAACTTTATTTATTAAATTCATAAACTAGTAATATTCATATTCACGTAAAATCTAAAATTATAATAAATAATTAATAACTAATTTATAAGTCATATTCATTAACACAACAAGAAATATTAAGAATATTAAACCAATATTTTTTAAATTTTCATGAATCCAATTTTTCATTTAATAGAATATTCATTTAAATGAAAAATATTATTTTTATTTAATTAAATACGTTTATCTCAAAAGTATATTATTTGAAATTTTGATAAAATGTGATAAAAGATAATAAGAATATATTTTTTAAAAATATATATATTTAATAAATATTTTCTTGATCTATTGGTAAAGAGTGTATTTTATAAGGAAGATGTCAACAGTTCAAACTTCACTACATGCATAATTGTTCAATTTTTTAGACAAAATAGTAGATTCACGGGTCGGGCCTAACAACCGGGTCTATCCGGGCTGGGCCTAACAACCGGGTCTATCCGGGCTGGGCCATACGCCTTAAAGACAAGGCTCGTGATGGGTCGAACCTGGCTCGCGGGCCTTAACAGGCTCGGTACTGTTCAATACCAGGCCAGGCCGGGTCGGGTCGGATTTTAACGGGTCTGTTCAGCTAGTTTAGCAAGCTGAACCGACCCATTTACCACCTCTAAGGATGACTAGCAGACACCACACTAGGAACCATTACAAAGTGAAGATTCAAATAATCTTAAAATACTATTATTAAAATTTGTAAATCTTGTCTCTCACAAGGCTAATAAGACAGAGGTATTTAGGCCTCTCCCTTTGAGTGGTTTAACTTTAATCTGGACTAAACCAAAGTGAAGGAAATTAGATCCTTCTTCAATGTGATGTTTAATTGCATTTGGAGAAAGTAATTGAAAAGTCATGCTCTTTCCCAAGAGGATATATTTTTCAATTATTTTTACATGATGTTGAGGCTTGAGAAAAGAAACAGACCATGTTGATTTATCAATTTCTTTACTAAAAAGTTTGGGTATATTCCATATCTTATGATCTACTTGATCATCTGCTAGGTATTCAAAATGTTCTTCGTTAATTATGTATGGCATTGTATTTGTTGTAGACGTATTGCTACTAGAAGAATTACTTCTAAATAATCTACTTATTACTTAAAATAACTAAATTATTCTGATGATTAAAAATTTCTTACATATATAGAGAGAGATAAAGTTTGTTATAGAGAGATATTATATATATATTAATACTAAATCAATATTTAAAAGAGATATTATATCTATATCTATCTTTATCTCTCTCCATTAAATATTTTTCCCCCTCTCTCACAACATATAAATATATATATAATGAGATAGAGAGAGATTTTAACAATTTTTTTAAAAATGTATAGTATTAAATGAGAACTTTAATTGAATTATTTAAGACTTGTGAGAGTTTTTGATTTTTTTTATAAATTGTTAAATGATAGCAAATGGTTATAATAAAAAAAATATGTATTTTTAGTTAGTGGGTCCATAAACTTTGACTATTTTTAATGATTATGAAATAAATTATCTAATTTTATCTTAAGTTTCTACATGGTTGCTTGTTCTATATAAAGCCCTAAAATTACGCATAGAGCAAATATTTTATCGAACCGCCCTTGGATTCACCCACAACACATAGTTAGGGAATTGTTTATATTAATAGTAGGTTACATAACTAGGCCAGTGGCCCATAATACAGTAAAAAAATAGTCCAGTCTTAAAGTATTATCAAATTTAGCCACTTGGGCGTTGGCCAACTGTTATAATTGATAGTCTTTTATCGTTTTGCCCATGTTATCATCTTCATTGCACGAGCTGAGCTTCATTTATCTCTTATCATATTCTAACTTATTTTTATTAGAATTTCTTTTTACTTTTAGGAAACTTTCCATTTCTATTCAGATCTTTCTTTATTATAGATTTCCCTTTATTTTAGTTTGAATCTGCTTTTGTGATTGAAGATTCAGTTTTTTTTATGGCCATTATGAGATTTTGACATTCCTCATTGATTTTTTTGTTTTGATTCTGAGAAGCTATTGTTTCGATCATCATCATCAATTTGCTTTATCATCATGAATTCTTGTTGCATGTTTATTATAAGTTTCATATTTCTTATTTTAATCTTATTTTTCTTTATGCATTGTGGATTCGATTCCTACTGTTTTTGTCCTGTTTTCTTTTGATTTTTACCGTTAATTTCATTCTTGAATCATTTTGTAGTACTTGAATTCTCATTTTGTGATTTTTTGTTCTGTTTTCCTTCGATAATTTTGCATCCATATTTGTGCTTCTAATATATTTGTCGCTGATGTTCTTTCGTACTTTTTCATTCTGGTTTGTGTTGTTTTATATGTTATTCTATATTAACATTATTTTGGTGTAGTTGATTTTAATGTTTATATGTTATTTGAGGTAGTTGATTTTATATTACTTCATGTTTATTCGTTATTTCACATTCTATATCTATTTTTACCTGTTCTGTTTTTGTGTTAATTCATGTTTATATTTTTCTTCTTTTCAGATGACTATGATACCAATTATATTTTGTATGACGGTAAATGGGATGAGTCAAAATAATATACTGATTATAAGATGAAGCCTATAATCGTACATGATGATTCTTCTTTTGTTTCTCTATGTTAGTCAATATTTTCTGAGTTGGTTATTGATGTTTCAAACTTCTGAGTAATAGTTAAGTTGGATTTTGGTGGAGGATGTAAATGCATTTTAGAAATTAAAGTTGATTCAGACGTGGAATGATATTTTTTATTGTTGAATATACATTGAAGTTTGTCTCATCCAATTATTCTTTTCGAAAGTACCGTCAATAGTTCGTCAAGTGATGTTCTTGGAAAAGAATTAGTTGTATTGAGTGAAACTGATTCTTCTTTAGTTGTAAGTGTCGAGTCAATCCAACCATTTTTTGTTGTTGATATTTTTATTGATCATCTACCCTCAACATTTAATATCCGTGAGAATGCATTGTTTATATCCAAGGATGAGCTGAAGAAAGCTTTACGTCTTATTGCAGTTTAATCTAACTTCCAATTTAAGACTAATAGGTCTAATAGATGAGGTACGTTGTGTCTTTTGTTGGTTCCAATTGTAATTGGTGTTTGTGTTCTTCTTGATATAAAGTTGGCCAGATGTGGATCATACGGCAATATGTTGAGGAGCATACATGTTCTCTAGTATCACTCAAAGTGATCACAGATAAACCATTGTTTTTTTTGGTTAGTGATTATGTGTAACATAGATATGTGAATGATGTTGGTGATCATACTACACCTAGGGATATCATTGATTTTATGCGTACGAGACATGGTGTTTCAATTAGCTACAATAAAACTTTGAGGGCCAAACATGGAGCCTTGGAAATGGTTTGAGGTTCACTTGAAGAGTCATATTCTATTTTTTCCTCATATTGTTTTACTTTAAAAGAGGCAAATCCTGGTATGTAATTTTTTTAAAATAATTTACGATAGTGTTTGTATGAAAATTACAGTATATTATTTATGCATTGTATATATTCCAGGTATTGTTACTGATATTGTGACTGATATCGATTATCATTTTAAGTACATGTTCATTTATTTGGGGGAATTAATTCGTGTGAGTGCACATTGTAGACCTGTCATCATCGTTGATGGAACCTTCCTGAGAAATTAATATTATAGTATTCTTCTAACTGCGTGTATGATGGATGTAAATGATCAAATTTTCCCTTTGGCTATTGCTTTGGTTGATTCTGAGAATGATTTATCGCGAGAGTGGTTTTTAATGAAGTTGAGTAGTGTTATTGGTTTTTTGGAGGATTTGGTCGTTGTGTCTGTTAGGCATGGTAGCGTCGTTAAAGTAGTACATAAAATATTCCCACATGCTGATCATGGCATATGTATGCAACATTTATTAATGAATTTGCACAAGAGTTTCAAAAATTATAATATTGATTCCACATTCTATTGATGTGTGAAGGTGTTTCAGGTTGAAGATTTTGAGAAGTATATGTGCCGTTTAGAAGCTTTAGTCTCATCTATTCTTGCTTATCTGAAGAATGTTGACTATTGTAGATGGGCGTGTGCTTATTTTAAGAGAAGTCGATTTAATATGATGCGTAATGACATTGCTGAGAGTTTTAATAATGTCGTAGTTGATACTAGATCTTACCCGGTTTGTATGATGACTGAGTTTGTGAGACAAAAGTTGTAAAGTTGATTTTGTGGAAGGAATACATCTGTTTCATGTTTGATTACATGATTAAGTATGACGACAGAGGTTAAGCTTTGTAATGCAATGACTGAAGCATAGACAATAGAAGTAAGTATTCATGGTCCTTTTTATATGTAATGTATATATTAAATTAACACAATTTTTTTTAGGTTCGTTTGGTTAATTTAAATAAGTTTCAAGTCGTTGGCAGACGCCTGCATTATATTGTTGATCTATATCAAAAGATAGGTAGTTGTAAAAAATTTCAGATGATTGAATTCTCTTGTTCTCATGTTTGTACAATTCTTGTGAAAGGGAATATGTCTCTCTATCATTTTATGTCGTATTACTATACGAAGGTTGCATTGGAAGCGATATATAGAGATGCGATACTTCCTATTGGCAATGAGAGTGAGTGGATTATTCCTGAATATGTGAAGAGTCGGAAGGTTTTTCCTCCTTTAGTTGAACGGAAAGTGGGTAGACCCAAGAAGAGTATATATGTTTCTACGGGTGAATTTAAACAATGCTTGAGGTGTAGTCATTGTGGTAAATTGGGACACAATTCATAGAACATGCAAGTATGGAAGGGACATTATCTGCAGTAGTTCTTAGTTTTTCATTGAGATGGAATTTTTTTCCCTTACACATACTTTCATGCTTTAAATATGAGACTTTGAAGTTATGTTTATTGTTTCTTTTTTAATAATGTTTCTTTTAGAAATTTGTAACCAACTACACATGCTTTGAATATAAGACTTTGAAGTTACTTTTAGTGTATTATGAAACGCCTTTAGTTATTTTTATTTCTAACTTATATCTTTTGTTCTAAGGTCATGGAGATTATATTATACTTTAGTCATTTATAAATATTATATATATATATACTATATGCTTTTATGTAGAATACTATGCTTTTATTGAGAAGTTTGTTGTACACAAAAAATATTGATTCTAATATACAACATATAAAATATATTATAATATATACTCAATTAAATATACATTGAATAAGCATTCACTAACTATTTTTTGTGGAGTTTGAAGGTTTATATTGCATCATACTCATAAAAATGTAGAGTTTCTAATATAGTTTTATAAGTTGAATATCATTGTCCTGACATGCATTGATAAATATTCAATCAAAAAATAGTATTAAACACTAAGAATTCAGTCAACTAGTTACCACTCCATATAGCTCTATTCATATCCAAAATACATTTATCACAAGTTCATGTCTTGCTTACCTAATCATATATGCATAAATTTCAAATTATCCAACGAAATACCAATATAAATTTTTTTAACAATCTAACTGAAACTTAAATAAGTATTTTCAATCCATCTAAAAATAACTCACTCAATTCTTGAACAAATCGAAGCTTGGTATCTCATGTTCGGTTGCATCTTCTACACCTTTCTTTGATTTGTCAGCTCCTTTATCGTACCGTGTTATATACGATGATGCCAATGTTTGTAGATGTTTAATCTGCCTTTTAGAAGTAGTACTATTCTTGGTGCTATTGGTAAAACTAACACCGGTACATTCTTCTTCCTTCCAGGTGCTTTTCTGTACATGAAAAAAATATTATAATAGCCAATGTATATATGATATTCTGTATATATATAAAAAATTCAATTCTCACCTTTGGTTTGAATGGCTCCACATTCTCTGTAGTTTCTATCATTGCATGTCCTGCTACATCATGCTTCTTCTACATTGAAATAAATTATCTTATTAAATATATACCAAACCACTATTATAGTAGTTAAAGGGAGCAAATAGATATTCTATTATTCAGACTAGAAAAGGAACTTTTGTACAAAAGCAATGCCAAAACCAAATGTACATCAAAGAAATTCAGTGCTTATTACAAAAGTAATGCCAAAATCAAATGTACACAAAGCAAATAAACTTTTGAAATCAGGGCAGTATATAATATTCTGAACTTTGCTACAAAGCAATCCCAAAACCAATGAGTTTCACATTTTTATTATACTATTCTAGACATTATCACAATTATTAAGCAAATAAACTCAGTTATAATTTGTCAAATAAACTCAGTGACATTATGACAAATATACAACAATTAAATTGGTTACATTACGACAGACTATATTATTCTGAACTTTCCTAAAAAAATAACCGATCATATCATAATACAAATGAAACATCGAGAAAATAAAGTATCTATAGCAAAAAAAACTCCTATTAAATTTTCATAATTAGCATCCAACAAATAAAATATATACAGTATATAATTTATGAAGTATGTTAGTCATGCCTGTTTTTTACTTGAAACATCCTTATCATGACTTTTTTCTTCTTGTTGTTTCACTGTCGCATCATCTCCATCTCCTTCAGAATCATCATTATCTTCTTGTCCTTCAGAATCTTCACTATTTTCATCACCATTTTCACTATCTTCATCATCATTTCCATCATCTTCTTTATCATCTCCACCATCAGCTTCATCATTTCCATCATCACCATCTGATTCATCATCTCCACCATCTGATTCATCATTTCCAACATCTTTATCGTCTTCATCTTGATTGTTCTCCTTGTAATATAAGTACTCATTCAATTTAATCATCAAATTATAAAATAAAGATATATTCTTGAACTTAAAGTGAAAGATTACGTCATCACTTTACTGTTTCTTTAGCTCTTCTACATCTTTGCATAAAGTTATAACCATGCTGTGGATTTCATTAACTTTTGCAAAAAGTTGTTTTCAATCTAGATACGTGTTGCTTGTCTCACCATCTTGTATCGAATGTATATTTTCCATGCGTATGTAAAAAACTCACTAGGTTCGATTACACTATTTCATTTCCTAGACTTGAAAAATTGTTGCACATATGGTGTTTCCATTTCATCATATGTAACTTCAATTGAAATAATTTGTAACTACAAAACAGTCCAGTATATTTTAAATATACAGTACATTCACAATATATATATATATATATATATATATTTAAAGCATATTTACTTACAATATTGCATTCAAATATTACAGTTTCTAGAGTTTTCCAGTCTTGTTGCACTGTTGACTCCTAATTGTAAATTCTAGGTAGAGAACTTTTCAATTTTTTGGCATATTTACCAGTTGGTAATGTTAAAATTATTTCATATGCCCATATGATCAAGGCTAATGGAAAGTCCCCAAACCTATTACCCTTTGAATAGGATTTATCATGGAATCTACCTATGTAGTCCAACGTTATTTCATAGGAAATCCTATCCCACAGGTATTTTTCAAACAACTCTTCATTATTCAGCATTCTAAGATGTTCTAAATCAGTGTCCATTTCATCTTGTTCTCCTAGGATTAGATTTTTCAAATAATACAGTTTTGCCAACTTCAACTTTTCTTCATCATTGACCATGTGCATTTCCTTATAAGCTACCATTAATTCCTTGTGTGTTATCGATTTATCACTTTTAAAACTCGATGATAACAAGGACCCACTAGGTAACTTTTCTCTCCTAATAAAAGGGAATGAGTCATAATTTAGCCCTGTTATTATAGTGTCTTTTAATCCAAATGTCGCTAATTTTCCATTGAAATTAAAGCATAACTCATATGCCCTATCATGCATACACATTCTTTGAATGATGTGCAAGCTTAATTGAGAGGGGAACTTTGTGACCTTAATATCTAGTATGTGTCCCAAACATGATTACCTGAATTTTTTGAGTTGGGAACGTAGACTATCCTTAAGGGTTGGAATGATATCAATTTTTAAATACTGCAACACTTTTTTATGGCTTCCAAAATTACTTTTGAAGTACTAAAGAACTTGTCAATATAGTATATAATAAACACAAAACACATATTCAATAAACATAATATTAAAATTCAATATGATATATACGTTGAAAAACTCAAGCCGTTTTTATCACTAAAAAAATGATGATATGCTGCATTCCTAATTAAAAGAATAAATGAATCATCACAAATTTAAGCTACAAAACATAGACATGATGCAATTTAACTAAACTTTTTCATAACAAATCCATTGTATTTGATAGTACATTGTGTTAACTGTTTATAGCGTATACTCACTAACATCCTTTTATATTAACATTTTTACTATGTGATACAAGAAAGTAACTAAACAAAGTTTAGGACATGGTTAGTTTATAGTGATACTTATCACTGAAATATATATTTACATAAAATAACATCATAATAATATACATTATATGAATAGTGTGTATATATATATGTGTGTGTGTATAATTAAAGAACATCAATTTATATTAACTATTATTTGATAATAAACATTCGATATATATTGTAAAAAACTCAAAATATATTTTAATTGAGGGTATACATTTTACAATACATTATATTAACAATTTGTATGATATACATTTAACTTAACATCATCATTTTATAGTGACACTTCATACTATATATATAATAAAAGTAATGATACAATATGATTGCTTACCTCATCTTCATAAGTACTTGACTGAGTTTTCTTGACAAACTTGATTGTAGATGTTGTTAATGGAGTTATTGACTTTTTATAAGTCTCAGTATTATTATCGGTGTTGCAGCATCAGAGATAGAAGTTGATGCAAGATTTTTTTGTCTTTGACTTGTGCTTTTTGGTTGTGACTGCACATAATAGTAAAATTAATATGGTTTATAACTTATGAAACAAATTTTTATGTAGATTTAATAAATATTTATAAATACTATATACCTTTTTACCAGCCTTTTTCAATGCATATTAGCAACTGTGCTGAGAGATGGTTTTACCTTTACTATTGCTGTACTTTTGGCTTTTAGTTTCCATTTTCCCTTATCCATGTATTTAAATAACAGTTCATAATAAGTTTCATGAAACTTTTGAAATTTGAGTTCATTTTTACAGTTTATTGCATATTAATTGTTTATAAAACAAATATATGATATGTACTTACAGTAAACATTTGAAAGTCATTATAAGAAGAGTAAACATCAACAAGATCAACAACAAATCTTGTATTTGGCTAAGTCTATACATAAAACAGTAACAATTCTTATAAGCATTTTTTTTTATATTTACAGTAAATTTACAATAATTATTGTTTAGTCAATAAGAATTTATAATCAGTTTATCGTATACGACCACAAAACTTGATTATTATACATTGTTATAGTATTTTTATACACGGCTAGAACTCATAACATAGAATTTATAATCAGTTTACAGTAAATGTCGTTTCTTGTACAAATTTGGTTTTTATCCTTCAATTTATAATCAATTTACAAAAATATTCTTAAAATGATTTAAACGACAATAATTTCGTAGTTTACAAAAGATTTATATTCAGTGTATAAAAAATAGATAATCAGTTTACAATTAGTTTATAATCGGTTTACAATCAATTTAAAATCAGTTAAACTTTCAATTTATAATCGTTTTACAATCAATTATGATCAATTTACAAAAAAAATTGGAGTATTACAAAATCAGTAAACAAAATCAATGAATCTTTAAATCTACAGTAAATATTGTTTTCTCGTATGAATTTATAGAAAAAATACTCTGCGTAAACAAAGTAATTGTTGTCTTGTACGAAATTGTAATGCGTGATATTTTTTACAAAATCAATAAATATTTTCTTGCATGCAGAATGTTTCATCAAAAGTAGACTCTGAATGCATGAATCTCTATGAATCGGTAGAAAATACACCTCTCGGTGATAGGTTTGTCCATCGTAGTCTTCATATTTCTTGTACTCTGCAAAAACAGTACATGTTGTAAACCCTAGCTTCTTTGATTACAAAATCCTTGTATTTTATATGTATACCTGAAATACCGATGCTCGATTACAAGATTTCTTGTATTTTTAGGCTTTCTTCTCCGATAATTTCTGAGTTTATGAACCAAAAAAGGATCATTTGAAACTCTAGATTTTGTTTGATAGAAAAGTTATAGAAGTATATTTTCTATGTACCTCTATTTATGCTACTATTACAGAGTAGTGCAACGTTGATGGAGCAGTTGTAATGGAGGATTTTTGTGAAATTTCTAGAATGAATGAGAGTGTATAGGCGCAGGATTGGAATTCTTTAGAGGAGAGGCAGTCATTGTGTTAGTTGCTCGTGTTAAATGAGAATAGAGGGTTGAAGTGCAATTTTCTATTTTCTTTAATGTTTTAAGCGGGGGCTTCTTTTTATATCGAGCTATTTTTTATGATAGTTTTGAACTCGGCCATTTTTTACATTTGTTATATAAATTGACCTGTTTATGGTGAAAACCCATATATTAACTCTATTACGTTTGACCTCGCTTGACAACGTTTCCAAATATATCCTACACGTCGTGAAAGAGACCTATATCGTACACACTATGGACCCACAAAGCACATGTGGGCCGAGATTTTGAAACTAGTCCGCGGCCCAAAACCCATTGCAGCTCAGTTAACGGTTACCTAAAAGAGTAGCAACTGAGTCTCTGCTTCTTACAATCAACCATGTCTTCTTCTTCCTCTTCCGCCTATCGCCGTCTCCACGGGCTCTTTACCACTTCTCTCTCCGCAACAACCAAACAAAAGACGACGACCGTCAGTTCCGTTTCATCCAAAAACGCTCGTACTAATGAACGCCGGCTCCAGAAGATGGTCGACGATTTCAAGAAGAGCTCCGAGTCTCACCGCTTCCGCGCCAGACACGGCGTTTACCATTCTATGGTTCGGCGTCTCGCTTCTGCACAAAAGTTCTCCATGATTGAGGACATTCTAGAAGCTCAAAAGAAGTACAGTGACATAACCGACGAGGGCTTCGCCACCCGCCTAATCATGCTGTACGGTAAAGCCAGCATGTTTAATCATGCGCGTTCACTGTTCGACGAATTGCCCGACCTAAATTGTCAGCGGACTGTGAAATCGTTCAACGGTCTATTAGCGGCATGCGTTAACTCAAAGGAATTTGATAAAATCGATTCGATTTTTCGAGAATTACCGAAAGAAATGTCCATAGAGGTGAACGTGATCTCATATAACATAGTGATCAATGCATTCTGCGAGACGAATTCTTTTGATTCTGCGCTCTCCTTGTTCGACGAGCTGAAAGAGAACGGAATGGAGCCTGATTTGGTAACATACAACACGCTGCTTGGCGCATTTTACAAAAACGGTAAGTTTTCAGATGGAGAAAACATATGGAGTTTGATGGAAAGCAAGAACATCGATCCTAATATTATAAGTTACAATTCAAGGTTGCGAGGGATGGTTGTTGATAAAAAGATGCCACAAGCAATTGGTTTGATTGATGAAATGAAGTGCAAAGGAATCAGCCCTGATGTTTATAGCTACAATTCAATGATCAATGGGTTCTCCATTGATGGAAACTTGGAGGAAGCTAAGAGATGGTATAATGAATTGAAACAGAATGAATGCACGCCTGATCGATTTACCTATACAACGCTTCTTCCTCTTCTTTGCGAGAAGGGTGAGTTTGATTTGGCGCTTGAGCTGTGTACGGAGAGTATTGATCGACGGTTGCTGATGGTTGCAGCTGAGGTAAAGCGAGTGATTAATGGTTTAGTTAAAGAGAATAAGATTGAAGAAGCAACGAAGCTTGTGGAATTGGGGAATTCAAACAAGTTCTTTGATTACAAATTGGAATTGCCTTTGATGATGACTACTTAAACGGTTATTGTACTTGTTTGTCCAATTTATCTTTACTAATTTTGCTGAATTAGATGTTCATTTTGCTTATCATGTAGTACGTCAAAGGTCGTTTTCAAAGTTATGCCATGATACTGTTACATGTGACTGTGGTACACTTCAAAGTTTTGAACTATTAAATTATCACAAATAACGATAAATTGGTTAAGTTGTTTTGATATTGATATTGTGATTGTACTATAGATAATTTTTTAATCTTTTTCATCGTAATCTTGCATGGAATCCATTGATGCCGGAGATGAAAATGTCCATGAAAGTAGGAGCAAAGATATATTTTCTTCTCTCATTTCTCTTTCGGTTGTGTTTAGATCTTGAAAAATAGGAAATAAATAAAAACAAACCATCCAATGCGATTTGCATTATAATATTAAGACAATCAAAATACAACACTGTCCTTAACCATTAGAAGACACACAGTAACAAAGGGCAAGCCAAAACAATTACCAAGTAACAAAAAACTAGAATATTCAAAAAGCTACTAGCTTTAGCAGCATTTCTCATAGCAGAAAAACAGGCAAAGCTTGATTCGAGCATTGCCTTGATTGGAATTCCTTCATGAAAGCAACAAGTTTTTCCAACTATCGGGCATGGCTTGATCGAATGCAGCGAACCATTATGAGGCCCAACTCGTACGAGCTGGGAAAGAGACGAGGCACTTAAGAGCCTAGCCAAATACAACTTAAACTCCTAACTCAACACTTGCGATGATGCAGCATAAGCTGTTCGTGCGAAGGTATCTCCAATTTATTTTTCCCTTGTGCATCTGCTCAATCGATGAATCACCCAAAAGATCATCCATAAGTATGCATAGGTCCAATGAGTGTGGCAAAGTGAGTAACTTGCACAAGGATGTTCGAAAGAGACCGTTAAGGCCCACATCAAGCAAGAAATAAAGACTTGATTAGGGATAATTGATTGATGGAGGAAATCAAGGATTAATTGTGTATATTGTTTAATTAAATGCAAGTATTTTGCGTTAACTTATTTTCATGTAAGACTTGCAATTACAAATATATAAATCAATAAACAATAACCGTCTTAGTACCTTGAGTTAGAGACCTCAAGGCAAAATATTTGAGAGTATCAACACTATTCATAGTAATGGCATCTTTTTCTTCATTAGTATCAACAATATTCATAGTAATATGGTATCTGTCTTCACTGGTGTTAACTAACTTCATCTGCATAGACTCAATTGCTTAAATTCAGCAATTCTTTCTCGCCACCAAAAGAATGGGTGGTGGAAGAGGAGGCCTGGAACAGAGACTTTAAATCGGTTGTGGCTCAGATCCAGAACTTGTAAATAAGCCAAATTTCTGAAATTTTCAGGCATTGTGCCTTCCAAAGTATTGTCTTTCATCGAAATTTGAGCCAGAGAGGCCGCGAAGAAGCCGGAAGCTCGCTGGAAATGGCATTGTCACTAGCGTCTGAACTCCTTCAAAACCAAGGAGGGAGGGGTATTTTGTATTTAAAAAATTATTTGAGTCTTAACCGCTTAAAAGGATTGTTTTCAGTTTCTTAAAACTACATGGCATAAAAATATATAAAAAAAAGTTAAAAGAGTATTTTATATTTAATTAAAATATAGGGGTGTATTTTATATTTTAACCAAAAAAAGTAACCGTATGGCCTATTACTATGAAATTGTTTTCTACTTTTACATTTTTACCCTCCTTTAAAAATTTCTCCCCTCAAAATTTATTTTTAATTGGTCCCTCCTCTGTCTCTCACAAAGATGACAACGGAGAAGACGAGTAGACTATGACAACGACGGCGACAAGGAAATCAGCGACCCTGGAAAAACCACCCGGGACGTCGTCGGCGCACGGCTTGGATGAATCCATTCTCCGCGCTGAGTTGTTTTTCTTCTGATTTGGAATTTCCTTTTCCTTCCACTTGTATTTGAGATTAATTGTTAGTTTGAGATGTTTATGGAAGTGGAGTGGGTATTAACGGTGCTGAATGTTGGGCGTCCCTCCTATTGGAGGAGACTGGGCTTCCGTTAGCCCAAGGAAGCAAAAGCGCGAAAATTTAAAATAGGGTTATATTGATCATAGGAGTATGGTACCGCTGTGTGTTTAACACGCACAATGAAAACCCATTTGTGTGAGGGTTTTGTTTCTACGCCTAGACTTCTAATTAAAGTTGAATTCTCAACTTTAGAGCAGCCGCCTAAAGCAATTCGGCTTTGAATTTCTATTCAAGCCATACGGGTTCTTAGCCGCCAAAAAGTTCTTTTTGAAAGGAAATTGTTTTGAGCAATTTATTAGTGAGCCACCGGTATCATAGTTGTCAATTCTATTTTGATGATCATTTTTATTTAAAATAATGAAACGTTTTGGATATTTTGGTGTTTCGATCATCCGTTTCGAATTTTTTTTTTTAGAAACATATAAAAATATTATAAATAATATAATAAAGAACTAGCCAGATACACATAATTCTCAATTAAGAATTTGTATCTTATTCTAAACATTTCAAGTTTTTAGCGTAATTGTTCACGTGAAAAAATAACAAAACAATATGCAAACCTAATTAATCTAAGGAAATCACTCGTTTAATATAATAACAATCACTAATTTATTTAAATTTATAAACAAATAAATCATCTCATATCTAAATAAGTTACATGTTTTAAAAAATCATTATAGAAAAAATATAAATTATAAACTTTTATTGAACAAAAATGTAGCGGAAATCTAAAATGCATCTGTAGAGGTTCGAGCCACATGAGTTGCTGCACTTATGTCACAAATATTTCTTCCTTTAATACTTATTATGGTTTTGTAAATAAACTATAAATAAGGCTATATTTCAGTTTATTTACCATTTCACCTGTTCCGGGTGAAATAGGCCTATTCTAGCCAAAGTATTCTGTTCCGGTCAGAATTGACCAAATTCGGGATGAAATTTTACTACCCCATATCCGGTCATTCTGGCCGGAACGGAACCGAAATGACTACTATGACCGGTACATGAGGGAAGAGAGACAACATTAATGGTAACTTGATGGTGCATTCGTGGCCGTCCTCAACAGTTTGGTGTTCGGTATGTTCTTTCTATATTTAATTTTGAAAGCCCTTACACTGGTGAGATTATTTTATTTTATTGTATATCTACTATATCAGTGATGAATGTTAATCTTGTGATTGTTGTAAACCTCTAGTTCTAGTCAAAAAATTATTTAGAGTTTGTCTCATAGTTTTTCCCTTCACTCTGAAGGGGTTTTCACGTTAAACTCGGTGTCCCTATTTTTTATTTTCTTATTAAATTGGTTATTACCTATGCTTAGTGATTTACTCTGAAATTGATAATTGGTTATCGACTACGTTATACTGAACTACGGTGGATAGAGATTTGAGCAAAAATCTCAACAAGTGGTATTAGAGCCTAGTTGGCATTATTAGTGGTTTAGAGTAGCTATGGATGTTAACACGAGCAGAATGATTAGTCTGAATTGGACTAATTGAAAATTATGGAAAGGAAAAATGCAGGATCTTCTTTACTGCAAAAAGTTTCATGCTCCAATTAAATGTGATATTGAGAAGCCAGTAAATATGCGTAAAGAGGATTGAGAATTGGTGAACCGGTAAGTCGTCAGTTACATTCGACAGTGGCTGGTTAATAACATCTTTTACCATATAGTAAGTGAAATTTCTTCACACTCTTTGTGGATGGAATTAGAAGAGCTGTATGAGAGAAAAACAGTTGGGAATATAGCTTTTCTAATAAGAAAGCTTGCGAACCTAAAATACAAAGACGACGTCTCAATCGTAGAGCACTTGAATGAGATTCAGAGCATCGTCAATCAGCTTTCTTCGATGAAATTGATTCTTGATAATGAGCTTCATGCCTTGTTACTTCTCAGTTCTCTACCAGACAGTTGGGAAACTTTGAAAGTATCACTGAGTAATTCCTCTCATGATGGTCAAGTCTCTATGAGTTTGGTTAAGAGTAGTTTGTTGAATGAAGAAATAAGAAGAGAATCATTGGGTTCTAAAGTAAGTCAACTAAAGACTTTTGTTATAGAAAACCATGGGAGAAGTCAAAGTGAATTTGATAGGAAATGAGTTCAGTGCTTTTACTGCAAGAAGATGATGCATAAGAATTTGAGAGCAGAACATTGAAAAGTAACAACAAAAGGAAAATAGTGATGAGAGTAACGATTTAACAAAGGTAGTTGCAGCGACGAGTCAATACGTGTTTGCTATCTCACTAGAGAACTTAATGAATGGTACGTGCCTCGACACAGATTCAGTAGTTGATCGTGCCACTGCATTACATGTTCCCTCAAGAAGAGGTATCTTCTCATCTTATATATTATGTGACTTTGGTGTTGTGAATATGGAGAATGATGGTACCTAAGATTACAGGGATTATAAATGTGCGTCTAGAGGCAGACATCAAGTGCAAGCTAATACTCAAGAATGTGAGACACGTTCCAGTGATCCGACTGAACTTGATTTCTATAGGTCAGCTTGATTATGAAGGTTATCACAATTATTTTGGTGAATGTAAATGGAAACTCACCAAAGTGTCAATGGTAGTAGCTAAAGGGAGGAAAAAGCCTATGCTCTACATGACATATGCCAAGCTCACCAAGGATTTGGTGAAAGTAGTGAAGAAGAATATCCTAGTGCATTACCCTACAAGAAACAATGTGATCCAACTGAGAAGAATACTGCCAGAAGCCGAGATATGAAATTCCTCAATGAACAAACTATTGCAGGTTTAGCAATAATTGAGAAGCCTCGGCCTGATGAAATTGAGTTAAATCCAGTTCCTACATCTCTAAGCAATGGTGATGGTAGAGACACTGATGGTAATCATGTTGATGAAAGTGTTATTGATAAGTCAACATTACAAGATGCTAAGCCATTTTTACTGCCACCAGTTGATGTGATTTTTCAGCTACCAAGGTCTAATAGAGAGCGACAATCCTCTATTAGATGTACTCGAGATGATGATGTAATTTTCACTGAAGGGAGAGATTCAGAGGATTATAAAAGGGTTGAGACAAATAGCCACTAAGAAAAAAGGCTAAGTGCCATGCAGAAAGAGATGGAATCTTAGCATGAGAATTGCACCGCAAAATTGGTAAAGTTATTGACAAGAACCTTACCTAAGAAAAAGTCTGAGGCATGCAGAAAGAAAGCAGGTAAGATGGACTCCTTCAATTAGTCGAGAGGGGGAGTTTGTTGGGCATTCCTCCTATTGGAGGAGACTGGGCTTCCGTTAGCCCAAGGAAGCAGAAGCCCAAAAATTATAGGCTATATTGATCTTAGGAGTATGATATTGTTATCTGTGTTACACATAAAGAAAATCATATGTGTGAGGGTTTTGTTTCTACGCCAAGGCTTCTAATTAAAGTTGAATTCTCAACTTTAGAGCAGTCGCCTGAAGCAATTCAGCTTTCGATTTCTATTCAAGCCATACAAGTTCTTAGCCTCCAAAATGTTTTTTTGGTGATGAAAATGAAATTACTTTGAGCAATTTATTGGTAAGCCACCAACACATGATGGAAGAAAGATAATTGCAATGGCAATTTGAAGGTAAGTTCATGGATGTTTTCAACGGTTTGGTATTTAGTCCGTTATTTCTAAGGTATTTTTGAGAGCCCCTACACTGATGAGATTATTTTATTTTATTGTGTATCCACAATTATTGGTGATGAATATTAATCTTGTGATTGTTGTAAGCCTCTAGTTCTATTTAGAGTAGAAACTTGTTGTATCTCATTATTTATTATAGTCAAATAATTATTTAGAATCTGTCCTGTGATTTTTCCCATTACTCTAAAGGGTTTTCCACATTAAATTCGGTGTCCCTATTTTTCGCTGCTCTGATACATTTCTACAGAGATATTCAAATAATGGGGAGAAGAAGCTGCGCCCTGGTCTTCATCTTGCTTCTGCCGTAGAAGCTGGAGCTTTGGTGAGGTAAACGTAAATGCTGAATCCTTTTACTGCTTAAATCCATGTATGTGCATAGCTTTGTATCCCAGCTCTCTCCTACTTCGATTTTGTAGCTCAGAACAAGATGTAAGAATTTTCTTCTTGCAATGTGGGTTTCAATCTCAAATTCATGTCTGATTTTTATGATTTTTGTCTGTTGTTGTGATTTTTTAGTTTTATATAGGGTTTGTGTTTCACGATTTCTAGGCATATAGGGTTTGAAAGATGTGATTGGAAATCCAGCTTTGCCTTTTCAGTATTCGGTTCAGGTATGAGTTTAAAGGATTTAAAAAAAAATTTAAACTTTCAGAATTAGTACTATTAAATGGGTTAGAAAAAACACTGTTTAGTTTACTATATAGTTGTTATCTTGTAGTTAGTTTTTGTATATGTTGTTTCCCCTATTTTTTGTCGGGAGTAGTCAGTGTTGTTAACAGGGCCGAGCTGAAGTACCTCAAATAATCACCAATCACCAGGTAAAATCCACAGAAGGCCTATCAAGTATATGTCTCACAATAACACTTAAAATGTTTTCTTATATAGTTGCATTAAATGTTTCATGTGCTCTTCTAAGTTTAATACATGTTTTTTACGAGAAACTTGCAGCATAGTATAGTGCTTCTGCTTCTACTTAGAAAATTCACTTCACCAAGTGTTGAGAATAAATTATTAACGCTCATTACTATCCTTGTGATATCTAGAAAGAAACCTAAACAAGTTGGTTGTCTTGTTGTTAATATATGGATCGAAAACCCAAACTAACATCATAATGTACGAGGAGTAATATTTAGTTTTTAATCTTTGAGATTCTAAGAAGAAATTGAGAGAATGTCTTTTATGTTTTGAATGTTAAAGCATATAATTTTTTCCTTGTTATGCTTTTTTGTTTTTCTATTGTGTGAAACTTTGGGTTTCTTCTTTCATGTAGCTTCATTTTACTGCATAGTTGAAGGATTGTAGTTTTAAGCTCATTCTATATGAAACTATAAATATATTGTATGATATGTTCTTGTATAGTTTTGTCCATCATCGTATTGCTTTTGTGAATCATGACTCTTCTCCTAAAGCTCATTTTTTCCTATGTGGAGTTCCAACAACACTCATGATTCAATTCTTCTATAGTCTAATCATTTCAACTGGTAACTTGTTTTTTAGATATTTCTGTTTTACTAGAAAATGAGTGCTCACATATTAATCAAGGTGACGTCCTTTGGTTAAAATCATAAGCATGCTTATAGATGGTAATTAGCCGCTTTCTATAAAAGAAGATTAAGTAGAGGCTTGTTTTCTAAATTTCTTAATCTATACTTGGTAGACAACTTTCTTTTTAGCATGGCATTCTGAGCTAGAGCAACAAAAATATTTATTTGTACACATCTTGGTTCAATTCTTAGATTAACTGATCATTTATCAGACATGCATTCATTGTCTGTTATCTGTGAGATTCATAAAAATCACAGTAATTAGAGTGTCACTGATTTTGCATTTTTACATGCAGTAAGACAAATGACCATGAAATTGAAACAAGATTCTTATGGAGGGGGAGTGTGTTTTGTGACATATTGTTAGGATCTTTATGATGCCACATCTCCCAGTCTAACTCATTAATCAGAAAACTTTTTACTGCACACTAGTTTGAAAAGATGCCTCCATCAATAATGAGTTGGAGTAGGACTGGCCTTGACAAGCTTGTGTTTAACTATATGCTTACTTTTTCACATATCCTTGTGGTTAATTTTAGATGCGTAATTTTCAGAAACTATTTGGGTATCATTCTTCGACAACGTAATCATTATTGGCCTACCAACATATTGCCACTATAATCATGTGAATGTTTAGTTCCTTCTGTGTTATACTTTTTATTTGTCATTTTTTATGACTTTGATTATCCTTTTTAAGAAGGAAGTCTAAGTGTTTATGTAATATCGTGAAGTTGTACTTAGTGACTTAGAGTGACAATCCCTTCTTCTACTTATGGCTTTTTGTACATATATCTTATACTCTGCCTTTATGATTTAATGCTAAGTTGGCTATTTCATAGGAAATATACATTTTCCCGTCCATGTCAGAATGGTCTCTTCCAGTTTTTGTGGCTTCATGGATTCATATTCTATTTGAGCGGTAAGCAGTTAAAGTGAATTATAGATTTGTCATTTGTCATAGTTGTACATGATATCTTTTACGGAGAAGCTTATTTCAATATCTTTATTCATGATACCTATGAGAGATCTCTTACAAAACTCAACACATGTAACTATCTATAGTTTTTTGCAGTCGAGTTAGCGGTCCATATGAATAATATTGAAAACTCACTTTTTATGTCTGAAAATATGCTAAAATTTCTGCTTACATTTTACAACCCGTGCAACAAAATATTTACTAAAAGAGGATATGATTGGGATGTCAGCTTGAATGTCTATCACTTCAAAGGTATTGTTGAATTTCAAGTTTTTATCCAAATGGTAAAGCTATCTGATGAAATTTCTATGTAATTTCTTGGTGGGTTACCTAGAATACATTAGTATATGTAGACTACAATCGAAAGAGATATGTAGATGATGTATCTATTTTATACTTGTTCTAGTTGTTTATTTCCTTGTAATATCATATTTCGCGTAGTTATGGTTTTGTTATTCCCTTGCAATTTACTAAATTTCAATTTGGCGACAGGTCTTGGAGATGATGGATATGCAATAGCAGGGGAAAATCGATGCTTGGGATTAAACAAGTGTCTCTTTTATATTTTAAGGATAAGTGTTGCTTGCATATTTTAAACATAAGTTATGGAAAGATATATATTGTTAATTATTATATTGGTGTTAATTATTATATTGGTGTTGGTTTATCATTTTGAAAGTATATACTATGAATAATTGCTTATAACAATGAATCTTATGGTATCTTATTTTATAGATATAAAGTACATGTGAATGTTAATTCATAAGTATAAAAAACATGTTGAATACATTTAACAAGGGTCTGAAAACTCTATTAAACAATGTTCTACAGGAATAAAAAAACCTTGTAAAAAGTGAGAAACCACAGACTTCTTCACATGAGGCATTGCGCCTTGTAAAAACGCGGACTTTTAATATGATGGAGTGTTTCATGTGTCGCGAGAACCATGTGGATTACTTTTCATAAGGTTTTCTGCTTGCCTCTTATACAATGTCATATTTCTTGTAGTGTGAATCTACTCAAAAGGTATAATGCTCTGCCCTAAGAGATAGAAACTAGCTTTAAGATGAGATATAAGAACTCTATACCAAGAGGGGATACCCCATGGTAGTAAGAATTTTAGTTAGAGGACTACATTTTTGCTGAATACGATTTCTAAGCTAGTGGGTTGCCTCGTCCGATCAACGAAAGATCGCTTTAGTCTAAGCTAGTTATGATTGCCAAATATATGATAGAGACATTGACCATGTGTCGGAGATAAATGTTGTCACGAGAGGTATTGTTTTCAGTTTGGTGCGTTGAGTTTAGATTTAGGTGTAATGAGGTTTGGTTTAGAGATTGAGTCTGTATTGAGATATGTAATGATAAATTAATTGAACTATATTAAAATATTGTTTATTATGCTTCTGTAACAAAAGTTATTTTCTGAAAGCTTTGTAAAGTCGAAAATTAAAAGAGATAGAAAACATTTAGTTAAAATAACAAGCTAAGATAACTACGAACAAAATTACAAGAGATAGAAAAGTCATTTAACTAATGTTATCTAATAGCCTTTCTCAAATTGATATGTATTAAAATAAAGATTTGGAACAGATGGTATGAAATCGTGGAGAAGACATTACTTTAACGAAGACGTTAGCTAACTGATTAGTAGAAGCAACATAATGAATAACTAAATCATTGTGACAGACTTTCTCCTAACCAAAATGATTACGAATCTCAATATGTTTTTATCTAAGCATGAAACACATGATTAGTAGCCAATGAAAGTAGTAAGATGTTATACTCCAAAGTTGAGGAACATTAGAAATGTATACATGAAGGTTAGCTAAAGGAATCCTCATCAACATAACTCGATAAGCCTTATCAACACAACTCGATAAGGCTCTATATTCAGCCTCAATGGAGGATCGAGAAATAGTAGGTTTTTCTTATATAGGTCCAGGATATAGTATTTCGGCAAAAAATATGATATTACCAGTGGTACATCTCATATCAGCTAAATCCCAGCCTAATTTTCATCACTATAAGCTGATAATAATAACTTCCCTCGTTTGATAGAATGTCATGCCTCAATGTGCCCTAAATATATATGAGACTGTGTTTAACAATAGGGAAATGAAAAGTAGTAGGTTGACGCTTAGATTGACATACTATGTTAGCTATAAACATAATCTCAGGCCGAATGAATGCCAAATACTCCAATGCACCTACAATACTTCTGTATAAACTTGATTCATTAAATAAGAAAGTAGTGGATGACAAGTCATTCTTGATACAACATAGGGATTTACATAGTTTTGCATTAATCATTCAGATTTGTGAATTAAGTCCCTAACATACCTCTATTGATTTACAAACAGTCTATAAGATGATTGAGTGACATCAAGGCTAAGAAAATAATTAAGAAAACCTAAATCTATCATCTCAAACACTTTGCTCAATTGACGAATAAGAGAGGTAACGTAGCTAGGATAATTTTCAGTCAATATAATATCATCCACATAGAGTAACATATAACGGAGTGATTTATCTTCTGCTCTAACAAATAAAGATGAATTTGACAAGAAACAAAAGAAAATTAAGTCAAATGGCTTGTGAAATGATCAAACCAGGCCTTTAGCTATTTTTGTTAGGCCTTTAGCCATTCTCAGTCAGTTCTTTGAAAATGAGCTTTAACCTATTTTTGTCCTAGATTTTAAACTAACCAGCATCAAATAAAAATTGACATTTGTTAGTAAGGCAACATTGGTAAACAAAAAGAAGATTATTAGTAAGTTGTGGAACTCTAAGGATAATGTTAAAATAAAAAGTATGAGTGGATGTATGTAAGGAACCAATACATGTATGAGTGATTTATAGTGGTTGTCCATTTCAAAGAGACACATAGTGTTCATGACTATGTTCATTTGTAAGGGACACATTTACCATGTCTAGTTTTAAGTGCATATTACAACCAGTATCACTCATGCATATTGACTAATTAGGAGCTGAGGCAGTGGGAACAAAAGCAACCATGGCTATAAATTGTGCATGGGGATGAAGCCCTTAAAATGCATAATTCTTATGGTTATAGCAATCAAGAAATCATGTCCAGGCTAAAAAAAATCTAACATTGGAACTTATTTCTCATTCTAGAAGACGACCCATCTGAATTATAAGGAAAAAAATTATCATATGATGAAGTGTGATGCCCAAAAAAGGATTTGAGTTGCCTCTACCATTTTTGCCTTGGTATCTAGAAATAGAATACTTCCTAGCACCTCGATCAGGATTCTGTCCAAATTATCGTGACCAAACGTTGGAGAAACAAGGCCATTGGTTGGAAAGATGCTTCAACATGTTTGTTCTCCACAAAAATAGACTTCCATTCAGCTTTGAGTAAACGTGGAGCTCTTTAAGGTGAAGTTGCTCAGAACATGTTCTTAATGAAGTCTTTAAGGCACTATATTTAGAAGGAAGATCATTCATTGTGTAAAGAAAGATATCTTCATCATCAACTAGTATTGTAATAGCAACAATCTTATCCTTAACTTCTTTAAAGCACTGAATATATGAATCAATGGACTCTGCATGTTCTTGATAACATCATAGAGATTTGATCTTAACTGTAAAATGATAGATCTTGACAAAGAGGTAAAAAAACCTTTCCAAAGAATCTTAAACATGCTTGGACAGTTGGCATCCTACCGCATAAGTAATGGCTACCAGTGATGACATCACATTGATCAGCGTCATCAGTGTTTGTAGGATTGATTCTTGTTGTAAGCTTATTCTTGACTTCACGAACAAATCTTTCAGGACAGACTAGGGTTCAATCCATAAAACCAAAGACCAAATGCACGCTCAGAATCACAGAGATTTTGTATTTCCACATCATATAGTTGCACCACTACAATTTTTCATTTAAGAACAGTTAAGTTTAGGTTTAGGTTTTAATAACGGTTAAGAGAACCAGGGCGATACCTCGCCTAAGCTTTTGACAACAGCTGATACCGTAATCTTTCAATAACATGTTTTTCAGACTTTGACGGAATTCGTTTACCACATTTAGGATTTTGATAATAGGGCTTTGTTGAGCCTTATTGAAAGCCTTCACCTTTACTAAATTTCACTCTCATGATGGCAGAGGCAAATGGGACTATGGCTTCATTCACACAAATCCTCTCTCTTTCCCAGTCGCATAACTCTCTCTTTCGAGCCAACTACAATAGTAAAAGCCTTTGCCACCTTGTCATTACTGTTCACAGTCTCATTCATCGTGTCACACTCATAGTTGGAGCTTCTTCATGTTCATTGAGCCTCGATTTATGAGCTAGGGTTTGAAATTGGTTAGGCATGCAAGGGTCCTCTTTGAATTTTAGCCCACTCTCTCACTCTCCCTTAAACTTTATTAACATCTAGCATTATAAAATAATCAACTTCAACTCAGCTTCAGTAGTATTGTTAGTATGCCAACTTTTCTTTGATTTTTGTTTTCATTTTCTCCATTCTCTCCCCCTTCTTAGGTCTTACTATGTGGGTTGATTCTACTTTTAGGAGTTGAATGTGGATTTTTGGTGTATTTCCCATTTGATCTTGTCTTGGGTGTAAGAAATTTAAATATTCCAATACTAACCATCAGCCATAATTTATCAAAAACAATGAACAAATCAATAATAGAGAGAATCTTTTTTGCCTATGCCTAACTTAATAACTCATACTTGATGGAATACATAGGCATGTATTTATAGGCTAGGCTAGGGACTCTCATCTAAGTGTTTAACATGATCACAACTTCCTCCCATCAAGAAAATCATATTATCTCAACTACTTAATATGTATCTTTTAATAATTTATTTAACTCTATCCCACTACTAAATGATAGTTATCCTTAATCTAATCACTTTAAATTTTAAATTATAAACAAAATAAAATATTTAGATATAATAGGTATTATAATAGTTTTAAAAATTAGGATACGTGACATGTGGGCCACCTTAAATCTCTTAATATATACGCAAAACTAGCATTCTTCCACTTGGCACACATGCCATACCCTTCTTTATCGATGATGATGACCATATTATAACTACACGAGAAATCTATTAATTGAAAAAACTCTCACTTAATTGAAGAATCCCAAAATGTAAGTCATAGCAGGGCATCATATTAGTAAGTCGACCTGGACAAATTTGTCAGATTTTGATATTATTGATTGAATTGTGTGGTTATACTCTTAAACGAGAATTTCCTTCCATGTATCTCATGTATGGTATCTTTAAGTGAGCACATTATCAGCAGTTGACTCTATGAATGTCTTCCTATAAGTCGTTCGAGTACAACTTTATATATCTCAGTGGATATGAAAATGTTATGTGTACACGAATAAAAGAAATACTTTGTTCTCCAAGATATGAAATTGTCATGTCCAATGACATATGTAGCGCAAACAGACAAAATTAAACTAAAAATGAGCAAGTGAGACCCATATGCTCCAGATGATCTTTGTATTGTCGATCTTTTAGTCATGGGATCCGCAATCATACACTGGGTACCAATATGTTCAATGAATGCTTCTTTAGTTTCCATGTGCTCTCTAACAACTAGATAATTGATGTTAATATGATGTCTTCAGCTTCAACTTTTATTATTCTTGGAGAATAAAACCTCAGCTGAATTATCACAATAGATCTTTATAGGTCTCTCTATGGAATCGACAATCTTTAGACCCTTAATCATAGTGCCAGTATAGTAGCTTCATGGAAGAAGATGTAGTCTGCTTCCATGGTAGAAGAAGCAACAAGGGTTTGCTTGAAACTTTTCCAAGATACAACACCTATAGCAAGAAGGAAAATCTATCCCGAAGTTGGCTTTCTCGTGTTTACACATCCAGTAAAATCTAAATCTGAATATCAAACCATTTCTAGATGATTAGAGTGTCTGTATGTAAGTCTCTAGTCCTTGATTCCTTGCAAGTACCTTATAACATTTTTAGTAGTCCTCTAATGCTCTATACCAAGATTACTTTGGTATCTTCCTAGCATGCCCACTACAAATTTGATATCAGGTCTTGTACTGAACTGTGCGTACATTAGAGTGACAACTACAAATTCATATGGTATGTTATCCATTTGTTGTTATTCCAATTCATCCTGTGGGCACTAATTCTGATTGAACTTATCCCCTTTAAATATAGGTGCAACTGTTGGAGAGCAGTCCTTCATTCTGAACCTATCTAAAACCTTTTCAATGTAGGCCTTTTAATATAGTCTCAATATTCATTGAGATCTATCTCTATGAATATCTATGCCAATGACATAAGAAGCTTCATCTAAATCATTCATTTAAATGTTTTTAGAAATGAACTATTTTATCTCATTGAGAAAACCCAAATTAATGTTTGCAAGTAAAATGCATCCACATTAAGAACTAAGAATATAAATTTACTCTCACTGACCTTAAGGTATATACATTGATCAATGATGATCTCAGAGAAACGGATGAGGTAACAACGTTGTGAAACTTTGTATACCATTAACGAAAGGCCTACTTTAGTCGATATATAAATCTTTTAAGTTTGCAAACTAACTGACTTTCATGCTTAAGAGTAAAACCTTCAGGCTTGGACATGTATACTTCTTTCTCTAGATCGCCAATCAAGAACGTCGTCTTGACATCCATCTTATGTAATTCTATATCAAAATGAGCTACTAATGCTATGATTATCCTGAAAGAATCCTTCTTAGAAACTTGAGAGAATGTTTCATGATAATCAATGTCTTCCTTTTGAATGAAACCTTTAGTTACAAGTCTAGATTTATATCTCTTTATTTTATCTAAGGAATCCCTAGTCCTTGGTTTTGACCAGTTCTAGATGATCATAATGTTTGTATATAAGACTCTAGTCCTTGGTTTTGAATAATTCTACCACCATAGCAAATAATGGGATACACCAAATTTATTCTCTAAATAGAACTAGAGGCTTATACCAATCACAAGATTTATATTTGTCACCGTTAACATAGGATACACAATAAAATATAATGATCTCACTAGTATTGGGCTCTCAAAATTAACTGTAGAGATCACAGACTAGATACCAAACCATTAAGGATGACTGTGAATGTACACTCGGATTATTAGTGTCGTTGTCTCTTTTCCTCACATACCGGTGGCTCACTAAATAAACTGTTCAAAGCAAATTTCTTCGCCTAAAGTTATTTTTGGTGGCTAAAACTCTTCACTTAAAAATGTTAGGCGGTTAACTTATATTTTAAGAGAGTAAAAAAAACCTAACATCATATTGTGGTGAAACATAATGGAACCACACGTGGCCCATTTTAATGGCCAGCAAAAGCCTTCCCAAATTTGGGCTTCAAGCCCACTTCCTCCTACATAGGAGGGATAATTGAAGAAACTCCCCCTCTTGATTATATAGAGAAGTCCATCTTAGCCGCTGTCTCTCAGCATGCACCGTACTTCTTCTTAGGTAAGATTTTCATCAACAACTTCACCAATTTCGCAGTGCGGTTCTCATAAAGAGCTTTCATCCTTTTTCGAATGGCTCTTACCCATTTTTCTTAGTGGCTATCTGTCACTGCCCCTTTGTAATTCTCTGGGTCTCCCTTATCAATACAAATTACATCATCACCCTGAGTACATCTAGTAGAGGATTTTCGCTCATTGCTAGACCTCAATAGCTAAATAATCACATTATTATCCTGAGTACATCTAGTAGAGCATCTTGTACTGTTGGCTTGTCAATAACACGTTCATCAGCACGATCACCATTAGTGTCGCTACCACCACCATTCCCTAAAGATGTATGAACTAGATTTAACTCAATCTCATTAGCATGAGGCTTCTCAACTATCACCAAACTTGCAATAGTCTGTTTATTCAAACTTTGGACAATTTTCTTGTCATCTAGATCACATTATTTCTTGTAAGGTAATTCGCTAATGATATTCTTCTTCACTATTTTCACCAAACCCTTGATGAGCTACGCAGATGTCATGTAGAGCGTAGGATTTTTTTTCTCATTCTAGCTACTACCATTGACCATTTGGTGAGCTTCCATTTTCCTTCACCAAAGTAATTATGATAACCCTCATCATCGATCTGACCTGTAGAAATCAAGTTCAGTCATCCTGGAACGTGTCTCACACTCTTGAGTACTAGTTTGCACTCTATATCTTTCTCTAGACATTCATCTCCAATCCATATAATCATCTTGGAGGTACCATCATTCTTCATCTTCACAACACCAAAGTCACATAATATGTAAGATGAGAAGATATCCCTTCTGGATGGCGACAACACTATCAACTACCTAATATGTGTCTAGGCATGTACCATTCACTAAGTTCTCTAGTGATATAACAAACACATTATAACACCATCACTAACCTTGTATTTAATTACAAATTCAATTCTTTATTGTTGTATTGAACTGTTACGATAATTTGATTTTATGCTTGAAAAGAATTAATTAAATTATTGTGATTGTTAGTAGTGATTTTTCATGATGCATATTTTTCTATGATGGTCATTGACGTTGGACATTAAATTTCATTTGTAGAATTTCTATAAATATTATTAATAGGTAATTTGGTAAGTTTGTACGTTTTCTTTGTGATGTTACTATTTTAGCAAAATCAAAATCTTGATAGAGGAAATATAAAAATGATAAGTCATAGAAGTTATTTTAAAATTTAAAAGCTGATTTTAAAAGATATTATGTTATTATCTTATCTAAATCTAATAGATGCATGGTATTTATAGGGTTGTTGTGATTAGTTTTTCCCTATGTTCTTTAATCTCTCATTTTGGAGGCAACCCTATTTTCCTCTTTCCATAGCACGAAAATTTCCTCCCTAATTTCTTAAAAATCTTAGTTATTTGATGGAGAAGCCTTGATCGTTTAGTTTTGGGAAGCCTTGATCGTGATACTGTAAAGACTATTTTCCTCACACATTTCAGTAAACCCTTGTTACCCTTATTTTATTTGTTCAACTTAAATGTTTAAGTTTAGATTCACACATTTTATTCTTAGATCTGTATAATACTGAATTTAAAATCCTTTTATGATTCATATAAAACAGATTGGATTTTTCATGAAAACTGAGATTTTCAGATTTTTCTATACACAGTAAACACGACTTCATTTTTGTAAACAAACGATGAAATTTGAGTCTGAAATTTTTATGTTAGCTTCTCAGATTAATGAACCACGTTCTATATAAAAATTAGATAAAAACTAGATTTCTACGATTTTATACAATTTTATAATTTTTATATCTCGTTTAGGGGAAGACAGTTTATCAATGTCCAGAATTAGGGTTATTTCAGTACCGAGATCAACTCAGTTTAATCCCATAGTTTTACAGTATTGTTTTATATGTATCTTTAGTAACTCTGTTAATTTTCAGAATTTTTCAATGGGTTTTACATAATGAAACATATTTTCAAATGTTACTGTTTTACTTAGAGAAAAATAGTTTTCTATAATGAATTTATTTTCATGTTTTGATACTTAAACGGCATCATAATTCAATGAAATTTAATATGTGAAACCCTAGCATGTTCGAGATCAGCGTCTACGAAATCTAGAATTTTAGAAAATCCTAGTATAAATTATGTCAGTTTTAATCGACTCCACGCTTACTGTTACTTTCCATTTCTGGGTTATCGTTTTATATTGAATATAAATAGTGATTATCATTTCAGGAGTTTAACTTTCATACTTCTTTAGCAGGCGATAAGGTAAGTAGAATTTTATACATACATAACTTTTTGTTATTTTCTGAAAATTTATTATGTGTGATTGTATGTCGTGTTGCTCTTGTTGTTCCATTGTAAGTGAATGTGTGATGATTTAATTATGATTGAATTTTTAATTGTGTATTGATTATTATGATTAATGATGTCTTTCTATTATCCTTATGGTATGAATGTATATATATAAATAAGTGAATAAAGATTTAGAAGACTTGGTGTGTGTTTATACCATAAAAAGAGTGAGTAGAAAATGGGATGCAGGGAACAAGCGGACCCAACAATGTTTAATGTTAATGTTAATGAATGATCATTTGGTTTGTCAAATGATATCATGTGAATGAATGATACTACCAAAGATCCAGTAGTCGAATTGATTTTCATAATAATGACTCAGTGCCTCTGATTGGCTAAGTATTACACAAGTGAGCTCGTGAATAATGTAATGAAAAGAATGTAACAAAAAGTTTCATGGAAATTTTTTAATGAAAGATGTAATGCTAAAGTAAAGTCAATAAAGTGATCAAATGATTTATAAAGTATATGCCTCACACAAATTATTTAAATGGATTGGATGCGTATGCATTTGCTATGTATGTGTAAAATTTTGCTTATTCAATATATTTTTATACTCACCCTTTTTTATTAAATCTTTCAGATGATGAGAATCATGGTGATGAATGTGAAATGTATGATTACGCGTTCTGGCATGAGACGAGAAATTAAGTTTAATTAGTTGAGTAAATTACTATTTTAAAGTTGATTTTCATTTGTTATTTATGAATAAATTTCAAAATATTATTTAAGCTTAATAAAGATATTTCATAAACACGTTTTCAGTTTTTCTCGAATAAATATGTTGTTTTATTAAATACTACAAATCATGAATTGATTTTAAAAGAAAATTTTTTACCAAGCTTCCGCGTTATTTTTTTAAAATCACCGAAGTAAACTCAGTCGATTTTCAGGGTGTTACACACGTATTACTCGTGGCTGCAACTGTCTTTGTTAAATCATTACTCTGATCACAATTTTCATTTTGTTGCTCCATTTTCAACGTTCTGCACTCAAATTTCTTATGCCTCATCTTGTTGTAAAAGCACTCAACCCTTTTCCTATCGAATTCAATCTGACTTCGCCCTCAGTTTTATGTAACAAAACCTCTAATTGGCTGACAGAAGAACCCAAGGATTTCCTTCTTGTTTCTTCATTCAACAAACTGCTATTAACTAAATTCATAAAGACTTGACCCTTAGGATAGGAATTACTCAGTGATACTACCAAAGTTTAGCAACTGTCTAGTAAAGAATTGAGAAGCAATAAGGCCTCAAGCTCGTTGTCAATAACCATTTCAGTGAAGAAATATGATTGATGAGGCTCTGAATCCATTCAAGTGCTCTGCGATTGAGGCATCCTATTTGTATTTTAGGTTCATAAGCTTTGTATCAGAGAAGCTTTATTCCCAACTATTTTTCTCTCATATAGCTCTTCTAACTTCATCCACAAAGAGTGTGTAGAGGTTTCACTTACTATATGGTGATAGGCGTTATCATCCACCCACTATTGAATGTAATCGACAACTTGTTGGTTCAGTAATTCTTAATCTTCCTTACTCATGTTAACTGGCTTTACAGTATCACCTTTAATGGGAGCATGAAACCTTTTAGGTAAAGAAGATCCTTCATTTTTTTCTTTCCACAACAACCAATTAATCTCATTCAAACTAATCATTCTGCTTGTATTAACCTTCATAACTATCTTAAACTACTAATAACTTTAACCAGGCTCTGATACAACTTGTTGAGATTTATGCTTGAAATCCCTATACACCGCAGTTCATTATTACATAGTCGAAAACCAAAAATACCAATATCTAAGTAACATCAAGCAGAGATAACAACCAATTTAATACGAAAAACGAAAAAATAGGAACATCGAATTTATGAAAATCCCTTTAGAGTGAAGGGAAAAACCATGCAAACTCCAAATAATTCTTCTATTATAACAAATTATGGGATACATCAAGTTTCTTCTCAAAATAGAACTAGAGACTTACACCAATCACAAGATTAATATTTATCATTGTTAACTGTGGATATACAATAAAATAGAATAATCTCACCAATGAATGGGCTCTCAAAATTAATTATAGAGATCACAGACCGAATACCAAACCATTGAGGATGACCATGAATACACTTCAGATTATCACTGTTGTTGTCTCTCTTCCCTCACATACCGGTAGCTCACCAAATAAACTACTCAAAGCAATTTCTTCACCTAAAATTGTCTTTGGCTACTAAAACTCTCACCTAAAAAAGTTAGGCGGCTAACTTGAATTTTAAGAGAATGAAAAAAACCCTAATATCATATTGTGGTGCCACAAAATAAACGGTGATCACTAAGATTAGGTCATTTTTAAGAAAAAAATAATTAAAAATGGCGAAGGATGAAAGAAAATAAAAAATAGACAATCAAATTTGAAGAAAAGGAAAACATCCCGCGCCAATAGCGATTCCTCACGCGCGTTAGCGAAGTTTTAAATTTTTTTCTGTAAAGTTTATATAATATACACTATACATATAAAATATACTGCAAAAATTACACATGTATATATAATATATGCCGTAAATGTTATATAAACCACTAAAAATCTGGAACAGTGGTGCGCCTGGTGTGAATATTTTCTTACGCATAGAAGTCCATTTCTTTTAAATCTTGCCAATGGGCTATTTTTTATGTTTTTTACACTTGTGGCCATTTTTTATGATTCTTTTTGGAAGTTGACTATTTATTCAGATTACAACAAAATAAAACCATACGTGGCCTATTGTAATGGTGGATTTGACTTCTCTGCTATCGTCTAGCAACGGTAGAGGCAACCATCGCCTAGCAACGGTAGAGACAGTCAACCTTGTCCGTTCATAGAGATCTGAATGGACCAGACTTGCCCAATTATATTCATATTAAAATATTAATTTTTTTTATTTTTATTTTTTATTTTCTTTAACCTCCGTCCTTTCATAACTCTCTGAAGAGACAAGATTGAAGGGTGGTCTCTTTCATTGCAAAGCAACGGCAGAGAGAGCCAGATTCTGTAATGGCCAACAAAAGTCAGCTAAAAAATGGGCTTGTTCTCTAATTGGGTTTCAAGCCCACTTCCTCCTAATATAGGAGGGATAACCCAACAGTTTTCTTTTTGGATTCGTACTAGTCAGCTCAAGGGTGAAGGGTTTTTTAATGATCAGCCAATGAATTATCTTTTATTGAGCTCTAGTTTTCGTCGACGTTAGCAAGTTAGTGTTGATTGTTTTGTTTTAGTATTTTGTACAAAGCTTTATGTTTGCTGATATTAAAGTTGATGACAAGATTCTTAATTCAATAAATTTGATAAGAAAATCAAATCAATTATGATACCACTTATAAACAAATTTATTTGTCCATATTTATTTCACCACATAATGGGTACGGACTGAAGGATTCAGTATACAAAGATATAAGGTCATTTCTTCAATTTATTCTTCATTTCTAAGTTCATAGCCTTTCGCAGAGAGATCGAAATCAATAATCTATAACAATTCTAAGTAAAAATAAAATCAAGAAGTACTAAAATAGCTAATTAGTTGAGAATGAAAGGCTCAACAAGCAAGGACAAGATCTGCTTGCGCACATCTCTGTCTTGGACACCAAAACCATCCCCATGTTGGTAAAGAAAGTAAGCCACACGTGCAGCATTTGTGCTTATATTCACAAATGATTTGAGCACTGGAAACTTGATGAAGCTTTGTTCATTGATTTTCTTCCATGTTTTCTCTATCATGCTTTCAATATAATTTCGAGCTATTTCCTCTCCTACATTTTCTTCTCGCATGTAGCATATTATTGATGAAGCAACATCTCCTCTTTCCACCTCGGCCTGCATGCGGTTAATCCATTTGTGCAAATTATTTAGAAATAAAAAAATTAAGAGAAAGGAAAAGGGAGAGATCAAAACAAATAATATGTCATCTTGCTTTTCTAATTTTCAATGTACACTTTTTTCTTAATTTTTTTTTTAGTTTTAAAGACTCAAACATAGCCTAAAGTAAATTTCTCGAAAAAATTGCATATGAAAGTTCTCCAAGATTTTAATTAAAAATAAATAAAATAAAAAGGAAATAATCAAATAAGTTACCGCAGAAGTTCCAAGATCATTGGAGAGACGAATAATGAGCGAGATGTTATAAACAAGATGACGATTTTTCTGAAGAAAATCTGCTAAGTCCCCTGTTTTCTCATCCGTTGAAGCAACCAGTGAGCTAACCAATAGCAGAGGGCCTGACGACGAAATCCATGCATTGTTTAAGTACTCTTGAAGTGATGGTGTATATCCCTTGTTATACCATTTTGCCTCCACGTATAGTGCCTTACAGAAGTCTGCCCACTGAATTCAAAAGAAATCACTTCTATTTAGTAACTTAAAAAAAAATAATTAATATGGCAAGTAATAATAAAACTTAAAAAGTTAATTATGTAAAACTATATCTTTCTGGATTTATAGTCACGTGTCACCTTAATACTTAGAACATAAGTCAATTCTCTAAAGTTCTCTATATATTTTCACGTTTGACATTATTTAAATATAGTTTGCAATTAAAAGTATGTCATAAATAAGTAAAGATGAAAAAACAACTAAGTCAACTAAATTTTATTTTAACAGAAATAACAAACCGAAAAGCAAAAGCACTTATTTGATCCGGATAAACCCATTTCGTCGATTACATTAAACTCGACTCATCATCATTTGGATTAAAACTAAAAGATTCAATTGTTTGATATAATTTTAAGAGTTATAAAGCTGTGGAGAGAGAATGAAATTTTTTATAGTTGTCATCTATTATGAAATTTAAGTATTAGGGTCAATTCAAAGAGTTGACTGAAATGAATAAAAAAGTACCGCTTTTCGTAGATACAGTGATGCATGGTCCCAACCGTTTTTCTCGACAATTTCATAGGTGATGTCATCAGTGATATTGCATAGTGCCTGAAAACAGACCTTCATACACTCTGGAAGATGTAGGGTCTCCTTTGCATCCCACCTTAAAACAGGTTTTCACATCACTTACATCAGAATAATTAGTATATATGCTGGACAATAGAAATGGATGACCTCCTATTTTGAGTAATCTTTTTCGATTTATCTGGGCTGTTCAGTTGAAAATAAACAGTCCAGATTCAGACGAACTGAGAAATCAACAAAAGTGGATAAAAAAAAATTATTTATTTTTTTCTAAACGATACGAACCGTTGCTTTTCAACAGCAACATTCAAGATGAACATAATACCTTCACGGTAGAACATGAGTGGATCCTAATTCCTGAAAAATTCTATATGATGGTAGCATTATCTTACTAGAGAATTAAAAATAGAGAGTCAGGAGGAGAAAGAAATAAAAATATTTGTCTTCTCATTTATCTCTTTCTTTTTCTTTACACTCACAGTAACATAGAATGATGTATAAGAATCTTAAATTTATTACAAATAATGGTTAAGATTTTAAATGTTTGAGGGAAAAGACTAACCCGTCAACGGCAAGTGTGAAATGGTGGAGTTCTTCGAGGGAGCCAAACAGATCGTAAACATCATCAATAATTAAGATAAGAGAGATGATTTTGGTAAGGCATTTTCTGAAGCTTCTGGAATGAGGGTCATGAGAAAGGCCCATAGCACACATGAAACTCTCTACCACTCTCTCCCTTGCGAAGTTCAAGTTCTCCATCAGTCCTAGATTCCTCCACCACCTATATTGTGCAAAGGAAAAACACAAAACTTCAGATTTTTCTGTAAAAGCTTTAGGTCAAACTCATACTCAAAAGTTAACTTATCCTAGTTGTTCAATTCATATATTTTTAGCAGACATATTCTCAACCTATGAGAAATTATTTCCTCAACACACAAATGTGTCCTAATATTTTGCCTGGTCAGTATCACATTAGAATGTAGTATGCGCCCACTCATACTCGTGTTGGCGTTCTGATAACATATTAAAATCTTGAGTATTAACTCATGAGTTGAGAGTTATCACAAACTTAACATTTTATCTCAAGACATATTTTTAACTCATGAGTTGAGGGTTGTGGAATGATAAATTCACGAGATTGAAACGTGAAAACAAAACATTACTATAACCCGTATGGCCTAACAACCCAAACCCAAATTTTAGAACTATATATTAGCCAAGTGTAGTTAAACGAACGCACATTTTTAAGTGCTTTGACAAACAAAATACATACTTTTTAGTGTGTAAAAATATTTTGGAAATATAAATTTCTGTGATTGGAGAATTGATACCTAGATATTCGTCCCATGTCTTTTTGAAGTACGGATTGAACCATGTTGTGGTTGAGTTTAGCGAGTTCCAGCAAATTAGAGTCAAAACTTTTGCCATCCTCGTACATATTGATTTGCCATTTGACGTCAAACCATTTAACTCTCCATTGCGATGGAATCTCCATTGAATGTTCTACTCGTTTGGCACTATTAATTTCAAGGTATGGAAGTATGAGGTTGAGAATTTTTATTGAGAAAGTGTTTGCCTCTCCCAAGATATTTTCTCCCTCGAAACCAAGGTTTGAGGCCTCAAATAGCTCTAGTACTGCTTTCCCATCGTTTGTTATGTTGCTTCTGAATTGACACTTTTCGTCCATGAATTCACGAAAATCCTCTGCACATAAAATAAATTAATTTTGTTACAAAAATGGACGTACTATATGGTAGATCAAGAAAAAATATATAACAAAATTTGAAATTCTAGAAAAAAAAAACAAACTAAGAAATGAAGAATAATTGTATTTGAAGCCGATGTTGAACCACCAAATTTGTATGTGCCTTATTGAGAAAATAGTCGGTACTCTTGTAATTCTGAATTTCAGTACACTCTTGCAACCTCATTTAGTATCACGTGTAAAACTTTTTCACATGTATAAAACACGCATTCATTATCTTTCCTCAAAATATATATGGTAACATATTATATATATAATGGAAGAAAAACTGATTTTTCAAGTACTGTAAGAGTACTGAAATTTTTCTGATTCAAGACTCAATGACTCAGTTTAGAACTATACCTTGCGACACTTCGTAGCTATGTTGCCGGAGGAGCCTAAACCGTAAAGCAGTGGCATAAAGACTGCCTTGTACACTATGATTGTTGATTCTAGTAGAAGCTATAATATCTAGGGCCTCTTTGATTTCTTCCTCGAAGAGATTGGCCAGACCTAGTTTTGTGATAGTGTCAATCAGCTCCAACATACCCAATTGGTCTAACATGTTGTCACTAAGCATACATTTCACGTACTCAATTAGTTCCTTGGCCTTTCTTTTAAATTGATCTTCCTGTTAAAGTAACCAATTGATACATATAAGTGTTCTGGCAACACAATTAAATGTGAGACATGTTAAGTACTGTAGTTAACAGAGAAAATGAATAGAAAAACTAGAATTGAATGAACTCAAAATTATAAGGATAAAGCTGGTACGTTTAGTTATTACCATATTATAAGTGTTAGAAAGCGATTCAAGGAAATCAGGTTTCCAAATATTTGGCTTATAATTAGCTGAACGCCTTTGAATCTGATTCTCAATCTCCATTGAAATGGTGTGATCGAAGAAAACTGACCACGAACTTCCTAATAAATAGAGACCAAAAGATACAAAAAAAAAACTTCTAGAGGCTAGTGGGATGAGTGAAGGCACTCCTGGTTTAACCTACTTATATAGTCTTGGGAGTAGAGGCCGGCCAGAAAAGAAATAAAATCGTTCTGAAAATGTTAATTATTTCATGAGTGAAAACGACATTGATGACAGGTATTATTCAACCTTCTTAATCCTAAAAATTAGATTTTTTCTCATACTTATAAAATGTTTACCATTCCTCTTCATAGCCGAAGAAGGATAAGCCCAATAATCTTCCTCGTCACACATCGAGTTTTGAGTTAGATAATCATCGACTCACTTAACCGGGATCACATTACATTGGGTTGTGAGTCGGTGAGCCAACGACTCACTTCACCCGGATTTATCATACATCAGGTTGTGAATTGGAGAGCCAACAACTCGCTTCACCTATATTGGACTGAAGATTTGTTGGTAAACCTAGACCTAACTTTGATATCAGTGTTGGATGTTATTGGACTTTCTCTCAATCCTAAAATTTAACTTTAGATGTGAGACTTTCTCTCTCATATTTATAAACTGATTATCAATCTCCTCCACGACCGATGAGAGATAATCCCAACAATAAATGGATAGGTTTATTAGCATTTTTATCCTCATTTTTAAATGTAGTTATTAGTAAAATAGAGAATTATTTCTCCTCCCTTATCAGTATCAGAGAGATATCTACACATGGCAATAAGTTTTTGTTTTTTATTTACATTCACTCAGAATTCCTAAAGGCAATAATTAGCTAGGTTTGCCAAATTCGCATAATTAATATAAATTATTTATATTTTAAACAATGATCATTATATAAATTAATTTTCTTTTAAGGATTATGGTTTAAAATCACAACTAGTGGCTCACAAGTCACAACTTACAATAAACAGAATTGTTCGAAAATAACTCCTACGAAATATCTATAAATAATATTTTGTTTCTGGAGCCTTAAAAAATTAATATAAATCTTTTTTGTGTTTCAATTTTACAATCGAAATGTGCCACATTTATCATAAACAAACCAAACAGTGGGTTGTTAAAAACTGAAGTCGATGTACGTATTCATCGATCAGAATTGAAAGCAAATGGACACGAGGAAATCCGACAACATGCATTAGTATGTCGAAATCAAGACCTACCTGCATTCTTGGCCCTCATTTTCCTAAAAAAAAACTGAAATGATAATACATGGCAATGTTTCCAACACACAAAATATTTAGAGAAAGATAAAAATCACTATCACTAAATTATCCTTTTTAAGACGCTTGTTGATACGTAAAAAATTATGATACGGAAGATTCAATAGAGTTTTAATAAGATAAAACATAACTTACCTTAAACTAGATATTAACGGGGCTTGTCACTGACCACAATGATTGATGTGATATTGGGTGTTGTTGCATTTTCTTTTATTTAACAGTAATGGTTTCCCGGCTAGATTACGTGCACCTTCAATAGTTTCATTTCAGGCAATATTAAGAGCTCATTCCCTCGCATCATCGTGGTGAATCTAAAACTACTAACTGGTTACATAAGATCTTGATTTACTCTCCGTCTCGGTTTTTCTTTTCTCGTAATATTTATAATTCAAATGTATAGTTTTTTTTTTACAAAGTAAATATGGCGTTTCATTTTTTACAATATTGAAGTCATTAACTACTAAAGTGTGCTCCTAACCTCAAGGTAACCTATTTATTAATATGTCCAAAAGGACCTACATAGGTAGTAAAACTTTTGGTTAATTGACGACAGTGAAATTGTTCAACATTCCAACTGCATCAAAACGTAATTTGTTGTTTTCCACAAATCCTGTAAAGAATAGGTAAACCTATTCTTTAAGTTGACTTAGTACAGATTGATAAGAGAAAGAAAGAAAGAAGAAAGGTGATAAGAGAGAAGAGAGTTCTTGGAGAAATCTTATAAGCCAACTTCCTTCAATAATCATGATGAAGTAAGTGATTCTTTATTTATATCATGTACAAGTGCAAAGAGTCAATTACATTAACTAAACATGTAAAGGACTAATGTACTGAACTTAGTAATAGTTATAACAGAATCTAACTAACAGACCAACAAGGGTGGGTTAGCTTTTTATTTGCTTTGCTTAGTACCAATATTTTATGACAGAAGCTAACTAACAGGCCAACAAGTGTTAATGGTCCCCCACCAATATTTTAAAGGAATTTGAGATTGAGCAAGGAGGGTGAGGCCTGTTTCAACCATCATGTCTATGTTTTCTCTCAATTCTTTTGATATTGTTGGTGTATATAAGGACATGGGTGTTTGAATTGAATGTCTTAAGATTGTAAAAAGTTTAAGAAAGGCCTGAACTCCTCCCTCCCCTCAATCTGACTGAACAATTTTTGTACTGAGAACTAGTTACTTTTCTATGAGTTTATTGAAAAGAATAAAGGTTTGTTGGGCTTCAGATTTGGTTTTGAGAGGAAATATCCAAAAGTATCTGTTTAGTCATCTGAAAAGTTGATATCGTATCTGAAACCTTCAGTGGAAGGTGTTGATGATAGTCCCCAAAGGTCAGTTAAGATAAATTCTAAGAGTTGTTTAGACTTGGTTTGAGATAAGGGAAATGGAAGCACATGGTTTCTGTCCGTCTTACTTGCTATGCAAAAATTAGGTTTTTGCATTCAGGGTTTCCTTCTCCATTAGCGAGCTTCTTGTTTGGACTCTCTATCGAGCCAAAGACTATCCCATCAAGATCATCTCCTATAATGGAAGGAATGACTTGTGATCTCCAAAGAACGTAGTTCCCTTTATCAAGTTTGACAGATACTAAGCTGCTTAGGTTATTTGAGAAGATCTTCATTGTTGCTCGAGGTTGCACCACCATTTGTGATATTACTGTTTGATGTGTTTGAAGCCATTAGACGTGAGTCCTCTTCATGATTTGATACCATGTAAAAAATAGGTAAGCCTATTCCTTAATTGAGTTAGTATAGATTGATAAGAGAAAGAATGAGAGAAAAAAGATGAGAAGAGAGAAGAGAATTCATGGAGAAATCTTGTAAGTCAACTTACTTCAATAATCGCGATGAAGTAAGTGGTTCTTTGTTTATATCAAGTACAAAGAGGGAACTACATTAACTAAAAAAGTAAAGGACTAATGTACTAAACATGTTAAAAGTGATTATAAAAGCTAACTAGCAGGCCAACATTGTATTTCAATGACTTTAAACAATGAAAATGCAATCCTTCACATTTGTATTTGCTTTCCCTACTAATTTTCAAGATTCAAACATGTCATATTCTATCTGAAAATGAATCAGAGTTTTGGGATGTTATAAATATGTTATGAAAAATATCAAATGGTGAGGAAGTCGTGGCCTAAATAATGTTGATCACACCACTTCACTCAGCATTTGAAATAGTTTTCTATATGGAGACTTCATATTTTCAGCATTTGTAATTTAGTGTATTCAATATTGAGAAAACTTGCTTATTGCATCAGTCTACTAGTGAACTTAAATAAATAATAAGAAGGAATAAAAATTAGTTACCCAAAGGAAAAATAGCAAATAATCTATTAACAGATATATGTTGATTTGTGCATGAGATAAAATCTTGTAAGATTATGCATGGAGAATCCAATGAGTTGTCGTGGTTGATTAAGATATGAACCAATGTGTGATGGGATTTGTTAATGATACATGAGTATCACAGTAGCCAATAAATTGTTGTTCTTTGGTTCCTGATGTCAAGATGACAACATCATCTTGGTGACTGATGCAATGGCGGTGAAGGCTTTTGACCTGTGCACTTGGCATGTATAACAAATTAAAGGTTCAATGCCTCCTCTCTAAGTGAGATGGGTAGACATCATATTGAGCTTGGAACACAAAATAGCACACTGAGATGCATATAAAGGCTTGGTAAGAATATCATCAACTTTAGATGATGAAGGCACATATCTTACTTCAGCAACTTTCTTAGAGAGCACTTAGTATCTAATGAAGTGTACATCAAGTTCTATGTATTTAGTTCTTAAGTAGAACACAAGATTTGAAGCAAGGGATTTAACTCTTTGATTATCACTGTCAAAGGATTGGTGTAAAAGTTAAGGAAATTTTGAGTTCTTTAATAAAACAAGTAATGCGACCAAACAAGTTTAACAGATGCTAATGCTAAGTCACTATATTCAGCCTTAATGATGGATCTAGCTACTATAGATTGTTTGAGTAGGCTCTATGTAAGTAAGCAGCTACCGAGGCTTATATAGTAACCATTTTTTGACTTTCTATCATTAAAAGACCTAGCCTAATCTGCTTGAAAAACCATCCAAGTGTTATTTAGTTGATTGTTTAAACACAAGTCCATGATTGAAAGTTCTTTTGAGATGCATCTTTATTCTCTTACATTCCTTCCAATGATCAGTAGTAGGACGTGAAACATATTGACTTAATTTGTTGACAACATAGGACATACCAAGCCTGGTCATTTATAAACACTAAAGAGAACCAAGCATTCTTCAATACAATGTAGGATCAGAGATGGGTGTTCCCTGTGATGTGAGTTAGTAAGTATACATATTGGTATGGAGCTGCTCTGCGCATTGTACATATTGAATTTGTGTAAAACATCTCTTATATATTTGGCTTGTGTGAGATGAACACTAGAGGAGTTCTTAAAGGCTTCAAAACCTAGAAAATAGTTTTGGGAGCCTAAAGTTCTTAAAGCAAACTGTTTGTTGAGGTTACATATATGCTTCTACACAAGAGTGGTGTTGCTTCTTGTGATAAGTATGTCATTAACATAAATGAGAACCAAAAGTATATCTGAGACAGTCAGTTGAATGAGAATTGATGCATCAGAAAATGAATTAGTGAATCCTAATTGATTAAAGCTTACTTGAGCTTTTCAAACTAGGCTTTGGGCATTGGCCTGAATCCATAAAGTGCCATTATGTAGATCTGCAAATGTAATGTGGTTTAGTAGGATCCTTAAGCCTTAGAGGTTGTCTCGTGTAAACTATTTCATGGGGTTCACCATTTATGAATGCATTAATAATATCAATTTATTGTACATCCCAACCATAGGTCACTGCAAGGATCAACATAACTCTGATTGTACAGGGTTTGATGACATGTTTAAAAGTCTCAAAATAGTGTACACCACGTGCTTTTAGAAACCACTTAGCCACTAGCCTTGCTTTAGAGTTGTCTATGCTCTCATTCTAATGTTATTTGATTCTAAAGACCCATTTGTTTTGAACAACTAAAATATTGTTTGAAGGAGCAACCAAGCTCTAAGTTTTGTTAACAAGAAGAGCATTATATTCTGACAGTGTCACTTCTTTCCACTATAGGTTGGATAGAGCTTCAGTATGTGTGGAAGGTTCTAAGATGTTGTGAACATAAGCAGTGAATAACTTGGGCTTCCAAGAACTTGTTTTGGACCTGATAAGCATGAGATGGATATAACTCACAATAGTAGCACTATTAGTGTGATGGGGGAAGGTAATGATAAGTGGGGTGAAGGTAAGAGTGGGGAAGTTGATGAAAGAAAGGAACTAGTAGCAGAAGGAAAACTGTAAGAAGCAGAGGATATTGAAGAGATACTCAATCTTGGAGATGGGACTGTAGTTGGAGCTATTGAAGAGCAAGCCTGTGGAGTAGGTGTTATTGCAGGTGCAGTTGAAAGGACTGTCTTATGTAAAGCATTTTCAATTGACGAAAGGGAAGGTAGAAAGATAGGAGAAATGTCAGGAGTGGAAAACTGATGTAATTTAAGTTCTGAGTAAGGAAAATATAGTTCATCAAAAAGAAAATCTCTTAGAAATATATATTTTGTTTGATTTAGGTTCTAAGAACAAGTAACCATTGTGAGAGCGACTACATCCTGGGAGAATGCATTTTATGCTATGAAATTCAAAATTATGTGTATTATAATCCCTTAGGAACGGAAAACAAGCACACCCAAAAACATTAAGATGTGTATAGTTGGTGACTTAAAAAAGATCTTTTCGTATGAAGTCTTATTTGACAACAATGGGGTAGGTAAGATATTTATGAGATATGTTACAGTGTCAAAGGCTTCCCACAAAAAAATTAAGATAAAAAGATTAAAATTGATAATTATCTTCTGGATATTAATTATCTTTTATCCATTTAAAATCTAAAATCTAAAATCAAAATTTAAAAGATATAAAATGAGATTAAAGTTTGTGGACATGGGTGTCTAAATAAAACTTCAAGCTGATTTAGAATAGGTAAAAATGGCCTTCAACTCCTCAGTCACTTTGTAAGCATTTTAACTTAGTATCAAATTGTCTTTATATCCGCATGAAATTGAGCAAAAACGTGTTTAACATCATACTTTAGTCTTAATGGAAAGATCCAGGTATATATGCTACAGTATCAATAAAATTGATATAATATCTATACCAAGAAAAAGAAAAAAAGGGTATAGGCCCCAAAACATCTGAGTGAACCAACTTAAAAGGTTTAGTGGCATTAATATTACATAATTGAAATGGTGGTTGATGTACTTTACCTGCATAACAATAACCACAGAAAGATAAATGACTAGGACTGACTCTAGACATATTTACATATTTAAGAACTTGACTTAAGACTTTGATAGAATGATGTCGAATTAAGTTTTTGATGTCGGAAATCAACTTTATTCTCATAACTAACAACAAAAAAATAGTAGGCACTATCCTTAATGGGAGCAACAATAAGCTATGATTGGACGGAGTAATGCTTGTTGTTCAGGAAGTGATATAGACTATTCTTAAGTACTTTCAGAAGCAGAACCTCCAATTTTTGAAATGCTAAGAAAGTCTTTAGTAACTGAACGTACACATAGAATCTGATCAAGAGTTAAGGAAATATGTGCATTATTTGTATTGAGAATATTGTTACCAATGTGAGTAATGTCCAAAAGCTTACCATTTTTTACAACTAACTTTTATTTACCCTTATCGTCATTTTTCATAGAGAGATCGGCAAGATCTGGGGTCATGTGATTGGTAGATGCCCTATCAAGATAACATCCAACATCATCAATGGTTCCTATTTAATCCATAAAAGAAGTAAGATTTTTATACTGAGTTAAGGAGATAGAACTTGCAATCTAAGGCTGATGTAATTGTGAGAACTCAGAGGTTGAAAATTTTGATCAAATCTACTGTAACAAGTGAAGGCATAATTGCCTGGCCTCCAGCACATTTGACACATCGATTTATTTCCAATTCTTCCTCTACCTCTCCCTTTTCACTCTGAAACTATTAGAGTTTCCTTTATTGAAATTATATTGGGGTGAAAATTTCTGTTGAAAAGTGTTAGTGTTTCTTCTTAAAAATTGATATGTGAGCAAATCAGTTATGAGTTTTGAGAGCATTAGTTTTAGTCAGGTGCTCTACTCTCATTTCATGACTCTGAAGCATGAACTGAATTTCTTGTAAAAAATACTATCACATCTACAAGTGAGGTTGACTACACTACAATCATAATCTGAACCAAGACCTCCAAGTATGTATAATAAGAGATCTATATCTATAATGAACTAACCATATGAGGATAAATTATCAGCTATTCATTTCATTTTTAAGACAATCATTTATGCTTTAAGAGCCATTTTTCAATGGTTTGTAGTTAATACCATAATTGTAGAGTTTGTGCCTTGGATTGTGAAGTAAATATTTGCTCTGAGGACCTTCATACTTCATGAGAAGTTATGTAATTCACAACATGTCCAAACATTTACGCCAATGATGGATGAAAGTAGCCAACGCATCAAGTGTTGATCAGCCCTGCGTGAATTGATGAATTCTAGATTTAGAATATAAGCAGCTTCAATATTTTGTGTTGGTTGAGAGGACATGTCAATAGTTGCAAAGGATCTTCAAAAAGTTATACTTGTTTCTATTGAGCCTAGTTGAGATAGTTATCATATTTGTTTGAAGCATGCTAGGTAAAGAAGGAAGGGGATTAGAGGAGAGATCTGCAGAAGGAGTTGAGGTTGGTGTAAAGGCTTTCAATGAAGCAGAAGAAGAAGATATTACTATAGTCGCTGCTTCTATTGCTGAAGCATTTATATTTGTTGTTGTTGCATTTTCAGTGTTTTTAACAATTTTCATGATGTAGAAAGGGAGAAGGCTCTGATACCAGGTTAAGAAAGAAGACTTTTGTATAATTCAGTGTATTCAATATCGAGAAAACTTGCTTATTACATCAATATACTAATTATCTTAAATAAAGAATGAGAAGGAATAAAAATCAGTTACACAAAATAGAAAATAATCTACTAAAAAATTTGATGATTTGTGCATGAAAGAGAATCATGTGAGATTATGCATGTATGATACAATGAGCTGTTGTGATTGTTTATGAGATGAACCAATGAGAGATTGATATATGGTAGAATTTTTTATTGATGCATGAGTATCACAGTAACGAATAGATTGCTACTGTTTAGTTGATGTGGAGATAACAACATCAGCTTGTGACTGATGCAATAGAAGTGAGATAAAGGCTTTTGACATGTGACAATGCTGACTAGGCATGTATAACAACCTAAAGTTTCAAAAATAGATATATAAAGTAGTTTGTATGATAGTTATAAAATTAATATTTATCATTTACAATATAAAGAAACATTATGAAGTCTATAAACTAAATTTAAACTTTTTGAAATCATTAAACATTGTTTATACATGAATTTTCTAAACATTGTTTATACATGAATTTTCTATCTTGAATATACCCATTGGGTCTTCCCGTCCTGATCGGACCTCTGTAATTATTTACCTATAACCGTCAAGTCAAGTGACAAGACTTGGACGGACCATTACCACCTTAGGAATGAATTGGAGGCATACGACTTGTTAGGTTTAAGATGAGGTTCGTTGTGCGGTCCGCCACCACAACCTCTTCGGTGGGCTTTAGATGTGTCGTCATCTCATTGAGGATGAACCTAGAGATATGTGACAGTGTCTCATATGTTGGCATTTACATACACTTGGCAATTGTTGATTGACCATCATAAAATTAGGGTTTACCCCCCACTTTATATATAAAGCTGCTTAATATTTTTATTGAAGGAGGATAAACTGATATTATCACGCACACATTTTGGGGGCTCTCTCTCCCTCTTCCTCTCCTTGGCAACCCCAAGGAGGTGCGTTTGCCGGCGGTTGTCACTGTCTAGACCGCTTAGTATGCTCATCATTTCCTCCACGCTAGACCTACAAGTTCCCAAGTCTTTTTCGATAACTAGATGACTCTCCGTTCATGACCCGATGTGGTTCGAAATCCATCACTGAAATAAACATATTTATTCCAAAGTCTATATAAACAAGATTATGTACCCATGTACTAAATGCTACCATTGTACTAAAATTATATAAATTTCTTATTTTTCTTCATTGTTTTTCTTTTTTCTTTTCTTCCTATTTTTTCTCTGAAGGAAGTATGTCTATCCCACATGTCATAAATTGGGATTAGACAACTCATTATAAAGAGAAATTATTAGGTCGACCGGTCATAATATGGCATGAGCCCCACATCCTTTAAACATGGTTTGTTTCTTCAGATCTGAACGGCTTTGATCTATTTAAGACAGAAATTAAAAAAATAAATTTATTTTTTATTATTTTTCTTTTTAAATCAGAATAGATCTTAACAATTAATTTTTTAATCTAACGGACACGATTGACGGTCACATTGTGGCTGATAGTCTTAATGATTTCTCCATTATAAATGTCTCCCCTAATAATCTCTCCTACTTTCTTGTTTTGGGAAAATGATTAATTCCATCGTAGTTTATACATATTTTCAATTGATCATCATAGTTTACTTAACGTCTCAATTTGGTCATCCTAATTTACTTAACGTCTCAATAGGTCCTTCTGTCACTCTCCATTAACTAAATTTAACGGATACGCTGACATGACACCTTAAATGATAACGTGACACATTAAGTGATGGCTTGGCAATCGTGAGACCCATAACTGGACAATCTTCATAAAAATATAATTATCTCTCTTCCAACTCACCAATTTTAACTAATGTTTTTTAATCAATTTTTTACTTTTTAATCATTTATCTCTCTCCCTCATCCCTGAGAATTTATTAGGAATACCGACCACATTGTAGCCGGTAATCCTGACCGTTGGATGAGAAATCTAACAATTAATATTTGTTTTGATTAAAAATAAAAGTAATATAAAATTATTTTGTTGATTTCCATTTTCAACCAATCCAACCCATTCAAATCTAATCCAATGAATCACAATGCACGTAGGTGAGGCCCAGGACACAATGTGACCGACACCCCACTAATTACTCCTCATACCTCATCTCTCTCAAATTCCCCATCCCCAAACTCTCATTTCTCTCCCTCATCCCTTACTCCATTTTTGTTCATTCTAACTTATATTCTTTTAAACATTTTTTTTACTTTTTTTATTTATTTCTCTATCCCTAATCTGTCATCTCTCTCCAAGACCCTATTTCCCCATCCCCAAACCCTTATTTCTCTCTTTCTCCATCCCTAAATCCTCACTAGAACCACCTTTGATAAGCGCTTTAAGGGAGCTGAAGGGACTGTGAGGTCGATTATAATGTGAAGAAACGGAGGGTGAGGAACAAGACTCGGAGGTTTGGGGAAAATTTTTTGAGGAAAAACAAATGAAAAGGAACGAAAATGAAAGGGAAAAATTGCACGAAAATGGAGTCAAGGGATGAGAGAGAGAGAAATGAGGGTTTGATGATGGAAGGGGAAGATGAAGAACAAGAGCGGTCTGTCATGGGAGGTGAAGCTTGATACAAATGTCAAATTGAAGATGGGAGCTTTCAAGACGTCGATGATAAAAAAAGTTAAAAAATTGTTTTAAAAGTAAAAGTAAAAAATATATTTTTGATAGAATAAAACTATATAATATATGAGTGGGAGAATATAAAAATAATATTTTAATGGACGATTGTGCATTTATGAGTGTCTGATTATCACGTCATCACTAAACGTGTCACGTCATCACTTAATGCGTCACGTCAGCGTGTCGGTTAAATTTAGTTAATAGAGAGTAACAGAATAATCATATTGAGATTATGATGACCAAATTGTGATGTTTTGACCCGAGTGAGGAATTAGCATTCTATGTTGTTAGCAAAACCCAAACGATAATTAGTAATTACACAGTCATGGACCAATCAATATGATTTAGATAATTTAAATCTACACAACAATTAAAAATAAAAAGTAAATATATATATATATATATATATATATATATATATATACACACACACACATATAGATGAAACAGAATTCTCTCTTGTTCATGGAACATAAGAGAATCCTGATCGTATATAAAGAGGGATACCATTATCTNTGTATATTCAAATGAGATACATGTTATACAAATGAGATATATAATTTTAAGCTTGCTAATGATATATGACAGTTCGGTCTAGATAAGTCTGTCATGCCAAGTGTAAAACAATCTTGTCGAGTTAATATTGTTACCACAAACTTTCTCATAAAAACAAATCATAGCCACATGATTTTAATTTAGTTTGTTACGTCTTCCAACTTTAAAAATTAATAAAATACGTTGTTTTTTAACACCATCAAAATTAATAAATCCTCTCCTTCTGCCTCTGTTCCATCTTTATCAGTCTCCTTTGCTTCTCCCAAAGCTTCTGCACCTCTCATTTGGAAAAAGTAGAGGAGGGTGATCAAGGCAGACGGGAAATTTTTTTAAAGGGGGCCAATTTTTTCAAGATCTTTGTTATTTGGTATAATAATTCAACGAGAATAATAAATATTTGATATTCTTTAATATAAATTTATTTTTTTAATTAAAGTTTTTTTCTAAGAAAATATAACGTCTAACACGTAAGACAATATGATAATTTTATGAATTTAAATGGTTAAATAGCATACAATTTGATTATTTTATATATTTGAAGAGTGTTATAGTATACAATTTCATATTTTTACTATTTTAACGAAAAAAAAATACAAGTTACTAATCTACTGAAGGAGGCAAAATATAAATTACTATTAGTAATTTTGTGATATTATATAAACTTGTATATAAAATATAATAAATTTATAAAATCAAAGGGGCCAATTGCCCCCTTTCCCTACAACGTAGGATTGCCTATAAAATAGAGGCAGGAAGATCGGATTTATGAGAAGAAGATGGTGGAACGGTTATCAATTATGACGGTGTTAAGGAAAATAGTGTGATTTGTTAATTTTAAAAGTTAGAAGGCATTATTATTGCATTAAACGTTTGAGATTGTGATTTGTGTATATGAAGACATTGATTTAAATGCATTTAACCATGGTAGCAACAGCACAAGTGTGTTGGATATGAATTAAGTATGGAGTCTAATATATAAATTATATCATGTGTTTATGATTATCATATATTATTAAACTTATATATAATTCTTTTATTATATATCTCTAATCTCTCGTATAACACACATAAAATTAACTGGTAGAATAAAAAATAAAAAATATCAACCAGATAATTACACAATTAGATTATAAATTTAGAGATGGTACAAATATGTAGACTGTGTATATAATTATTTTTCTATTGATACTCTATTTTCATATATTGTAGATATTTTATATATTGTGGATATTATGAATTATATATAGAGTATAGTTTATATAGAGTATATTTTCACATTATTTCTATTCCAAACTAAACTATAATTATTGTTGTAGTTTTTATTATTAATATTATGTGAATATGAAAATTCTGAAAATAATAAATCAATCTACACAAAATTATCTCATAGATTCAATGCCCACATTGGTGGGATAATAATTTTTTAAATTTTTAGAGATAGTGGGAGAGTAAATATAAATCAAAACTTGATTAATTATTTTATTTAAGATCCACTAGGTAATAAGAGTATGACACGTGTATTTCGAAGGGGTGTTATAGAATTGTAAAAAAATATATGGACAAATTTATCTAAAAATGATTCTCCTAAATATGTCATTTTTAATATAGTGAAAATTCTCCTGACACCAAGTAGTTGCTTAAATGATATAATATCCATCTAATTTAAAAATGATAAATATATCCCTTCATGTTAAGTTTCTCTAACAAAATGCCTACAACTTTTAACTTCAAAGTAACATTGTTTAAATAATTATAATATCAAAATTACCTCTCATATTATGTCAAATTATGAAAATGTTAAAACTAATTTATTTTAATATTTAAATTAAAATTCACCTAAACTAATAAAAAACTGGGACAACTTATGTTTTGGATAAGAAAAATGATTAGATCAAATTGATTATAGGAATAATATTATCTTTTTACATTTATACTAACAAATTTTGAAAGACTTATTTATTATGTTTTAAAATAGATTAGTGTTAATATCATTTAAATAAAAGACAACTGAGAGAAATTTTTTTTACTATAGATACAGATATTTATTATTAGAATTTATTGCGAATGACCCAAGAAAAAGACCTGAAAAACAACAAAAATATGTCTGGTATGAAAAGTCTAACTTTTCCAGTGTAGGTCAAAAATCCAGACCAAAGTGTACGGACTGACAAGCTGTTGAATGTTATTGCGTTACACAATTAAAGTTAGTTATGAAAGAAAAACAACAAAAGCATGTCTGGTATAACAACAAATGGAAGTCAATAGCGATTTTCTTCAGCAAAAATGAAGAATAGAATTCGCACATAAATAAGTTGTACTACAACAGTCTGTTGCTCGCATCTTCACTTAAAGATGAGTATCAAGCTGTTTCCTTCACCATCCGTTATTTATTGTGACAATACCATCTATCAAGGAAGATTACTTGTTGTAGAGGGAGGATTTTGCATAACATTAGCCGCAAGCATTTTTGTACAATCAAGTAAATCACGGATGTACTTCTGTTGGGAAAGAAAAAGACCAGTTGATATGGAAGTGACCCCGACTCCAAAAACAAAATAGTTTAAAGCACCTAAATCTTAGATTAAAAGAACTTGTCACCAAGCCACTTAACAAACTTGTTAATCATTACTCTAGAGTTGTTAGTGAAAATGAGATCATCAACATAAACAAGAATCAATAACGTAATAATCCCATGTGAGTAAATGAACAGTGAATTATCAGACTAAGAGTTAAAGAACTCAAGTAAGAGGAGAAATCGCCGTAGTTCAGTATGCCAGGCATGCAGTTTATGTTTTAGATCGTAGAAATCCTTCCTAGGCTAGCACACAAAAGATGGATCACAAGCATTGTTAGGATTATGCTCTTAAAACACGTGAGTTCTATTTATTTTATTGAGAACTTTATTCGAATAATAATAAAATATTTATTCTTATAATATATGGAGCATATTCTCGTAAAATGTCCACAAGTATATACTACTTGGTTGATGGGTCGTGTGAAGTTTTTCCCATGGAAACATGATATTCAACAAAAATTTCTTTATGACTTATAAATATTTATTTTCACAGTCTAATGAAGTTGACTGCATTACTAAGAAAATATTGCAGTACATAAACTCTATCTTGTGAGGGTCTTAGTTTGGTCACTAGATGAAGTACCTGATTAATGTAATAGTACATTTGAAATACATTGAAACAACTAATGAGTTAATTTTTGGTAAAAGTATTATCTTAGGAAAATCATAATTCATTTCTATTATATTTACTCATAAGTACCTTCAAAACAACATTGGTTGATGCAATTGTGATCGCATCCCTTTCCTGAACATGCAGTTAATAAATAAAAGTAGGTAGGTAGCCTTCCAACTTGAAAAGTACAGTATAATTAGATTTGATTTGGTTAGATCATTAGCAGGATAAACAAATTGCCTATAAAGCGAGCAAAATTACCATAAGGGGCCAGGCATCTTACTTAAAAATGGTTATAAGCCAGAGCCAAGAATGGTTTGGTAGAACCACGAAGAAACAACGTATATCATATAGTCCAAAGGGAGAAAAACAACAATCAATGGAGATAGTGTAAAGTGAAATGAAGGAGAAAAACACCCACTTGTAAATTCCGTTCAGACCAACGAACTTACTACCATGGTAGCCGTGATTCCATTCAAAAACATTCCGGTGAAAACTAGAATCCACAGAGAAATGACTCTTGAATTATTGTTTCCCTACTGAATCCATGAATCAACTAGTAAAGTGATGCACAGAAGAAACAAAATAGGGAAGAAATGAAAGTGGGATCATTAAGCAAGCACAATTGTTTCTAGAGGTTAAAATAGTTTTAAAAAAAGTACATTTTGAGCTTCAAACACCATTACAAAAGTCTTGGACTGGTTTTGGAAATGAAAACAAGCAATTATGGAAAAGTAATAAGGTCTTAGTAAGACAAAAGAGGTACTACATGTACCCAATCTCTTTGGTAAACCTTGAAAGCAATGATCTCACATGGTTCAGCTGTAAACAGAAGATAAAAAAATTAAATCAAAACCCAATACAAAAGTTTCCAACTCAGAATTAGAAACACCCAAATTATTTAATTATAGACAGAATCTCATAAATAAAATTTGAATCTATCATACTACAATAATTTGACTAGTTTCAATCCTTTCATGGAGCCCAGACATCTCACCTAGCTAATCATACGTGTCTAGGGCTCCTGTTGGATGGTTTGATATTTTGTCACGTAGTAATTGACTATAAACAGATCATGGAGGATGCTTTAAAGGCTTATTTCAATTCATTGAAACACAATGATGGCCAATTAAGAAAGAAACATCTAAGTAGAAAACAAAATTAGAGCTTGAAATCCATGTAAACCATGCTCTAAATATTTGGTGGACATATATGATAGTTGGCGCAGAAAAGCATGTTAAATATTACCTTCCTTGATCTTCTCCAAAGAAGCAAAAAGAGCTTTCCTCCTAGTCTTCTTTTAACCACTGGAAGGAAGAAACATAAAAAGCCCACTTCAACTTCCTATTTCCATCTCATTTTCATAAGTCTTTCTTATTTACCCATTTTTAATAAGGTTTTATAACAAAAAATATCTAAAGTACACCATTTATCTTTTAGATCTCATACACATTTCACAAAAACAATGTAAATCCTCTATTTCAGAAAACTGAAGGAATTAAATACTATACATAAAACTATTTCATTGCTGCAACTAGCCAAGTCACAAAGGGTTAGGCAGATGACTATTACATTCCCACTTAAACAAGTTTAGGACCACAAATAAAAGGAACTCTCATACCAAAACCCACCACAATACAGAACATAAAAAGAGAAGAGGGGAAAAGAGAAGAGAAAACACGAGCACCATGCTCGCTGAACCAATTCTAATATAATCATAAATACAAATATATTCATAACTATCACTGATTCTTGGTTCTCCATCATTCACATGGATGATGTTAGTAATCTCAGATATCAATATAGATCTTAGGAGAAGAGAAAGTACTGGGAGGAGCCACGAACTGATGGAGGAGCTCTCTCGAAGTGATGGAGGAGCCACAAATTGATGGAGGAGCTCTTTGTCGCTGACAAACTCAGTCGAGGAGGAGGTCTTTGTCGTGGACAAACTCGGTCATAGAGGATCTTTACCGTGAAGATTGACGGAGACGGACCGATCGAGGAGGTGAGAGAGGGAAGCACGTTTTTTCAAAGACTTGAGTGGGGAAGGAGAGAAATGAATTAAGGGAAGCCTACTATTTTTTTACTGAGACCTTTAGCGACCATGGTCTGTAAAAACAAGTCTTTTACTGACATATTTAAAATGTTCGAGGCTAATGTCACAATAAACAACCATCCGTTATTTATTATGACAATACCATCTATCAAGGAAGAGTACTTGTTGTAGAGGGAGGAGTTTGCATAACATTAGCCTCAAGCATTTTTCTACAATCAAGTAAATCATGGATGTACTTCTATTGGGAAAGAAAAAGACCAGTTAATATGGAAGGGACCCCGACTCCAAAAAAAATTGTTTAAAAGCACCTAAATCTTTGATTAAAGGAACTTGTCACCAAGCCACTTGACAAACTTGTTAATCATTACTTTACAGTTGTTAGTGAAAATGAGATCATCAACATAAACAAGAATCAATAACGTAATATTCCCATGTGAGTAAATGAACAATGAATTATCAGACTAAGAGTTAAAGAACCTAATTAAGAGGGGAAATTGTCGTAGTTCAGTATGCCAAGCATGCATCGTTAGGATTATGCCCTTAAGACACGTGAGTTCTATTTATTTTATTGAGAACTTTATTCGAATAATAATAAAATTTTTATTCTTATAATATATGCAGCATATTCTCGTAAAATGTCCACAAGTATATACTACTTGGTTGATGGGTCGTGTGGAGTTTTTCCCATGGAAACATGATATTTAACCAAGATTTATTTATGACTTATAAATATTTATTTTCACAGTCTAATGAAGTTGACAGCATCACTAAGAAAATATTACAGTACATAAACTCTATTTTGTGAGGGCCTTAGTTTGGTCACTAGATGAAGTACCTGATTAATGTAATAGTATATTTGAAATACATTGAAATGGCAAATGAGTTGATTTTTGGTAAAAGTACTATCTTAAGAAAATCATAATTCATTTTTATTATATTATGAGTGCTCTTAATCTTGAGAGACTTATTTACTCATAATTAATAACTCAGTTATTTTGGTTTAGTATGATTGAGATTTTATGATTGAATACATCTTTAGTTTGGTTGACTAAGTTGCTAGGTAAAAATGATACATAGATTCTCAATAGTAGAATCCATATACCGCTTTAATTAAGTAACACAGTACAAAATATGTTTATGTAGCAATCTAAGTACTTAGTATCTATAATGATTTATCAGAGATTAAGACATCGAGTGTGGATATTATTATGGTTGATTAGTTGAACAATATTTGAAAATTCAGGAAACAAGAAGTGTGTATCCATTAGTTAGATAATACTTCATCTAATTATACACAATGCAAAATTATGGAAGGACAAAACATAAAGAATAATAGTTTGAGATTTATTACATTGAGTAATATAAAATACGATTGAAATTCATTTATAATTTTATAGTAAAATTAATTATAATTAATAATCTATTCATGGGATTGATCGGTTGAATTTACTAGCGGTAGAATTTACTAATTATTTAGCTAATAGTATTTTATCCTCATTGTCTTCAATCTAGCTTATGAATAATAAGTGCTGTAATGGACATTGATTAATAGACATGTCATGGATACATAACATTCAACCACTCAGTCCAGTTTAATGTGATGAATTTTACTAATTAAAATTAATATAATCAATTTACTTAGAAATATAATTACGGTTAGAATTGATCTCTCAATCCTAGCTGTTGGATGTTACTATAAATTGAAGGTATCTCTTAGATAGGGTCGAAGTCTTTTGATACAATTAGTCGAGAAAAAAAGGCAAACTTTAGAGAGGCACTCTTTCTAGCCAAAATTTTGAGTGAAATGAGAGATATTTTCCTTAAGTGTCCACCCACTCGCAGACAATTGGTGGTCCAAAGAATAACGAGCATGACATAGGGACTCCATACAAATACACATGTATTCTCACATGACGCTAAATGGCGGCGTAGCATACACAATGGTCATGCATGGAAGACAGCTTCTCAAGTTTAGCATGTAGATCTAGACATCGGTCTGTGCGCATATCAAGGTTCGAATCTTGATGTAAGAAATGATTTTAATTTATTCTTTAGATTATTTCTAGAGCAATTTCTCTATAAATAATTATATTCATAGAACCCTAACACATTTTTGTAGGATTAGTTTTTTGGTTTAATCTCCTTCGCAACCATTAGATCTTTGTTTGTATTATTCTGTTGGTTATGTAATTAGAGGAAACCCCTATGAAAATATTATTCTTCTCTTAGACGCATTTATTTACTTAGATTCATGTAAGCTTTCTATATGAAAATTATGATTTTCATGATGTACAATTTTGAATCTTTTGGACATACAAAGGCAATCGAAGAATGGACAAAGCATGCGATGACACAATGGCGGCAGCGCACTACAAGAAGTATGAGATTCTACAGTTTTTAACAACAAGGTTCATTGTTTTCTCCTGTAAAATAAGTACGACCACCACATTTCAAATGAACCCTGTAAAACAAACGCTGTTAAAATGAAATTAAAGAAACGGGACTTGAAATTTTTGTTTTGCGCCACTTACTTGAACTTTACCATTTTCTCTTTTACTTTCCAATTTTTTATATAAAGAGATAAGTTGAGTGAGCAGACCGAGTGCCCTAGCCTCTCTCGATCTTCGCCACAGCTCATCGTTACCATAGCTTGTCATCAGAATAGCATGTTATCGCCACAGTCAGTCATCATCGCAGCCTCATCGTCAAGACCTCATGGTTGTCTGATGAAGGTGAGCATCAGTGTATGGATGCCTTCTCTGGATATAACAAGGTGAAAATGTTCTAACCTGATCAGAAAAAGACGTATTTCATAACTGAACATGGTGCTTTTTGTTACAAAGTAATGCCTTTTGATTTGGAAATGCAGATGCTACTTATTAGAGGTTGGTGAATAAAATATTCTGAGAACAGATTGAGAAAACTATGGAGGTTTATATGGATGACATGCTAGCGAAGAGCTGTAAACGGGAAGATCCATCAAAGACCTTAATGAAGTTTTCTCAATCCTGAGGGAAAGCTCCATGAAATTGAATCTAGAGAAATGCACCTTTGGAGTGGGAGTGGGAAAATTCTTAGGACATTTTGTCACACAACGAGAAACTGAAGTCAACCCGGGCCAGATGAAAGCCATAACGGATATGAGATCCCCTTGAAACCGTAAAAAAATACAAGGTCTGACCGGGAGATTAGGCACGCTAAATAGGTTCCTTTTAAGGTCAACTAACAAATGCAAATCCTTCTTTGTGAAATTAAGAAGGAACTCCATAGATGGATGAGATGAAATATATGAAGAAGCTTTTAAAAATATCAAGTAGTATCTGACGACTCCACCAATAATATCAAAACCAAAACTCAGAGAATCGTTGTTCTTATATGTAGCTGTGTTGCAGACCGCCGTCAGTGTAGTTTTGATCAGAGAAGAGGAAAGAAGACAACAACCTGTATACTTCATAAGTAAAATCTTGGTAGTGGCTGAGACCCATTATAAAAAAGAATAGAGAATTTGATATTGGCTACCGTGGTGGCAGCACACAATCCATTGGTCGTACTTTTTTAATTCTACTTTCAAGCGCATACCATAATGATGGTAACATGTTTACCGATCAGAAGCCTCCTACATTCACCCAAGGTCAGCGGAAGAGTGGTAAAATGGGTCGTAGAATTAAGTCAGTACAAAATCCATTGCGAGCCGATGATGTCAATTAAAGAGCACGTTTTAGCTGAATTCGTAGCCAATTTCACTGCTGACAGCAGAGAAGAAGTCGATAACGAAACATGGACCACTGGAAATGGAACATGGGAGCTGTACGTTGATGAAGCCTCAAACATTAAGGGAGGCAGAGTGGGAGTTATGATACAATCTCTGTTTGGTGAAACTCTAGAGCAATCCATTTCATTTGGATTTAATGCCTCGATGAACGAGGTGGAATATGAAGTTTTGATAGCAGGAATCTCCTTACTACGAGAGTTAGAGGTAAGTGAAGTAAAAATATTATGTGTTGAATGTTAGTTGTGAAACAGGTCACGAGAGAGTTCACGGTGAAAGATGAATGCATGATCAGTTCTTTACAGCGAGCAAAAGAACTACTGAGCCAGTTTAAGAGTTATGAAATCCATCAAGTCCTAAGAATGGATGACGGACACGCAGATGCATTGGAAAATATGGGTTCTTCCCTATAATTCTCACACAAGCAGAATGTGTCAATCAAGTTTCTCGAAAAAGCATGACAACAAAGGAAGTAGCTGATGTGGAAATTTAGAAGGAGTCAAGCTGGCAGGATGATGTGATCCACTACCTGAAAGAAGGAATACTTCCGGATGATAAGCTTCATACAAAGAAAATTCAGCAACAAAGCACAAGGTACTGTATTTAAAATTCCCGCTGGAGAAGGAAGCCCACTATGTGATGGCAGAAATACATGAAGGGGTATGTGGAAACCATACCGGGGGCAGGTCCTTGGCACACAAAATATTGAATGAGGGGTATTATCTGCCGAAAATGCATCAAGATGCCAAGCAATACGTAAAGAAGTCTGACAAATGCTAAACATTTGCACCCATTGTCAAGATGACCTCCGGCGAGATAAATACCATGGCCAGTCCATGGCCATTCATGCAGTCGGCACTCGACATCGTTGGGCCACTCCCAATGACTACCACTCAAAAACATTTCTTATTAGTAGCAACAAACTACTTCACAAAGTGGATCAAAGTTGAAACATTCACGAGGATTCGTGAGGAAGAGGTGAGATAATTTCTATGGAAGAATAAAGTATGTTGGTACGGGATCCCACAACTCCTTATATCTAACAACGGACTTCTTCTCACGGGTAAAATGGTGAAATTATTTTGTGAAGGCTTGAAAATCATTAATCGGTTTTCCACATTACCAGAGGGGAATGTACAAGTTAAGAGATCCAACTGAATTATACTCGACAGTATAAAGAAACGACTGGAATTGGCTAAAGGATGATGGGTAGAAAAACTCCCAACAGTACTGTGGGCATATAGAATGACTCTTAGAGGGTAACAGGCGAAACACCGTTTGCCTTGGCATACAGAACAAAAGCAATAATACCGGTTAGAATCGAAAGCCCGACTATAAGATCAAAGCTAAATAGATAGTAGAACATGAAACTATTGAAAGAAAATCTGGAGCTACTTGAAGAAGAGAGAGGCGACTTTAGTCTGAATGACCAGCTATAACTAGAAAAAGAGGCTTACTTCTAGAAGAGAATCAAATGAAGGGAGTTCTAGAAAATGGACTTAGTGCTGAAAAAGGTCTTTCAAACATAAGGGAAGCTCGGACTAACCTGAGAAGGGCCATACATCGTTAAGGGAATAGGCGGTAGTAGTTACTATTACCTAACAACTAAGAAAGGAACATATCTAGCAAAATTGTGGAATGTTGTTGACTTAAAAAAGTACTTTGTTTAAGTTTTTTTCTTTTTGAACATTGTTATAATGAATCATTCGTCCTGAGATTTTTTTCTTCCTGCAAGGGATTTTCCACATAAAAGCTTGTGTTAATTCTCCTCCATTCTCTTTGATAAAATGTGATTTTTTTATGAAGACTTGAAAATCATTAATCGGTTCTCCACTCCGTATTACCCACAGGGGAACGGTGTTTCGCCTGTTGCCTCTCTAGGGGTTTTCCACGTAAAAGCTTGTGTTAATTCTCCTCCATTCTCTTTGATAAATGTGGATTTTTTATGAAGACTTGAAATCATTAATCGGTTCTCCACACTGTATTACCTACAAGGGAATGGACAAATTGAGAGATCCAACCAAATTATACTCGATAGTATGAAGAAACGACTGGAATTGGCTAAAGACTGATGGGTAGAAGAACTCCCTGCAGTAATGTGGGCATATAGAATGACTCCTAGAGAGGCAACATGCGAAACACCATTCGCCTTGGCATACAGAACAGAAGCACTAATACCGGTTGGAATCAAAAGCCCGACTATAAGATCATAGCTAAATAGACAACAAAATGGGGAATTACTGAAAGAAAACCTGTATCTACTTGAAGAAAAGAGAGACGTGAGTTTAGTCCGAATGGCCAGCTACAACCAGAAAATGAAGGCTTACTTCCGGAAGACAATCAAAAGGAGGGGGTTCGAGAAATGGGACTTAGTGCTAAAAAGGGTCTTTGAAACGGAATGGAAGCTCGGACCAACCTGGGAAGGGTCATACATCGTAAGGGAATATGCGGTAGTGGTTACTATTACCTGGCAACTGAGAAAGGAATAAATTTGGTAAAACCGTGGAATGTTGTCCACTTGAAAAAGTACTTTAAGTATTTTTCTTTTTGAACATTGTTATAATGAATAATTCTTCGTGTGATTTTTTCTACCCGCAAGGGGATTTCCACGTAAAAGCTTGAGTTAATTCTCCTTCATTCTCTATGATAAAATGTTGAAACTAAAGGTCCACAGTCTTTCTAAGTCCTTGGGAATGGGGAAACATGTTCCAAAAAATGTGAAAACTGAAGGCGACTGTCTTGTGGCATAAATACTTGGGGATGGGAAAACATGTTCCCTAAAATGTGGAAACTAAAGGTTTGTGATCTTGTGGCCTAAACCCTTGGAAATGGGAAGTCTGTTTCCTAAAATGTGAAAACCAAAAGTCAGTGGTTTTGTGGCCTAAGCCCTTGAGAGCGGAAGAATACCTTTCTAAAATGTGGAAAATAAAGAAGTATGAGAAAATGGGAGTTTGAGAAAACGGGAAAAGTCAAATAAGATGGAAACAGGACGAGAAGCCCTAACAAATGCCTAAATGCACGAAAATAAGAATGCTTAAACAAAGTGGAAATAAGACATGAAGAGGACAAATGCCCAAGTACGTGAAAGCGGAAATGATCAAATAAGGTGGAAACGGAATGTGAAACTTTAACAATGCATTAGTGTGTGAAGACGAGAAATTTCGATCATAAAACAGAATAAATGAATCCTAAGACAAAGGGCATCCGTTCGTAGGAAAAGGCAACTAAAAGAAGGATTTTTTTTAGATTTTGTTCTTTAAATGTTAAGTTGGAATAATTAAAAAATTTAGCCAAGAAACTCAGATTAGCAAAAGGAAATTTTTTTTTTCATTAATAAGTTTGAAAAGTACAGCTAAGGACAACAAAAGTGCATGAAAATTAATACAAGAAATAAAAAAGGAAAGCTAAGTCTAAGCTTCATCATTTCTCGAGGAAGGAATATCAACAAGAACATCCTTAGTGGGGGCATCCTACTTAGAACGGGATGTAAGAGGCTCATACAGGGGCATCTGGGTAGGTGTTTTTGCTAGGCTATCTCTGTAGCCTACGCTGTAAACCATCCATTTAGTTTTGTCAAAAAGTGCTTGGTATTCCACTCCGACTAGTTTCTCCAGTTCCTCTGCATGAGCCATAGCTAACTCAGTTACCTTCAGCTTCTCAGTAGCTTCACAGCTAAATCACTCACAGAAACCATCAGAGCATCTTTCAGGGAATTGATAGTCTTGGAATTCTCCTCAACTGCGGCTATTGCATCAGGGGAAAATTGATCCAAAGCACTCTGAAGCTCAAATTCTTCCTTTTTTAGCCGCTAGTTGTCAGCTAGAGCTTCCTCCACGGCATCCTAGCACTTAGTTTCCTTCATCCTCTAATTGAGAGCCTCATGCTTCGTAGCAAGATAATGCTATTAGAGAGCATTATGGTAGATGATGGCCCAGAGAGAGAGAGAGAGAGAGATAGAGAGAGAAGAAGAAGAAGAGAAGAAGAAGAAGAAGAAGAAGAAGAAGAAGAAGAGAAGAAGAAGAGAAGAAGAAGAAGAAGAAGAAGAGAAGAAGAAGAA